>JAOTAY010000002.1:34565309-34603753 GCA_025629805.1 Erythroxylum baracoense | reverse complement strand
TTGATTTAATAATTCAAAATATATAAAAATAAAATAAATATTAGTTTATAAATACTAAATTTTAAATTATTTATTTTAAAAAATTAAACATTTTTATTAATACTTTATTAATAAATATGATATTTATTTTTAATTTTTATTTAATTTATAATTATTATTAGTAATAAGATATTTATTTTATTTTAAAAATAAAAAAATATAATAAAAGTTAAACTAATCCATAAATTTAAAAATTTGAAAGAAGGGTGGTGGAGGGGAGGGGAGGAGAGACGCGCGGGAGAGAGAAAATTTAAAAAATTTTTGTTTTTTTTTTAAATTTAAATTTTAAAATTTTGCAATTTATTCCCTAAATTTTTTAATTTTTTTGGTATTGGCCGGTATTTAGCCGGTATCGGCTAGTACTAACCGGTATTTGAACCCGATATTAAAATTAATATTTTGGTATCGTTTTTCGGCCAGTACAATATGTTCCGGCCGGTACCAACCAGTACGGTACGAAATTTAAAATATTGGTGGATACTGAGTAATACCAATTGTATGCCGCTGTCAAAATTCCATTCTGGTCAATGACGAAGACCACACATTATTTTATTACTTTTTAGACATTAGCAGTGGCTGGTTGTTTATAAATTGTCGTGTACTGAGCAACACACGGTTGTCCCAATTAAAGACGGCTCTCTGCACTGACCAGCAGCATTGAATACTTTGCTTCAGACTAAAAAACCAGACTTTTCCTTGATCACCCTAACTAGCATTAATTCCCTCTGCGATTGGGAGCACATTTCTTTCCCTTGGTTGGCATTTTCGGTTCTTAAATGTTCAACCAACACAACCAATCAATTCTGGTTCTATTTAAGACGAGCTGGTAGGCACTAAGTCCTATTGAGCAAAGGTTCTTCCCAAAAATTTCTAATCTGCTCTTTGCTAAATTCTATGCTGAAGGCAACAATGGTGCTTCCAAATGTGAAACTTCTCATCCTTTTGGCACTGGCACTCATCCCATTGCTCTCAAGTGCTGTGGACATCCATCACGTGAGGCAGTTGGCGGCTAAAAACAACGTTTCCTGTGTTCTGGTCTTCGGAGACTCAAGTGTGGATCCCGGCAATAACAACCACCTTGCGACAACCATGAAAGGAAACTTCCCTCCTTATGGTAAGGACTTCTTTAACGGCCGACCAACTGGAAGATTCACCGATGGTAGACTTCCCACAGACTTCATAGGTAATATAGCTGCTGCATGTCAACAAACTCTTCCTGCTGTCAACGTGTATTTATTTTCTTATGCAGCTTCGTCTACTTAAGACGCTTGCTATAGACTAGCTAGACACTTTTTTGGCCTGCCCCTCTGGTTGGAGGTATGAAATTTGAAGATTTAGTCCTTGCATTACGATAACAACTTATGTAGGATTTCAAATGCAGTTGGGTATGAGTGATTTCTCAAACTATCTCTATTTTTCTCTTTTTTTATTCTCACTATATATGAACATTTCTGCTGCATATATATCTCTTGAGGTGATATTATTAATGCTATGTTATTGCATATATATATATATATATTGAACAACGTGGGTCACTTATTTAATGCCATGAGCGCGTTATATTTTTTAGATATACTGATTATTTAAAACTGTTTTTGGTCAGCTGAGGCCATTGGTTTCACAAAGGTAATCCCAGCCTTTCTTGACCCCAACTTCAAGCAAGCAGATTTGTTGCATGGCGTTAGTTTTGCTTCTGCTGGTTCTGGCTACGATGATTTCACTGCAAATCTATCCGTAAGGCCTATATACTCCCAGAGTCCCAGTTTGTACCTTATTCATTTTATGCATTCTTAGGCTAACAGGCAGATATATATATGTGTGTGTGTGTGTGGTACTGAGATTTGGTTTTTGTTCTCTCGGTGTGATATATAGGGTGTATTGACTGTTTCAAAGCAGCTTGAGTATTTCAAACATTACATAATCCACTTGAAGCGAATGGTAGGAGAAGAGAAGGCCAAATATATCATAGGAAATGCTATAGCAGTTCTCAGTATGGGCACAAATGACTTCCTTCAAAACTACTACATTGAACCAATTCGGTCCAAGCGGTACACTGTGGAAGAGTACGAAGATTACTTGGCATCTCGCATGTATCAAGATATTAAGGCGCGCTTGTCTCTGTTTATAACTAACCTTTCCAAATTTGAAACATCTAAAGAAATGTGGACTTTTAGATAATAACAGCGTTGGTTGACGTGCTGGGTGCAGGAAATGCATAGGCTGGGGATCACAAGATTGGTGGTTGTGGGGATACCTCCTCTGGGGTGTATGCCACTTGTAAGGACAATAGTTAACCAAAACACATGCGTTGAAAGCTACAACAGAGTAGCCTTCGCTTTCAACTCCAAAATTAAAGCCAAATTGGCCATCCTCAGACACACTCTTGGCATTAGAGATGCTTACACTGATTGCTACTCTGTTATACTAAATGCCATCAGGTCACCTAAAGAATTTGGTGAGTTTTTTACTCTTTTAGCACCAACAATCAAGCTTTCTCTTAATGTGGTCCCCCTTTTTACTTCACTTTCCATTTCCAACAAATCCCTTCCTATGGTCTGACTTTTGATAAATGGTTTCTACTGGTCATGCTCATAATTCCACTGTTCTCTAAAATAGTGGTACTTACTGCTTAAGAAGAAAGAAGAGAATGATACTTCTTGGTTGCAGGTTTAGAGGAGACATCAAAGGGATGCTGTGGATCGGGAACAGCGGAGTATGGGGACACGTGCAAAGGATTGACAACATGCCGAGATGCATCAAAGTACGTATTCTGGGATGCTGTTCATCCTACTCAAAAGATGTACCAAATCATTGCCAACGAAGCCATGAAGTCCCTTAATGACGCTCTCTTAAGATAAAACTAGAAATCAAATCCTATATTCCCTTTTCTTTTTCTTCTTACGGGTATTAACTGATACAAGAACCGAATCAGTTTAGAGAAAGTTTAGAGATACTGAGCCAATATTTCAGCTTTTTAATTATGGTGATTATCAACATTTAGTTTCCACTGGTGTGCTAGATTCTATACTGCTGCAATAGGGTGTGGAAACTGGAAAGAGCAAGTTATTGATTTGTTAATGCCTCCTTTTGTGCCATGTTGTTTAAAACGATATAATAAGATTTGAATATGTTATTGCTTAAATTTATCCATGCGACAGTAATCATTACAAATTTAATATAGTCCGAATTGTTGGATTCTAAGTATAAACATATATGGGAATAGGGGATTCTCATCTGAATTGGATACGAGTTATAGAAAGAGGGGAGATGAGAAAAATACGAATCCAACGTACCGAACTAAACAAGGACCCCAGGCTGTATGCATTCCTCAAAGGTCAAGCAGACCGTGAAAGGCTGTCTTTATGGTTGTTCCCTGAACTATACCAGATAATCATAGTGAATTCCCTTGAGAGAGGCTTAGCCGCATGAAGTATAAGAAAGATCCGAAAGTTAAGGGAGATTCCAAGTAGTGATAGTTCTTTCACTCTATTTGAGATGTATGTTTTTAATAATTTATGAGTTCTCCCAGCTACTTAGAGTGAATTTAAGTGTAGGAGAGTTCATTTTCCTATCATAATTTTATTTTAGTTATAATTTTATAATTTAAAATATTACTAAGAAAAAAATAGTAATATGGATAAATATTTAATAATCTTAATTACTATTTCAAGATGGAATAGCACAGTAGAGAGTAATTGATGAAAGGAGTAAGACAATTAAAACAGGAATTCCAATCACTTAATGTAGGAATAATAGTATTTCATTGCTACAAAATGGATTGCAAAAAAAAAAAAGACACGTATGTAGATATCCCTTTTCAACTCCAAAATTTTGTACTCTTCATTAAATATGAGTAAACGAAATGAAGCTATGATAAAAGAAAAATAAATTATGGGAGTATGTAATTTACAGTATTAGTTTGAGCGATTGAGCTTCTTTGACCCTTAATACCTAACTTGAAAGGAAACAACCAATGTGTTCAATTTGTTGAAAAAGATTCTATGGTTAATTCATAAGTTGCGAATGTCAAATATATATCCTTAGGGTAATCTCATAGAAAAGAATCATGGTAGATACCTCGGCACCCAAAAAAAGATAAAATCAAGTTATTTAGGACCTAAAGAAGTGACAACACAAACTACTAACTTTTAGATACAAGATATCCATTCTGGTCAGTATGGACGTATTGACATGTTCAAAGGAATCAATATTATACTTATTAGATTAATAACAATTCATGCCAATATTTATCATCACAAAGCTTTAAAAAATAATAAAATATCTAAGGAATTAGAAAAAAAAGTATGTATGCTTTATTTGTCACAAAATATAGATGAATACTATATAGTAGCAGAGTAAAATTCTTAGGAACTTAATCTAGGTGTTCTAGAGGAACAAGTTATTCCAACTTTGGTCTCTACCAAATTCTAATAAAAATATATAGAATCACTTATTATAAATTTATCGAGAATGATTATGATCTAGTTCATGGCCTATTAGAAATAAAAGATCTTTTGGTAGGATCCTTATGGTCAAAAGAAAATTGCTTTAAATTTGATAATAATCTAGTGACATTGTTTTGTTAGCCAAATCAAGGAATTCCTTAAATATGATGTGACATAGATCTTATTATAAAGTTAACTAGAGACTTTTGTATGAAAAATGTGAATTGACTATGACTTTAATGCAAAGTTGAAAAATCTTCTTTTCTTGGTTATAGAAGGAGAATCTGTTTATATTCTTATTTTTTATATTTTGAAAGACCTGTGTAGTTATACAGTAACAAGTATTAGTAGTGTGACAGTATTTGATAAAGGAAAGAGGAAAATGGAAACAATAATTGCAATCATTTGAAAGAGGAAGAAGAGTATTTCATTGCTACAAATATAGATTATAAAAACAAACATATACTCAGCTATTTCTCTTTATATCCAAAATATTGTACTATTTATTTGATATGAGTATTTGAAGCAAAATCTTTTAATAAAAAATTAGTTATGTGAATGTGTAATTTAGATTAAGCTGAGTGAATTCCTTTATTTGACCCTTTCTAACCAAACTAAAAGCTAACAACTAGTACATTTAACATATAGAACAAAGTTCTCTGATTGGTCCATGATTCCTAAATTTCAAGGATGCCCTTAGGATGATCTCATAGGAAAGGCTTATAATGGATATCTAGGGACACAAAAATAAGAAAATTTGGGAGAAAATCAAGGTATTTAGGACCTAGAGGAGGGATAAGACAGATTACTAACTTTAAGAAACAAGAAATCCATCTTACTGTAGACACATTTGTCTAGTTAAGAAACAATATTGCATTTATTGGATCCTTAACAAATTATGCTAAGCTTAGTTACTAGAGAGCTTTAGAAAACATATTTAAAAATATCTAATTAAATACAAAATATAGATGTTTTATTTAACACCAAATATAGATGAACATTAGGTAATAATAATGTGAAACTTTTTGGCACTTAATGAGGGTGTTTAAGAGGAACAAATTAATCAAAATTGAAACTATAAAACTTTGACCTATATCCAAGCCTAATAAAACCAATGGTATTACATATTATTAACTTGTTAAGAATGATTGTAATATAGTTTATAGCTTATTAGAAGTATAAGGTGCTCCGGTGCAATCTTTATAAACAAGAAAGATTATTGTCAATTTGAATTCCTTATTATGAACCAAAAAGTTCCTTAGATATGACGTCAAATAGATGTTTTTCTATCGTTGATCAAAGAATTTTTATTTGAAAAATATGAATAAGAGTTTGAACTAGATATAAAATTTAAAACTTTTCTTTTCATCGTTATTGAAGGAAATTTTTTTGGGATCTTTTTTTTTCATTGTAAAGACTTGAGTAGTTGTACAGTAACAAGTATCAATATTAAAGAGTGTTTGATAAATATATGAGGACAAAAAATAAGAATTGAAATCAATTTGAGGAGGAATAAGAGTAGCTTAATGCTATTAATATGGATTAATAAAAAAGAAATGTATTTGAATATTTCTTTTCAGCTTTAAAAGATTGTATTATTCATTTGCATGAGTAGTTGAAGAGAACTTTTCTAAGAGAAAAATAAATTATAGGAGAAAAATAAATTATAGGAGATATGACTTAGAGTACTGATTTAAGTGGATTTCATTCTTTGACCCTTATTATCCAATTTGAAAGTGGATAATTAATACACTTCACTTACTAACAAGGTTCTACAATCAGTCCATGACTCCCAAGAGTCGGGGACATCTGTAAGGTGATATCCTAATAGAAGAGGCATATAGTGGATACCTAGGTAACCAAAAATGAGAAGTGGAAAGAGAAAATCAAGTCATTTAGGATATAGAGGACTAAAAAGAAGAACTAATAACTTTTGGAAATAACATATACATCCTTTTCACTATAGATGCATTTGCCTAATTAAACGTCAAACAAGGAACCCATATTGAGATTATTAGGTCATTAACAATTCAGGACAAGCTTTATCAATTTAGTACTTTGAAAGCCCATTTTATGAAATATCTAAGGAATTAAAAAAATCATGGATGCTTTGTTCATTATAAAATATAGATGAATACTATATGTTAGCATTAGGATATAACTATAGAAATGTCCTAAAGATTAAATTGAGTATTTTTTTAAATAAAGTAGTAGGCCTCCTAGCAATTAGAGATGTCAATAGGCTGGGCCGCGATTGACATCTATACTGGCAATCAAGTGACATAATCTTGCAAATAATCATATAAGAACATCTGATACTTACTATATAAATTAAACTATGAAAAAGAATCAAATCGCATAGGTTAGTATATCCTAACATATTAGTTTTATTTGAAAAAATTAAGAATATTAGCAACACATGGCCATTTTTGAGATAAAAAATAGAAAAGAGGAAAAAGTTAGAAAAGAGGAAAAAGTTAAGATGGATATATGTCTCAAACCCTAGACAAATTTAAGACTCCAACGAACCATGAAAATTTAGGCTTTTAAATAGAGGAATGCTTAATTTTTGTCAATCAGAGTTTAGAATATGGTCGTGTTATAAGTCATATTTGTTTATTTTTCTCTTACTTAGAACATTACACAAGTAAAGTCATGCTTGTGTCTTTAGTCTTTTTTTAACTGGATCTATTCTACATATGGACACGGACACATACACACCAGTGTAACTAGTTATGTTTACTTTTCTTAATTATGATTTCCAAGGAATTCTAGTCTATGATCATGTTTTATGCTATTTATTTTGGTTCATAGGACATATCTTCTTTGCACCTGTGTCTCAAGTTATGTAATTATCTCCTTGTTTTATAATAAAAACATAGGTTGTCAAATGAATGTGTGCTAGGTTATGTTTAATCGAAAATTTTGTTCTCTTTAAACTTTTTTTATAAACTTATTTAAGTGCATCCTAGATTAATATATAAATATAATGATTTCATATAATTATAAAGTAGGTAAGGAAGACTAGATGTCAAAGGAAAAATAGTATGGCATTTTACACTTTTATCAAATTCCCTCATAATTAACTTTTGCTCATCCTCAAACAAACACTCATTATGACAATAAAAAGAGAAAAATAAATTATAGGAGTATATGATTTGGACCATTGTTTTGAGTGATTGTCTTTTTTTGACCCTCACCACCAAACCTAGAAGTGGATAACTAATTTGTTCCACTTATTGAACAAGGTTTTATAGTCAATCTATAAACTCTGATTGTCAAGGATATCCCTAAAGTAATCTCATAGGCCCCAGAAACAAAAAAATGTAGGAGAAAATCAATTTATTTGAGATTTAAAGGAGAGCTAAGACAAACTAAAAACTTTTGGATTCAAGATATCCATCCTAGTCATTGTAGATGCAACATGTATAAATGAATCAATGTTGAATTTATTAGATCTTTAACAATTCATGCCAAGCTTAGTTATAGAAGAGTTTTAAAAACCCATTTCATGAAATATTTAAGGAAAGATGAATGCTATATGGTAATAGTGAAAAGTTCTTTTTCTCACTTAATCAAGATGTTTAGGAAGAATAAGTTATTCCAAGTCGATAATACCAAAACTTTGATCTCTGCCTAAACCTAATGAAAAAATGGGACCACTTATGATGGACTTATTAGGATTGATTCTAATTAGTTCACACTTATGAGAAGTAAAAGGCGATTTTATGAGATTTTTATAAACGAAAAAAAATATTGTAGTTGGTTTTATAATGATAGAGTTACATTGCATTCTCAGTAAAAATCAATGAGTCCCTTATATATGGTGCAAAATGGATCCTGTTCTATCTTTAACTAGACATTTTTTATGAAAAATATGAATTAAAGTTTGAATTCAATATAAAATTGAAAATTCCTCCTTTAATGGTTGTAGAAGAAGTTTTGTTGAAATCTTTTTTTATATTTTAAAGGACTATATAGTTGTAAGGTAACAATTACCAATAATAGATAGTATTTGATGAAAGAAGTAAGATAATAAAAACAAAAATTGCAATCAGATGGAAGAGGAAGAAGAGTATCTTATTGTCATAAAATGGATTATTACAAAAAGAAGTAATATATTTGAATATTCTTCTTCAACTCCAAAAGATTGTACTATTTATTATATATGAGTATAAAAAGTGAACTCTCTTAAGGGAAATATAAATTATAGAAGTATGTGATTTATACTATTAATTTGATGGCTTGTGCTCTTCTGATCCTTACTACCCAACTTGAAAGCGGGTAACTAATGCATTCCAATTATTGGACTAGGTTTTATGTTGATCCATAAACCATGAATGTCAAAGATGTCCTTAGGTAATCTTGTAGGAAAGGCTTATGGTAGATGCCTAGGCACCCAAAAACAAGAAAGGAAGGGAGAAAATCAAGTTATTTAGGTCTTAAAGGAGTGATAAGATGAATTACTAACTTTTGAACAGTCCTAGTGTTTTGGCCATAACTTATTCTACATAACTCCAAATTAGGTGATTAAAATTGTAAATCAAACAACATAACATTAAAAATATCTAGAAGAGACCTAGACCTAATTCTAGCTGAATGATATTGAAAATTGAGATTGATTATAGTAACCTGATACTGTCCCTGTATTGAAGTAGCTTGTGATTTTGGTACATGTTTCATAGTTTAGAAATTGAAATGACATGATTTTTCATGATATGAAAACTAGATACATAGGGGAACAAATGTCTAGAAGACTTCAAAACATAATTTGAACGTTTGATATGTGATAATTAAGGAACATATGGAGGCATGGTTAAATGAAGAGAAAAACAGCATGGTAAATGGAGAGGAAATCATCGTGTATATCCATATCTTATGTATGTTATTCAATGGGTATTAATTGGAAGCATGTAGATGTTATATATGTGGCTTAATAGCTGTTTAATGGTAGTATGTATGTTGTACATAGTTTAATGGTTTAATATAAGGAAAATAGTAGGTATATACTATGTATGTTATTTAAATGGAAAGAAGACAACATGTATGAATCATAGAAGTTGTTCAATAGTTGAATGAAAAGAAAACAGAATTTTGAAATTTTGATCTTACAATATGCTAAGATTTTGGTTAAGCCTTTTGTCATAAAATTTGTAAAACAAGGTGGTAAGTTATGGATGTACTTGACAGGTTTTAGGAACCCTTCAGGGGTCTCCCTCATAGTTGAGTAAAGCTATATAGTTTTCTCGTCACCGTAGACTCGGGACTAATAAAGGAAAAGCATCGGACACGTGAGGGTTTACGATAAATGACAAATAGTGAATGTGTATTTAAATTGATTTGTTAAGATGGTTTTTACCTTGCTATGAAATGTATGTTTATTAATAATTCCATTGGTGCTACTACTTGAATTTAAAAGTTAATCTTTATGAGGTTTACATATGCTTTGATTTAGTATTGAATTGAGTTTTGGATGCACTTGGAAACTAATGAGATGTACACATACTTTGAATTGGCATATAAATGGATTTTGAATATGTTTTTAATTGGTATTGAAATGAAGCGTTGACGTGTATTAATTGTGGTTTAGCCTATAGTATGCTGTTAGGTCTTTATACATACGATTATATTGATCAGAGTATGTACTAACTTGTATGGCATTATTTAGGGGGCGTTTGTCACTAACATAGGTGGTGTTGTATCGTCAGTATGTCTTGTGAGTCGCCCTCTGTATATGTGGAGTATATATCGTGCTAGCATTATTATGGGTAAACGATACAGAACCAGCTCTGTAACCACTGATTTATATGTAGTGTTAGCATTGTTATGGGTAAGCGATGCAGAACCAACTTCATAACAATCGATATATAAGGGTTAACAGGCACGGGTAAGAAGTGTAGAACTAACTCCGTGGCCTTACACCTAAGGGTACCATATGGGAAAGAAAATTAGTGATAGGCTATGTTTTAAAAAGAAACTTCACAAAAATATTGGTTGCCATCGTTGTATACTTTACAAGAAAAGTGGAACTTGATCTTAAAAAAAATTATATTTTTGTTTTACATATGCATTAATCTTATGAAAAGAAAAGAGAGTGTTTTGTAAGAACATTGGTTATTACTTGAAAAGAAAAGAAATTGTTTTCTTTTATGGAGCTTAATATTTGTATAAATGTTTTTATTTGAAACCAATAATACTCACTGAGCTCGTTAAGCTCACCCTTTATTTTCTATTTTTCAATAAAACGTCTCAGGTGCATACTGAGGGGCTTCAGTAGTAGGGACTCCACCTTGCAAGTAGTCATCTTCGTCAAGTGTCAATATGTAGGCATTTTTATTTGCCTTGTACATGTTTTTTAGAACTACTAAATATCAATGAACATGTTTTAGGAAGTACATTTGTATAAAGAATGGATATGTATAAAGGTTTTTTAAATGGAATGCATGACTTTGTTTTAGCTTTCCAAAGTTTATTGATGTAACTATTTGAAACTGCATGTGAGTGGATTTGAAGTCCACAATTTGGAGTTGAGAAATAGATGTGATGATAGAAGTGTTTTGAACTTTTACAGGGACTTAAATTTTTAGGATGTCAAAATATAGACGTTGTGTTGCCGAAATTTTTATTAAACTGAAAAATAAAACTCCACTGTTTACATTTCTTATTGTGAATTGAAGCATTTACTTAACAAAGGCAATATGTTTAGCTTCATGGGAACTTTCCAACCGACTCAGATATCGACTGGAGAGCCACCGTAGAGTGCCGAGCACTTTGCCTAGTCATTACAGGATAGGGGTCTGTCAATAAGAGAAGGTTGAAATAGGAATAAATTTATTTTTGGATATGTATCTTCTTATCACTTGATCAGTGTTATGTTTTCACAAATAAGGATCATCTGACAGTTGATACCTTGCCTCACTCTTGATTTTTCTTTTTATATTCTCTAGGTAAATAATGTGGAAGCAAATTAATAACTAAATAGTTTATAGTATCTGTGTATTATGGTGGTGAAATGTGAAGTGATAACAATTGTTTATAAGGGAATGTTTCTTGTAAGTGAAAATCATCCTTATCATAAACCAATCAATTAAGATGGTTAGCAACTATATTTTCTACTTATTTCTTGTCTTTTATCTCCAAGTCAAATTCTTAAATCGGAGAATCCACAAAATCAACCTTGGTTTTTCTTCATTTATGAGCAATTATCTGAAGGCTACATGATCAAAATAGAAATTGACTTTAGCATATAATAAATATTATCCAAATTTATATAAAGTAAAATAAAATGAAAAAGTATTTTTTTAGGTTGAAGAATAATTTATTTGTGCTTATTCAAAGTTCTAGAAGCATAATAAATGGTACGAGTAGTTTTGCTAACCCTTTGACCTAAATTAGCTTTTATTGGATTGTTACTAGCCTAGTATATGATCTCAAAAGTTATCTCCCAATTTTGCAATTGTATCACTAGGGCTGAAGTCAAAAGTTCTTTTTTCTTATCAAATGTCTCCTTGCACTTATCACTAAGCTAGAAACAATATCTTTTTGCAACAATCTGTATTGGGGTAACACTTTATTTAAGAAATGATAAAAAATTGCATGAACAAGAAAAGCTCAAATTCCCTACACAATAGTAAGCTAAGGTAAAGACAAAACCATCTCTATTTTTAACTTATAAACCTCTCTTATGTTAGATGAAACAACATACCCTAATAATCATGAGATGAAACTTTTCCTAATTTAAAAAAATGTTATTTTTTATACATCTATCTAAAATTATTATAAGGTTTCTAAAGATTCATCAAATTCAACACCATAGAAACTAAAAACATTTATAAAGAGCTCTATGATTAACTCATTTTATTAAAAAAAATGCTATCCATACAACACCAAAATTTGGCTAGAGCATTACAAAGTTTAAAGGATATCCATCCATATGAAAAAGTATTGAATGATTATAACAAGGTGGTTTTCTCTTGATCTTCCAATGCTCTCAAATCTAGTTATAACTTGAAAGTCCATCAAGAAAATAATAGGGAGTATGGCCAGATAGTCTTTCATGCATTTGATTCATAAAAGAAAAAGGAAATTGACCTTTTCTAGTTGTTAAATTTAACTTCCTGTAATTGATACAATCAAGCTAGCCAATTTAGAATCAAGTTGTTATCTTGAGTTTTCACCATTATATTACCAGAATTATAGGAGAATACTTAGACTAGACTCACCCACTTACTATTTGAGATGAGACAAATTACACCAACATCTAAAAACTTTATGATTTCTTTCTTCACTAGCTTTATCATTAGAGTATTTAAATTATGTTGGACTTCTCTTATTAGTTTGTCATATTTTTCAAAGAAAATTGTATGCATTCATGTGGAATAACTTAATCCTTTTATGTTGATTATAAACTAACCAATTACCTCCTTTTTATCTCTTATCCTTTGATCCAAATTTTCCTCTTGGCTAGATGTCAAATTGTTTTTTTTAAAATTTAAATATATTATAAAAAATTAAAAGAGTTGCAAGCCTTTACAATGGAAACTAAAGACTATTCAATTAACTTAGACAAATGAGTATAAAGAAGCATCCTGTAAACTAGAATACAATATTGTATTTATTACTGCATTTGAAGTGGCCATTAAGTTTACTAACATATCCAACTCTCTACTTTTAGTTAAGGTAATCCTTAGTGCATACTCCTTGGTTGTTTGTTAACCTTTGAAAGTTATAACATTCCTTTGTTTCTATATGGTATATATATATATTCCCATGGAGTTAACTATCTGCAGTTTCCTCTTCGTGACAATACGGTTGGCTCCTTGCAACCATTATAAAATATCTGAAAAGTGAAGGAATTTTTGATCTAGATCTAGGAAATTCTATGTTATTTCCTAAATCCAATTAGTGTAAGTAAATTTAAAGAATAAATATAATGTGGATTCATTTTGAAGCTTGCAGAGTACATAAGTTCCTTATAAGTTAAGGAAACTCATTTTACTTTTGGTTGCAAGTCCATTCCTCAAGCATAACCATAGAATGAAGCAGACCATAGGGGATTGATGTTTTTTCCATACTAGTTAATCCTATCTCACTTCCCTTTCCTTACTTCTTAGGAAATTTATACAAGAGTGGATGGAGTGCTAGTTGAGTAAGCTTTCTAAATATATGTTTCTTCAGTTTGTTGGTGAGGTTTGTAATCTGTTAAGAGTGAGGTTATTTCTTATAGGTGGTATGTTTATTGATTCCCTAATATCCATTTTTGGACTTAGTATTCATTTGAAATCTGCTTTCATAAATAACTTTTAAATTGGATAAGTGAAGAGGTCTATTCTTTATCCAATTATCATAGAATATTGAAGTTTTCCTCCCATTTCCTATTCTACATGTTATCATAATAAAAACAGTGTTCGTCATCCTATATATTTTGGACAAAAAATTAGAGTGATTGGGGCACTCATTAATCGCCCATAGGCTATTCCCCTTTATCATATATGTGTGTTCCCATCTAAATCATAAGGTGTCCTCCCTATTGATTACCCTCTATACTCTTTTAGTTATTTCTACCCAATTGTTGGTTTTGATAGCTTTAATACCTACCTTTATTTTAAGGTAGACACACATCCTACCATTTAACTTTATCCATCGTGTTAATTTTT
Organism: Erythroxylum baracoense; assembly: GCA_025629805.1. Lineage (NCBI taxonomy): Eukaryota > Viridiplantae > Streptophyta > Magnoliopsida > Malpighiales > Erythroxylaceae > Erythroxylum > Erythroxylum baracoense. Next base: position 34,589,613 of record JAOTAY010000002.1, on the reverse strand, counting down.
ATTCTTCCACTCCATAAGAACTTATTCATCATTTTCTATAGACTTGTTAACTCCTTTGAAAAGCAATATATGAGCTTACCAGTAAATATACACAGGTCATTGATTTGATCAGTGTTTACCTTCCTACATATGATAAATCTTTACTACTCCAATGATTCAACCTTTTTTATGTCTTGCTAATAAGCGCTAGCATTCCTTAAATCCTAGCTTCCTATTAGAGATAAGAAGACCAAAGTATTTGATTAATAGAGTGGCTGTTATGAATCCTGTAATGTTTAAGAGCCTTTTTGTTTCCTCCATTGCACTTATAGACATAATTAGCTGGCTTTTCCCTACATTAATCATGATTCTTGACATATTCTTGAATGTATTCAGAGTGTTGATTATAATGTTGACTGTTTGAACATTGACTTATCAAAATATGAGAAGGTCATATGTAAATGTCATATCCACTAACTTAACTCTACTCATTTGCTATGGTATGTAAATTTTGAGCTTTTTTATGATATTATACCTGAGCAACCTAGAAAATGGTTTCGTATATAGGATGAAAATGTAAGGGGAGCATGGATCACCATGCCTTAGCCTTTTCCTTCCTTGGAAGACTTTTTTTGGTTCTCCATTCACCAATGTACTAAATGAAGTTAAGGTTATACATTCCTCAATCTAGTTGCAGAATTTAACAGGGCAGTCAAATGCTTTCAGAAGGGGTGAAATAAAAGTCCAATTGACACTATTAAAAGCCTCATTTAAGTAAATTGTAAGTCAATAATCTTTAGGGGCTCTCCTTTTAACATAGCTTTTGAAAAGGTCCTGGGCCATTAGAATGTTATCCCCAATGCTCCTGCCTTCTATGAAGGCACTTTAGGAGTCACCAATTATTTGTTGGATAGCCTACATAGATCTTATAGTAAGAAATTTACAAAATGATTTTATAAATGAAATTACAGCAAGATATTGGTTTATAATCCTCAAGGGAGTTGGGATTTTTGGATTTAGGCAATAGATAGATATTAGTCTTATTAATGTCTTTTAACAATTTACCATTAGCAAATAATTATTTTACTTCTTTAATAATTGTATGTTTGGTGGAGCTCTAAGTTTTGTAGAAGAAAAATCCATTGAATCCATCAGGCCCTAGACCTTTATGACATTAAGCCAAAAAACTTGATGTTCAATTTCTTAAGTAGTTATAAGTCTGCATAAGTTGTCTTTCAGCTCATTAGTAAAGGAGTTCTATATGAAGCAACTTGATAGAGATGTCGAAGAGGTAGTGGCTTATTAAATTGTTAGTAATGATTACTGATTGTGTTTCATTCTTTCCTAAGTAATCATACTTTAAATGAGTATAATGAATTTCCACTATAGGATAATGGAATAAAAAAATAAAAAGAGAAAATTTTGTCTAAGTCTTTGGTATCTTTATAAGGAAAACTTCACATTTTCCTAAAATCTATTTCTAAAAGTATAAAACTACCAAAGTCTCCTTCAATTCTTTGTTGATTTCTCTTTTTCCATACTTTTCCACCTTAACATATTCGTTAAAAGCTCCTTCTACTTCATTCTTATCTTCTACCTCAAAAAAATCATGAGCTCTAGAATCAAAAAGATTGATGTTATTAATAGCAAAGAAAGAACAAACATTATTAGAGTGTTTTATATCTTCAAAAATATTAAAACTCCATCATAAGGTTACCATCATGTACATCTATCTTAGTACGAGATGTGATAAGGAATGGTCTTCGTAAAAAAATAGGTGCAAAGTTAGGTGACAAGTCATCTTCCACATCTATAATGTAAAATTAGCTAGAAATACCAATTTGTTTATCTGCTCTAGAACATCCTTCACCACCCCTTTAGGGTACATGATATGTAAAATAAATGCAAACATTTTTTTAGTATTTTTCTTTGTTTCTTTTTATCTTAGTTTAATTGATTTTATGTCTTATTTAAGTAATTATAGAAGTAGTTGCTTGGATAATGACATAGCCAAAAATGGAGGAGATTTTAAGCAATATCACATGTAGTTATGGATGTAATGGAAAATATGATCATGTGCTCGAGTAATTATGTAAGAAGCAAAGTTACAGATAGTGTAAAACATGTTTAGCAATATGGCCATATCAATGCATATTTTAAAGTGCAAAAAGTAAATAGTGAATAACATGACTGAAGTCTCAAGTGTGTCAATGCCTATGTAATTTTTCACATTGGAAGTGATGACTCACACATCTTGAGAGATGACCATATCTATCATTATAATTTAGTTTAAATATACGTGTAAACTTTATTTGAAGGAGACTTTTTAATTCTTTAGTGTTTAATAAAATAGGCTTAGCAGTCATCCATTAAATGAGTGTCTATGAGCATATTTGAAGTTTGTTATTAACGAGAGTGAGATCAAAATTCATTCTAAGAATCAACAGAGGAAAAAGATTTTCATTAGGGGATACCTTAGGATGAGGTTTGCCTTCATTTAGACTTTTTTTTTATATTTATAAGGTGGATTCATGGTTAAATACTTTTATATCTAGTTTATATGAAACCATAACAGAAGTTTGTATGTTTTGATTTAATTTACAATAAAGGTTTATATGTGCTATTTTTAATGTTAATAATACATAAGTGAGAGCTTAGATTTGATTTGATCTACATATAATGTAGTCAAAAGAACCTATATATAGATTGTCTAAGGCATATATATTAAAGATCAAATAAAGATCTAAAGATATACCTACGTGATCATTCTAGTACTATGATAGAATTTCTATAATTGAAGCATCAATTAAGATGAATTTAGGGGGAATCTAGTCTATTTATTTGTTAATATTGGCATTCACTTTTGACTTTTATATAGTGTTCTTATGGTCAAATTAAGTAGTTGGTATTTATTTTGGCTTTAATTTAATCATCCAAACTTAACTTTATTATTAACCAACTACCACTATTGTACCGATTCAAGTGATAAGTACACTTATCTTAATTTAGCACTAGAATATAGGGATTATATAAAACAGTCTTCAGTACATGTTAGTTCAATCATCCAATTAGATAATAACATTCATTTTCTTAAAAAGTTCTAGATGTAATAAAACATATATAGATTATGGCATAATATTAATGGAAGCCTTTAAATCTTGCACAACGCTCTTAATTTTGTTGTTACCCATCTTGTAAAGAATGGTGAACATGCTAGGATCCTTTAACTTGGGTGAAAGTTTCTACTGGAAAACTATTGAGACATTTTTATTCAACCTTTTCTTCTCATTGCCTTACAATTTTCTCTTATTAGTGCATAATTCTTTAAGAAATTTAGCATATATGATCGTTCATCTAGTTGTATCTAATAGGGTTATATTAATTCCACTTTGCAAAATGTCTCCAAAATCTCTCTTCTTTATCTGCTTTCTTTTTCCTTGCTAACCTACCAGGAAAAGGAGGCACTGTTTTATATCCTAAAAAAGGAGGAAACATACGTCTGGGTTCAGCTACATTCTCTTTTTTTTAACTACTTCTTTACCTGTACTAGGGATGGCCCTTTTCAATTCCTCAACTTTCTTACCGCTTCTTAATATCATTACATTTACGTTTTCCTTTAGATTGATAATAGTTTGGGATGGAAACTTCCTTCTAGTTTGAACTTCCACATGAGATCCCAATTTCCAATTAACTTACCTAATTTTTGACACTTTATATACTGGATCTTATCTTTAGTTAGAAATGTGTGTTATTAAGGGCAAGTAATTAACTATTTCCTAAAATATTAGCTTAAATTTTACCTTTGAGGAATCTATCCTCTAGGTTAGATTCCTTGTTGCCTACTTTAAATAAAAATCAGTCTTAATTTTCTATTAACTTATTGAAATGTGGATGATCCTTACAACTAGAGTTAAATGCTTTAGATAAGGGACCATATTACCTTAGTGATTTTACAAAATTACTAGTTACATTAATCTTCTTAGTTTTTCTATCTTAAATTTTTGGGAACATATTGGTTAAGTGTTCTATAGTAGCGCATGTTCTGCTCATTTTGTGGTTACATAATTTAATTGAGTATCAGTAAGAGTCCTACTAGTATAATAAATGACATGCAACTTTTTTATTCCTTTATTGACCAAACACTAATTCTACTATAAGGTCACTAGCATTACATATAAGTTTAAAAAGAAAACTCTAAATGGGTGCCAACATAATTGGTATAGATACTAATTTCTTTTTTAGCTTATTGAATGCTCCCATGCAATCCATATAAAACTTAAATGTTATGTCCTTATTCAAAAAGTTATACAAGGGTTTAGAGATTTTAGAAAAATATTTAGTGAATCTCTTGCAAAACCTGCATGCCCTAAGAAACTCCTAATTTCCTTCTCATTAATGGTAGGTGCTATCTTGTCAATGAAATCTTTTTTTTCCACCTCAACCCTAGGTGTCAATATCTTATAACTCAAAATAATTCCTTATCTCTCCATAAAGTTAAACTTTGCCCAATTTCTCAGTTTCTTCACTTTGTTGTAGAAAGCTTTTCCAAATTTGTTAAGTAATCATTAAAAGAGTTACCAAAAGCAAAAAAAAAATCATCCATAAAGTTTTTTTTAATGATTTTCTTAACAAAATTTGAAAAATATGGTCATTACATAACATTGAATAGTTATAGAGCATTTTATAATTCAAAAGGCATTATATGAAATATAAATTCTTGTCAACATCAAAATATAAAGGAAAGGAATTGTAGGAACATAAGTTTTAACTGGTAATGCCTATTTTTTGACGATCTTCCACTCACCTTTATTTATTGCTTATTGAACCTCTTTCTCTACATAGATGTCTCTTAATTTTTCAATCTCCTTACCACTCTTTAATTTCTCTAATTTGCATTGCTCCTTCTCATTTTTTTGGTAAGGATTCTCACTTTATAGAACGGATGGAATTAGACAGCTGTCCAATATGAAATTCTATGTTCTTACTATAATTACCATCAAATCAAATTTTAGCTTAAAATTTTTAATCTTTTTATAGTGACTATTACTAATCTTTTAATGGCTAACTCCTAATCCATTTTCTTTCTTGTTGTTGGTATGGTCTTTATACCATACCTCCTTTCTGGTTGCTCTAACTAAAGTTTAGATGGTTTCTTCACCCTAAATTATATATGTTTTTATATAGATTATTTTGTTAGCTTGATTAGTTCTCAAGAAAATCCACGTGCTACTGAAATTAGAAAAGGGCTACTCATTTGAAATTTGTTACTAATAATACCTCCATTACATAACTCATAATACAATCCTTGAGTTGTTCCTGTTGCTCTATCTACAACAAAAACAATAACATCTCAATAGAAGCCTCATTGAGACTCTAGCTCTAGGGAGCTCTAGAAGTATACAGCCTTACCCCTTACTAGTGAAGAGATTATTTCCATAAAGACCCAGAAGAAAAAGAGAGAAAAAACAAAGTTTTTGAGAATTATTTGTATAAAATGAAGCCAAAAATAATTAAAAATAACTACATAAACATAACAATAAAATAAGAATGAGAATAAAAAGTTCTAGATAAGAATGAAAAGATAGAGAAATAAAAATAACAAAACATAATAAAAGAAAAATAATACAAATAATAAAATACAAATCCAAAATAAATAAAAATTAAAATTTATAGGAAGTATAATGCTAATAAAAATAAAAAATAATACAATAATACAATAAAGATAAAAAAGATAAAGAATAAAAGTATAAGATAAAATAATTAAAAATAAATAAACAAACAAGAAAGAAGACAAATAAATAAATAAAACAAACAAGCAATTGGAAAAAAATGTTTAGGCTAAGTAAGGAAAAGTTTAAGCTAAATAACTAATGAAAGTGCTTTTAACTAATCTGTAAACAATGTGATCTCATCTAAATTGTGAATAGTTATCCTACTTAATGCTCTAGCCCATATTTATTTTCATTGGTAATTATTTATAGCCATCTCTTTAATTAAGTATAAGGCAGCTTTCGAGGTCTTATTTTTAAAGTTTTCTTTACTTGTTACATGTATCATTTTCTTAGTTCTATAATCCAAACGATCATAAAGCGTATAACCTCTTAACCATGTTAGGAGTTTACGATTTGGACACCTCCTAAGCAAGTCTTTGTACCTCTCCCACAACTGACACAATGTTTCATTATTAAGCTACCAAAAGGCAGAGATATTATTCCTTAAGTTAATAGACTTCACCTGTAGAAAATACTTGGCCAAAACTTTGTTCACTAAGTTTGTCTTATGTGATGATTAAAGTTACAGGCTCTGACTTCAACCATCATTTGGAATGATGGTATTGACAGATGCTTTATTAATCTTAGATATATCATATATCTCCAAGAAATTGGTGATATGTGCATTGAAAAATGACCAAGTACTGAATATAATTCTGCTATTATTATTTAACTAATAGTAAGATGGAGCTTTTGTTGACTAAATTAAAATTAAACAAAATACATATACTGTAGATCATCATAAGAACATTGCCCAATAATCAAATGAGAATATCAATATTGATAAATATATAAACTAGATTTTTTCCTAACTTTATCTATTATGCTTTAGTCAATTGTAAGAATTATATTATTTGGACGAATGTGGTTTTCTAGTGTCGATATATGTGGCCTCTTAATGTATAACCATCTATCCCTATATTGATTAATCAATATATTTATTTGATTAACTACATTTAGAATGCACTTAATCTAATACTAAAAGGGTTACATAGGTTTATCTCTAGATCCATATTTAATCCTTAATATACACGTTTAAGTCAATCTATTACATAAGTTCTCTTAACTACATTCATATAAAAGTAAAATTAGATTTAAGTTGTAACTTGTATATGGTCATCATTAAAAAACAACACATATAAATCTCAAATATATAAGCCTTTATTGAAAACCTAAATCAAAACATATAAAAATCTGTTAAATTTTCAACTAATCTAGTATAAAACTTATTAGCCTAAAATCATCCTTATAAATATGAGCAAGATCACTTGAAAGGATGGAAAAACTCACTATGAGGTACTCCCTAATGAAAATCTTTAGCCTTTATTGGTGATCACTTCTTCAAAATGACTGTTCATCTTTCTCTATATTGAAAATGACTTTCGAATTTATTCTTTAGCTCTTGCTTGCTAACCCTAATGAAAACTAATGACTATTATAAAAGAAGAGTAAAAATTCTTTAAATCCTTAATTTTCAGTTTCTTTTACAAATTTTTTCTATCGTAAAAATGATATGAGACACCATCTCAAGTAGTATATCTTTTTATAACTTTTATGGAGAGAGATACAGGTTGGACACATTCAAGTGATAGGTTGTGTTCATCTATAATTGATTTTTTTCTTCATGTTTTGACATGAAATATGCTCTATTCTTGGTTGTCTCATTCCTTTAACAACTTTTTCATAATTACATGAAATAAAAAATTAAATAAAGGTAATTTAAATAAAAACATAGAAAAATATGAAAATTTCATATTTATCAATAGCTTGAAGACTTCTTTGCTTATTTTACGTCCAAATCAAAGAGAATCATAGGGCCACCTTAAGTCATATGTTCTTTAATTTTGTTGTGAACCTGATTGTGGAATAGATTTATTTCCAGTTTCTATATCTAAATATACACATATTCTTTTATTCCCGTAAGTTATGTAAAATATAGGCTAGAGCCAAATAGGAGCACCAAATGATTGATCCATCTAGATACTTGACATTGGCACACCATTGAACTATATTAACCAATGCACTGGTGGTTCTCCGGTTTGACATCCTTGCATTAGGTTCTTCCACAATCTGTTGTAAAACTCACATTGGAAGAATGTGTGACTTGTTCTCTACACTGATTTTTTTACATAGAGAATATCTATTAGGGGTCATTAGATTTTTATTGAGTCTATATAATGTTGGAAGTCTCGTTTTGATTGCTTTCCATAGGGTAATTGAAGCCATTGGAAGCATATTCCTTCCACACACCATGATGTACAAATTAATGATTAAGTAGGTACTAGTGTATAGTTCCCTACAAGATTTGTTGGAGAATGTTTTAGTGGAAGATAGCTTCCAAATAGTATGCTTCATCCTTAGTCAGAACTGTATTTAGGATGTTAAGTTTTATATGTTGTTTTTATATCGAATTGATGATTTCTTTCCTATGGCTAAAAGCTTCCTCCATTGAGATGTTAGGATGTAGTGTATGCCTTAGCTGGAGTAAATCTTGTAGATGGAGAGAGGTCTAGTAGATGTCTAACTATCCTTCCAAAGATTTGTGTCCTTGCTATTCTTCACGATTTTGCTTACATGCATCCTTATGCTTTCCCTTAATTTGATTATAGCTTTAATAGTGATTAAGGCAGTTTCCTTCAACTTAAAGGTCTAAATGTTATTGCCTTTAATGTAGCATTCAAGGGTCCATTTTTCCCACAGTGAATATTTATCATTTATCAACCTCCATAACCTCATTTTTAGCTGTACCCTGTTAAAAATTTTAAGATGATTACGTTGAGTACTTTATGCCTTTTGGTAGTATAGATGTCTCCCCATTTTATGCCTTCTTTATAGCCATCTCTAGTATACCATATGTAACTTCTTAGTAGTCTGTCTATTTGCTTGGTAACACCTTGTGGGATTAATAAGTGAAAAGCCCAATGAATATTAATGGGTTAGAGAACATTAGATATGAGCTATAACCTACCACCTAAGGACATAAATTTGGAAGTCAAGTTGTTGATTCTTACTTGTATTCTACCAATGAGTGGTTTAAAGTCACCATATCTTATGATAGTGATAGGTATGCCTAAATAACATAGGGGTAGCTCCTTTTTCTAAAAATACGTGATGGATTTGATTGCTTATATTGAATCAAAATCCTCTGCTGAAATATAGAAGACATTTTTTGTTTCATTTGCTTCCAAGCCTAACATCATGGAGAACATACCCAATGCCTTAATAAGGATTCTGATAGATTGTCCATCAACTTTTAAGAGAAAAATCAGATGATCCATAAATGTAAGATAAGAAATCCTTGATCTTTTGGATTTTTCATGAAATTTGAAAATTTGCTACCTTTGATGGCTTTAGTGAGAAGTCTATTGAAGAATTCCATTAACAAAGAAAACATATAAGGTGATGTGGGATCACCTTGCCTAATGCCTTTTGAGGTTTTGATACTTTGGATGGTTCCCTATTTATCAATATATGAAATGTGGGAGTGGTGAAGCATTGGGACATCCATTCAGTAAAGTTTGCAAGAAAATCCATAGCTTTCATAGTATTCACTAGGAATTTCCAATCTACATTTTCATAAGCTTTTCTCATATCCACTTTGATTGTGCAGTTTTTGCCTCCACTTTTCCTTGTTTAACCTTTCATAAGTTCTTATAGTAGGGCAATATTATCCCCCACATTTTTACTAGAAATATAGACTACTTGGGATGTGTCAATATGAAAAGACCCATTCTGGAGTTTCCCTTTTAGAACCCAAGTGGAGTCCTCCCAGCAACCCTATAGTAGCCCTCCAATCAATATCTAACTGAACTGAAGGGTTCCCATAAAGCCAAGCCATTAAACTATTAAAGGCCTTTTATACTTTAAAAGTTAAAAGTACAGAAAATAGTGAGAATTTTTTTTAAAAATCCAGCAGCATGACGACTACTTTTTCTAAGATTCCTAAATTTTAAAACTAGTATAACACGATTTAAAACACTTCTAGTATTTCATATACTATCTCAACTTCTGGAATGGGACCTCAGGTCCACATCACAAGCAACCACAAACATGTAATTCTCAACACTTTAAAAATATCATTAAGGATCAAAGCCCTCATAGTTTATTAAGTAAAAGATATTTACAATCCCATAAATATTTACAAGATATATAAGTAACTAAACCAATTTCAAGAAAACACGAACATAGTAAAAATGACATAAGCACAACAACACCCGACGATACAACTAATCTTATGGTAGGGTCCTAGCTATTATAGCACCTGTATGCGTACTTGGGTGGTTTATTTAAAATATAAAAAATAGGGGTGAGCTAAACTAGCTCAATAAGTGTTAATCAGTTTGCTAAAAATAAAACTTATCATAACAACATAATTGAGATATTCCCATACAATAATAAAGCTCATGGAAAAATAATTGCCATAAAAATTCATTCTTGCATCATAAAATTCTATTGTGCATTATACAATCTGGTAATAAAATAACATTTCGTAAAACACAACTTCATTTTTCTGAAATTACTATTTCAAAATTCCCTTTTGAAATTAAACTTATAATATAAGAGTTTTCATTTCCCTTTTTCCTTCATCAATAAACAGTGGCGACATTAATTTCCTGAAAACTTTTATACTGAAAATAAGCCAACTATTAGCATTGGTACCGAAAGATGCCTCTCAAATTACTTTTAAAATAAATAGTGGCAATATTATTATTTTCATAAGTTTTCTTGCACAACATGGCCCACCACTAATTTCTTACCATATGGTACCCTAAGCTTAAAGTCATAGAGCTAGTTTTGCATCGCTTTTCCGCAACTGTTTAATCACTAGTTACAGAGTTAACTCTACATCACTTACCCACAATAGGTTAATCGGTATAAACTGGTAGACGGAGCTGGTTCTACTTCGCTTACCTGTAACAATTTTGGCTAATATTATATATACGGAACTGGTTCTGCATCGCTTACTTGTAACAATTTTGACTAGCAATATATATACTCCATACATATAGAGGGCAATTCACTCGCCTACTGACAGACACAATACCACCCGCTGTTAGTAACTGATGCCCCCTACATACTATCATGCATAATCAAAATACTCTGACCAGTATGATAACATGTATAAAACCTAACTGTGTATCGTAGGCTAAAACTTCATTTCCTTTTCATCAATAAATAACATAATTTCAATGTAACTTCCAATCATATAAAATTTAACTTTCAAATTAAAGTTCATATATTGTTAAAACATAAACTTATGATAGCAATATTCACTTGTAAAATATCATGCACATAAAACTCAACATAAATATTCATTATATGGTAAAATAGAAACCATTTTCATAAAATCAATTTAAAGTACACTCACTACTTGCTAGTTTCCTTTTCACCACTTCGAAATACTTCAATTGGTTTCGTTTGTCTATCCAAAAACCTAATAAAAATACATTCAACTCCTTAACATATTTTCCAACCAAATACACCATAAACTATTTCAACTTCATTACTTTCCATATACACTTTATATACTAATTTTTCTCTAAATAATAACATAATACTTCATTTAATAATTCCAATACCATAAGTACACTTAATGATAAACCTTAATCACATTCACATGGTGATTACATCATAACCATACCTTTATACAAAAAATGCCCTTAAGGCTAGACTTAAACATATTTTATATCAAACTTTTCCAATTCAATTCCATTTGATTCCTAAAACTTAAAACCAATCCAAATTTACTTTTATGACATTTTAATACACACATTTAAGCTATAAAATTTCATTAACAAATTTTTACATAATTATGCATTCTTGGTCGAATTTCAACCAAAACCAACACCAAACCAATTTCTTTTCATTTCTTTACTTCATTAGCATCAGAATCATCCTATGAACATCATAAACATCAAAATAGATTCTTGCATCATATCATGTTAAAAAAAAAACTCTAGCCATGGCTGAAATTTCATCTAATCATTTCCATGGTTTTTCTTTTATTCTTTCATCATTAAACTAACTTCCTAATGCCATTCATAAATCTTAAGTCATCAAATAGCAAAATAAAATACTTTAGGCAATGGATCTTACATTTGACTAAGTTTGACCAAGGTTCCACACACTATGTTTGGTGTTTTTCTTCTCCTAATCACTTCCAATGCAATAAATTCTTGATATCACATCATAAGGGTGTAATTCACTTTATGAAAACCAAATCTCAGCTATAACATAACAAATCCAAATTTTCAACAAAACTAGTAAGCTTACCAACTCATTTTCTTCTTCTTCTTCACTTGGATGGATATAGGATCTTGTTATGAACTTGATTAGAGGTAGAAGAGCATGAAAAACTCCTTAGATCACTTTTCCATAACCTAGCCAAAGCTTTCTCTTCTCCTTTTTCTTTCCTTTTTCTCTCTCTTCCTTCTTTTTTCCCTTTGGCTTAAGCTCCATTTTCCCTTCTTTTTCTCTCTCACATTCACTCTCGTGATTAACAATAAAATGAAGAAGAATGTGACTAAAGTTTGCTTTTTATACTCATTTAGTGCATTATACATGTCACTTTCTTATTGGTCATCCCTAATGACTCATCACTATTTAATTAATGGTTCTTAACCTTAATAAAGACTCTACTTAGTCATTAAGTGTGACTCATTAATCCACTAACACCATTTTATACAAAAAGACAATTTTGTCCCTTACCGAATTAAACTAATAAACTGTTCTAAATAAATAAAAAAATATTCTAGATAATTCTAAACCTCAAATTGACCTCAATGCACTCTAATTAAACCTAAAGCCCTTCAATTGCATGCTTAAAACAATTTGATTGGGCACATTATCCCTAAAATTTGTTATTTCTTCCAATATGGGTCTTTTTATCCTGAAGTTTTTGAATTACGTGAATTCTATTCAAACAACCTCCATTTTGACCCGTTTCAGTTCTTAAGGACTTCAATCCTAATTCTAGAGCTTTTTTTTTATCATATTTCGAAATTGTTTAGTAACTTTTTTAGTTGAACAGAAAAAATTTCAAATTGAATCTTGACTTTACCAAAAGTCACCAAATTTTTTGGATTTCATTGAAAAGTGTCACCTAAATCCCTAAAGCACATTTAAGGTCTTTTAAAGCTTTTTAGACTCATTTCGGAACTTTTCGATGTTTTCAAAAAATTTCCAAAAACTTTTTAGTCAAGTCCAGAATCATCTCTTGTCTATCCGTGATCTCATTTATAACGTTAATAATACATTTAAACTCTTAAATTATTCTAGTGTACCATAAATAAAGCATACTTTATAAAATGCATGTACAACATATTAAATAGTATAATAATCATAATAGTATATTACATAAAATGTTTGTTCAATACTCTTTTAAGTCTCTCTGTACAGACTTTGGAGATTACCTTGTAAATAGAATTACAGTAGGCTATGGATCTATAGTCTCCCAGTCCTCTTTGTTCACTATTCTTAGGAATTAGAGTAATATAGGTTTTATTGATTTTCTTAAGTAATTTCCCATTTCTAAAGAACTCTATAATGGCTTCCGGAATTGTATCTTTAATCATAGGTCAAGTCTTAACAAGTAAATCAATATTGAAACCATTAGGGCTAGAGGTTTTGTATGGATTCAATAGACTTAAGGCTCTTTCATTCTCCTAAAATATAACAGATTAGTGAGAATGCTTTTTTCCATATCATTCACCATTCTTCATAATTAACTTAACTATCTCAGTGGATAAAATGGCACTGGTTGGAGCATTTATAACATGTGAAAAATAACTAGTAGCTTCTTCCAAATGGTTTTCTTGTTCTAAAATTAGTGTTCCATCTTTCTTTATGGATACAATACTATTGAACGATCTTCTTGTCATATTGCTTTATGGAAGAAAGTAGTATTTTTGTCTCCATCCTTTAATCATTGAACCCTGGATCTCTTTTTCATTAAAGAGTAATCAAATAGAAGATCTTTAGATAGATTTTCCCAAGTTACTTTTTCCTTATATTGTAGCTTTAGAGATGATGGGAGGTAGTTTAACGCATTCTGTATGTTCTCTAAGGCTTGTTTAGTTGTGTTAAGAACATGCCTAGTGTTTCCAACATTCTCTTTGTGCAGTCTTTTCAACTTATCCCTAATGTGTTTTAGCTTTTGGACACATATATACTACTTAGTTCCTAAAGTTGTGGTTGTAATCCCTTTCCATATTGCTTCATCAAAACCAACTAGGTCACTGAGAAAGTTATTGAACCTGAAATGAGTTTTAGGACTTACCAATTTAGCATTAACAATAAAGAGGTGTGATCAGATAGGCTTGAATTGGAGAAGGAGGAATGACAGTTTAGGAATGCTTAGAACCACTCTACATTTGCAAGGCATCGATCTAGTGTCTTCTCAATAAAATTGCTTACACCATGATTATTAGTTTAAATAAAAAATTAACCCCTATGGAATACCTGTCACTTAAAAATTAGTGAGGCATTTTATAAGCTCAGTGTATGTCATTTTGCTAGCTCTATCGCCATTGGCTTCTTTAAAGGAGATGGTGGCATTGAAATCTCTGGCTATCATCTATGGATTTTTGCTATTGTAAGCAAGTTCTCTAAACTTTTTCCATATAGAAAGTCTTAGATGACTTCTATTATAAGCATAGATCAAAGATAATAGAAAACTCCTCCTATTTTTCAATTGGACAACACTAATATAAAGTAGTTGCTCAATTTTCTACAAAACCTTCATTTCGATGGTTAGAGAGTAATAGTATAATAGAATTCTTTTATTAGGGTGAGAGATGTGATTCCTTATCATTCTTCATTTGGCTTGCAACAAGTGTGGTAGATCATTGTTTTCTAGCTTTAGTTTGGTTTCTTAAAATCTAATAATATCTGGTTTATTTTGAAGGATAAAATCCCTCATCAAACATTTTTTGGAGGATATATTAGCTCCTCTTATGTTCCATAAAATTACTTTCATGAATTAGTGGAAGGTTTTTTTCTTCCTTCCTGATTTCCTTCTTTATACAGTTTCAAAGACATCATTTTGGTTACCTATTTCTAGCATTCCATCCTCGTTGGATTTGCAATTTATATCACTCATAAGGGTATCCTGTGATTCCTTTTTGCCTTCCTGCCCTCCCTAGTTGTTGGATTTGAGATATCTATCTCCTTTGACTCAGTAATAAGTGTCTTACCTTAAAAAGCCTCAGACTTAACCTCCTTTTAATTCTCTGCTTCTGATTTCCCATTCACTAAATTGAGACTACATGTGTTTATTAAAGTGTCTTGATTAGTTCTACCTTTAGCTTCCAGTTCATTCAATTTATCAAAGGTCTTAGTATTAAATTTTCTCTCTATGGACAGCCATTTCATGACTGGTTCTAGTGATTTAGGTCTCCAAACATAAGAAACTTTCAGCTTATCCTCCACAGGTTCTAAATCCTCATAGAAAGGTTTCATGTAAAGGAGCTAGTAAACTTATAAGTAGATAAAGTCTTGTATAATTGATTCTTGTTTTCTCTATTATTGCTTGATCCATGACAATTAATTTGCCAATATAGCTAGCTAGGTAGCTCTAACCACTCATGATCCAATACTTTAGAGGAACCTGGTGAATATAAAGCCAGATGTGTATGTTTTCTTATTTGATTTTATTTACCTTCATACCAGGCCTTCATGCTTGTAAAAGTAGGGGTTTACTGCTTACATGTCATGGTCCTGCTTGTAGGATTTTCTTGACTTCCTCTTGAATGGAAAATATAAAGAAGAAGGTATCTTCAGACTTTACATAGATGTCTATAAAGCTATGTTATTTATAGTGTCTCAAGGCTCGTTCTTTTATCGTTGGGTATGCCACTCTTCTATCAAGGAAGTAGCCCATTAAAATTACATTCCAACATTGTCTCCAATCTTAAGGACTTTTAGAAGTGGTGCAACTTGAATGGAATTCTTAGATTTATTTCGGAGGCAATAAGTAAGTCTGTTGTTTAGTTTTTAATCCCCTAAAACTTGCATCCGTAATTTTCTTACTAATTGTTGTATTTGTTGTTAAACCGGTGGAACAAAGGATGAGTCAAAAGCCTTTGTAGAGGAAGGAAGAGGGACCTGCTCTACTCCATGTGAGGGCAAAGGAAGAAATTCCTACCTTTCAGTAATTTTCAAAGTAGTTGTTGTTAGCTCAAGGTTTATGATTAATAATTTTAATGATAACTGTAAAATATTTCAATATTTAAATTATATTTATTTACTTGTATAATTAACGGTCTTATTCTAAAAAATAAATAAAATCATAAGAAACACACTTTCTTTTTTGCAGGAAGCTTCATTATGAACGTACCTTACTAGAAATGGTTCATCTGAAAGAATCCTATTAATTATGAAGGTTATATATTAGCCCCGTAATTGCTGGAAGATTTTGGTAAAGATGACATCGAAATTATTCATATTCAAATTGATCCAGTTAACCAAGGATACAAGTGAATCAACGACTAATTTAGGAAATGCCTATTTAAGGAAGAGTCAATGCAATTGTGAACAAAATTGAACAATGTAAAAGCTTGCAAAGCTATATTGTCGAAACTCATCAAAAGCATATACATTCTTGAAAGTGATATCTTTGTAAAAATTCTCTTGTGTATTAGAAAGTGAAATTTTGTTGAGAGAGATTACTGAAGCTCATATCAAGCAAACCTTATTTTTACTCGAGAGCTTGTAAAGGCTAGTAAAATACTACTAGTGTGGAAGGATGAAGAACCTTGAAAAATATTAACTTGTGAGCTTGAAGAGGCTTGTTAAATTACTACTTGATTATATAGTGAAACACTCAAGTTGGATACTTGAGGACTGGACGTAGGCTTGGGTTGTAAGTCGAACCAGTATAAATCAACTGTGTCTTTATTCTCTCTCTCTCCTTATCTTTTATATTTTCATATTATATTATGTGTGTCTTCATTTCAGTAAGAGGTTCCTTCACTTTTATAATAGGTCCCTTCTATTTTCAACTTGTTGACGGTTCCTTTCAGTTTTAACAGGAACCTTCTGCTTTTAAATTGTTTTAAAAGGATTCATCATTCAGTACGCTTTTTTTGTTTAAGCAGGGTCCTATCCCATAAAATACTCCTCTTGGTAACAGGCTCCTATCGTTTAAAAAGTTTAATCGTCTAACATGATCCTACTATTTTTATTCGTTAACTAGGATTTATTGAAAGTAACTTGCGAAATTTTTTTTATGTTACACACAATTCACCCCCTTTTTTGTATGTGTTTGCTTTATTAGTTGTAATAAAGATTTGCATAATGTCTGAAAATAGCCTTCCTCTCTCTTGATTCATCATTCTTAAAACCTTAGAAGCCTTATGATTTGTGCCCTGAATTGTCAACACTAAAAATTGACATATCAATTCATAAGGGTATTTGAAGCAACTAATAACTAAAACTTTGCGACGAATCAGATAGATTTGGGAAGAACTTTAAACTAACATTATTGGCTTCTGTAAGTTTTGGAAAGTTTTTTATGGAACATGTTGAGGGATATTTATAATGATTTTTGTTGACATGCATTTGTATCAAGGCAAAGTTTATATTGAGATACCTTTCTATTAGACCCCTAAGTCCAGACTGAGGGATTGTGTGAGTGTTGGCGAGCCTTGGTCAATGCTTGACACGAAGGTCGGCACAAGGAAGGCGTGTTGATGAGGGAACAAGGCGAAGTCTTAGGAGTTAGCGTACTAAGTCATGCGAGACTTGAGGGTGCATGAAGGTATGCGAGCGAGGAAAGTCCCATAAGCACTTGACTTCGACAAGGTAGGTCAAAGGTATGCAAAACATGTAAGGCTTTATACTAACTCAGATTGTGACTTGTACTTAGTCGTGGAGCAACAAGACCACATCATGAGTGAGCTTGATCATGAAAGATGGACTTGTTTATGGACGTATATTAATAGACCTATGTGCGGATAGGCCTTGGTGAATACATCAGCAGTGATGTGGCAACTGTGGGTGATATGGCAAGTGATGATGAGGTGGATAAGATCACAGTGGATGAACATCAGCTGTAAGAGATAAAGATTATGTGTAACGATCATTTGAAGATATTCCTGGATAAGTATAATCCTTACTAAATAAGGTAATCTTTTATTTTGTTAATATGATGTAACTTAATCCTATTAGATAGAGTCTTAATTAGATGGGGATATCATCTATTGGTTACTTTGATGTAATCTGATAAGGACAAGATAGGATAAGATTATGATCTTAGCTAGTAAAGTTCTACTAGGATTCTAGCTTAGTCATTTAGAGGAGCCTATAAATAGCTCATTAGAGTTGAGAGATAAGATTTAATCATTGAGTCATTCACCTATTGAGACAAATCACTCAGAGGAGAGAGCTTTAGAGTTGAGAGCTTTTGGGGGGTTCTCATGTAAGGGCTTCAAGTAGGGTGTTGCTTGTAAGTGCTTCAAGAAGGAGGTACTAGTGTCTTTTGTTAACATTTTGTGGAGAGTTAATGAAAGAGTAGCTTCAACTATATATATATATATATATATTATTGCTTTCTTTATTCTATTATACACTTGTGTTATTTTGTGTGTGAGAGAAATAATTTAAACACTTGTGTACACGTGAGGTGTTCGAGGGCTAACTGAATTGTTCATCAACATTCATATAAGAAGGTTGAATCTTGCTTAAACAAACCAAACGGGATTGCCACATGAAGGTAGGCGCGACTTGTGGTAAAAGTTTGAGTCCAAATAAACCTTTGTGACAGCTGGTATCAGAGCCAATCTAAAGCGATGGCCGGTGGAAGTAATTTGATGGAAATGGTTACTAGAATAGAGGCGATTCTTGAGTCCTTAGCCCTAATGGATAAGGGATTGGTTCTTTTTTTGGAACATATTGCAGCCTTGGAGAGGGAGCTTTAAGCAACTATGAGAGCACTCGAGGAACAAATGAAAGCTCATGAGGAGATGAGTTATGATTTGTTGGTGTTTAAGCATGTGATGGCAAAGCACGAGACGGGTGTTCGAGTGGAAAGCACTATGGTGAAGGTGCGAGAGCCATAAGTTTTCCATAGCAAGTGGAGTACCAAGGGGCTTAAAATTTTTCTATGGGATATGGAGCAGTACTTCGTAGTGACAATGGTGGCGGACTTGGAGAAGGTGTTAATCACAGCAATGTATATGGTTGGTGATGCCAAGCTGTGGTAGACGACGAGGATATCTAATGACATCAGTATGGGCAGACCTCCCATTAATACGTTGGACAAGCTTTGAAGGGGTTAAAACAACACTTCATAGCTTGCGAGGGAAGCTTTGAAGGGGTTAAAGCAAGACGGCTGGGTGAGGGAGTATGTAAGGAAGTTCACATTGGTGATGTTGGACGTGTGGAACATGTCAGAGGAAGACAAGTTATGCAACTTCATTAGCGGCTTGCAAGGTTTGACACAAATGGAGCTTCAGAGGCAGAATGTGAAGGACCTCCCTAGCGCAATAGCTGCGGCAAATGCCTTGGTGGATCTCCAATTGCCATCACCAATTCTACCCAGCGGAGAGGGCAAGAAAAATGGTAGAACCTGGGATGGAAAAAAGAAAGGCAAAGAGAAGGTGGGAGAATCTTCTCAACATAAGAAGAAGCAATGAAAGGGAAATGTTGCATGCTTCATCTATGAGGGGCCGCATTATGCTTGAGAATTCCCGAAAAGGAAAAAGGAAAAGGAGTAGATGAACTCCATAGTCGCGAAGGACAAAGGAGGGAGCGATGAAGATGACTCGGGGGAAGGAGCCATCAACAGGATCACCTATTTGAATGTTATGAGTCTCGTAGAGGAGGACCCATGTAAAAACAAACTCGATTGAAAGGGGAAGTGGCACGTGGGAAAGGTGCCATTGGAAGAGAAGGCTTGCTGTTGTGTTCGAGAGTTGGCGAAGGAGTCTTCGAGGGAACCGCTCTTGCAGGAATGCCCACAAATTATTTCTACAAGGGTGTCGAATTCTTCTAGTAGGGGTGGTTTATTAGATCCCTAAGTCTAGACTGAGGGATCATGCGAGTGTTGGTGAGCCTTGGCCAATGCTTGGCATGAAGGTCAGCACTAGAAAGGCATGTTCATGAGGGAAAAAGGTGAAGTCTTAGGAGTTGGCGAACTAAGTCAGCGATACCCAATAGTGTGTGAAGGCATGCAAGTAAGGAAAGTCACATAAGCACTTGATTTTAATGAGGCTGGTTGAAGGTATGAAAAACATGCTATGTTTTAGACTAACTCGGATTATGACTTGTAAGATGGACTTGTCCATGAACGTACATTGTTGAACCTATGTGCGGATAGGCCTTGGTGAACACATTAGCAGTGACGTGGAAACTGTTGGTGATGTGGCAAGTGATGATGTAGCAGATAAGATCACAGTGGATGAACATCAGCTTTAAGAGATAAAGATTATGTGAAAAGATCATCTGAAGTTAGAGAAGATCTTTGTAGATAAGGATAATCATTCCTAGATAGGGTAATCTTTTATCTTGTTAATATGATGTAACTTAATCCTATTAGATAGAGTCCTAATTGGATGGGGATGTTATCTATTGGTTAGTTTGATGTAATCTGATAAGGATAAGATAGGATAAGATTGTGATCTTAGCTAGTAGAGCTTTTCTAGGATTCTAGCTTAGTCATCTAGAGGAGCCTATAAATAGATCATTAGAGTTGAGAGATAAGATTCAATCGTTGAATCATTCACTCATTGAGAGAAATCACTCAGAGGAGAGAGCTTTGGAGTTGAGAGCTTTTGGGTTTTCATTATAAGGGCTTTGAGTAGGGAGTTCCTTGTAAATGTTTCAAGAAGGATGTACTAGTGTCTTTTGTTAACATTTTGTGGAGAGTTAATGAAAAAATAGCTTCGGCTATATATATATCTCTTGTTGCTTTCTTTACTCTATTATACACTTGTGTTATTTTGTGCATGAGAGAAACACTTTAAACACTTTTGTGCACGTGAGGTGTTCGAGGGCTAACGGAATTGTTTGGTGACATTCACATGAGAAGGCTAAATCTTGCTTAAGCGGACCGAAGCGGGATTGTCGCATGAAGGTTAGTGTGACTTATGGTAAAAGTTCAAGTCCAAAGAAGACCTTTGTGACACTTTCCACCCCAGAGAATTTCTTACTTTATATTACTCGCATTTCTTACTTCCGGTCAGAATCCTGTAGCAATCAATATGAAATTAAGGTTGGGATGTCGGAAGCTAGGCTACTAGCCTATCATGCCATACAATTATTGTGTTAAGAACATTCGTCCAATCTGAATAAATAATGCTAAATACTTGCAAAACCTTACTTACTGCTTGAAGAATTCCACAAACATGGTCTGTTCATGGAATTAAGGGCAATTGATATGGACAGACCACGTCTTGGATCCATACCCTAGAATCACAAAACTAATATGATGGAACCAGACAGTCCATATCTTAAGCATCTTCCTTAGTGCTTCCATACTTATGGCATATAGGCTTCGAGAGTTTGAAACATATGTGGTTCAAATTGAACTCTTAAACATAACTCACTCTATATAGGGAGAAATGGATTCCTTCATCAGGTAAGTGAAAACAATTCCCTCCGTATCTCTCCTTTAAAAACTTACAGCATTTAGTCATCATATCTAGCCCGAAAACCTTCTTTTTTTTTGCAATTTCAAAAAGAAGACTCATATTTGTAGGTCAAGCCCTCTAAGTCTATGCACACCACATATATACATGAATATAATATAAATAATCAATGGTACATTTATAAAAACTAAATATAAAATCATAAAAAATTATGTTTGATTTTCAGAATATATTGTTGCAATTACAAAAACAAATATGCTTTTTATTAGAGTTAATCACAAAAAATATATCTAAAACAAAAATCGAACTGAGAGTTTTTCCTTAAATAACAACATCAAATCATACGGGGAGTATATTATATCAAATAAATATAATTTTTCCATTCTTTTAAAATGATCTCAATTTTAATGTCTTAATTTTTATTTTGTTAAAAATAATCTAAATTTAACGTATTATTTTTATCAACTTTATAAGCTATCATATTATCTCAACTGTAATTATTACAACTTTTTTGCTAATCAAATTACTTACCCGCAAATTCTCAACCTTGGGAAAAATCATGTTGTTTTTTGTTTTTTAATAAGCATTTATAATAGAAAAATCCTACAACTCATAAAAATGTTAAAATTCCTAGACGACCACACTCATAAATTTCACTAAATAAAAATATGAAAATAAATTATTTCAAATATATTTTATTCTGAGTAAAATATGAAATTTGTATGAACCTATTGAAAATGTATATTTATGTGTCTCAATTAGTAGTAGATCATAATTGTGTTGAATTGCTATCTCTTTAAGAAAATTGATACTTGTAATTTTCCCCTAAAATTTGTACAATTTTTTAAGAATAATCAAATAAACTATGTGAGATAATGTTATGCTATTGTAAAGGTTAAACTTTTTTAAAATAAATAAAAATAAAAATTACTCCAAATATCACTAAATTTTGAAGAGCGCTTAACAAATGATTAGGATCAAGTTAATTATATTTAACAGTATTAGAATGGGATATATTAATATTTTTTTTTCAGAATTTGTGATAAGTATAGTGTTATGAAAATAAATGGATAAAGAATTAAAAAGTGACAAATCTTTTTAAATTTTTTCATTTCAATGTCAAACCATTAAGGCATTTAATTAAGTGTTAAATTTTTAAAAATCGGATAACCCAGTTTAAAAGGTTGTTTTCATTAATATTTTACTGATGCGTCTGATAGTACAATGTAAACAAGAAGACTCATATCTTCACTCAAAATCTTAAGGCATTAGATTTTATTATCATTCTTATATCTAAGCAACACTTAATTCTTAATCATAGTCAGCTTGGAAATTTAAAAGACTTAAAACACTTCCCTTATGCCCAAAAATGGTCATTTGGTGTGAAAAGTTTTTAGTACTAGACATTTATGGGTGCCTATTAGATTGGACATCTAATGAAAAGCATATAATTGAACTAGGTTGGTTGTCCTGTCAAATTTTTTATAATCTCTAATTAGGAGGAAGAAGGAGTAACTTATATACAAAAAATAAGATGTTAGATAAGTAAAACTAACTAGAAAAATATTAAAATCTTGAAGAGCCTTGATTGATGCTTGGCACACAGTTGACATAAGGATGTTATGTTGATAAAAGAATAGGGTGAAGTCTTAAAAATAAACGAGGCAACTGTGCGATGCTAACAAAAAATTGACATTAGGAAAAAGTTAGCTTAGGTTACTGGAGGCTAATTAAGGAACTTATTAGTTTAGGAGGCGAGGTGATGATATGGTAACTGTTGGGCCCCGTTTCTGGAGTCCAACTCAGACATAACGCAATCTAACTCCTACTTGCTCTGATACCACAAACTGTTAGACCCCGTTTCTAGAATCTAACTCTTATTCGGAATACAGATATCCTAACCCAACATTTAATCGAAAATCTCATAATACATTAATTCATACTCTTTAGTACATTAAAGACACTAACTTTCATCAATCATAACAATCTTATCTTTCCTTTTTGTAGTACATCTAATTTTAACTCTCATCATCTATACATAATCAATATTGCATTAACATCATAAATTCAAGGTTTTATAACTTCAGTGGGCATTCCAAGTCATAATACCAAATGTCACAACGCCATAAAGGCATTTCAAACCACAATACATCCATATCTCATAATCCCAAAATACATAATGTACTGAAACTAACAATACTTAAAATGTAACTTAAATCCTTATATTTTCAAAATCTAGCTTAAAATACAAAAAAAATGCAACTTGAATCGATGCTTTGACCCTCTTTCACTTCATCTCTTAATCATCACCTGTAGGTGGGGACCGGAGGGGGGTGAGCTTAAAAGCTCGTAGGTAATAAGCTTATAACAAAGCATAAAGCAAAAACGTTTGAAACCATTTCACTTGTCAAAATTTACAATATTTCAAATCATGTATGCATTCATCATATCAACATATCAAAATGCAAATGCACATTATATAGCTCGAGAGTTTCGTGGAACGAAACGGGCAAAACCAAAGTTTACATCGTGAAATGAAACGAGTCTGATTTCTCAGGATCTCGTGGCCACAAGCGGGCAGCCGGGAGAAGGCTGTAGGTCAACGTGCACGTGACTTAACGAAACGGTTTCTCTCTTGCCCACACAACAACACATATTCATACTCAAATCAATCATAATTTCATATTCTCATGCTTCTTATGCTTTTGCAAATGTACATAATGCCATATGACAAACATAAAATGTTTCGATGCATGTCCATCTTTATTTTGAAAGTCATCAACAAAATCATATGTCAAAACATGTAGAAATTTTGCAAATCTTTCAAAAAGAAATAAAAGCAATGAAATCATCTTATTTTATGGCTCATTACTTAATTATAAGCATGAAACCACCTTATTTCGCTTGCTTGAATTTCCAAGAGTCAAGCTTGCTCTTTTCCTTGCTCTTGACGTTGATATTCTTGAT
>JAOTAY010000002.1:34536816-34565209 GCA_025629805.1 Erythroxylum baracoense | reverse complement strand
ACTCCAAAGATCAATTTTACCTTTTAGAGGGTCAAAAATAGGACAGAAGATATTCGATGAACAGTGACCCAGAAGAACTTTGGAAACACAGACGATGTTTTTCGAGTACCATAACTTTCTCTAGAGGAATCGAAACAGGATGTTCTTTATATGGTTTGAAAGAAGATTCCAAGATCTACAACTTGTATGAAGACCTCAAAGGTCAATTCTATCTTCTGAAGGGTCAACAATGGGACAAAAGATAGGTATAATCGAACATAGAAGGAGCAACACACAGAAGAAGTTTATATTCATTCGTCTGTGAATAGTAACACAGACGAAGAGAGTGAACAGTAACATAGACGAAGTTCATTCGTCTGTGAACAGTAACACAGACGAAAAGAGTGAACAGTAACTTAGACAAAGTTCATGAACAGTAACATAGAAGAAAGCCCATGAACAGTACACACAGACGAAGTTCATGAATAGGAATATAGACGAAGTTCATGAACAAAAACATAGACGAAGTTCATGAACAGGAACATAGACGAAGTTCATGAACAGGAACATAGAAGGAGATGACGTCACCCAGAGAAAGATGACATCATCACAGAAGAAGTTTGTTCACAGAGGATACAAAACACAGACGATGTATCCTTACAGAGGAAGATGACGTCACCCAGACAAAGATGACGTCATCACAGAAGAAGTTTGTTTACAGACAGAGTTGATTTACAGACAAAAATGACGTCATCACAGATGATTCTTCTAAACTTCTAAACATCTTCACTCATAAAGATCCTAACTTTCGACTCCGATGTCCAAAAATGTCATGCTATATATCATTGGAAAGCTAGAAACATAATCTACAATTTCTAAGAAGGCAACTTCATTCAATTCAGCTTAGATCAATCCAGATTTTCCTCTTAAATATCTTATGGCTACTAGACTGAATCACACTCAGTGAACTTTTTCCATATCACTACCACTTTCGTTTCTAAATCTTTCCTTATCATAATTCATACCAAGATCATCTTCTCTACTTCAGTTTTAACTCCACATCATCTATGAACACCAAGAACAGAACATACATACATATCTATATATATACGTGTTCTTCATCACTTGCACCCTAATTCTTCCCATTTCATAGTCTCTCACTACCAAAATTACCAAAACAAAACATGCACCTATCTACACTTCTCATGTACTGCTCGAAATGTTCTAAGAAAAGTTTCGGGGTCCAACAGTAACATATGGAAAGAACTTGAAGAAAGTGGACTAAAGAAGTGGGAGCACTACCTAACATTATGAGATAAGTTAGAGCCCTTCCTAAAGTGGTAAAAAAATAAGTTGATAATGTTAACAAATGATAAAGCAAACATATGTAAGGGGGATGGGGTGAATTGTGTATATGAAAAAAAATTACAAGGTACTATCAATTCGATAAGAGCCTACTAAACAAAATAAATCTATAGATAAAAAGGTCCTATTAACTTTTGAAAGGATCCTGTTAATGTTTAAAATGAAAGGAGCCTATTAATTATTTAAAAACAAAAAGAGCCTATTAATCGCTTAAAAAGTGAAAGGAGCCTGTTAACGTTCAAAATGAAATGAGCCTGTTAATCATTCAAATAATAAAAGGAACATCTTGCGATATAAAAATAGAAGGAGAAGAAACATCTTGCGATATAAAAACAGAAGGAGCCTCTTGCAAATTGAAAACACAAATACTATAATGTAGAAATTTAAAAGTTAACAAGAGAAAAAGAATGACATTGTCGATTTATACTAGTTCGACTTATAACGAAGGCTACATCCAGTCCCCAAGTATTCAACTTAAGTATTTAACAATAAAACTCTAAGTAGTAAATTTTGACGAGCCTCTCCAAGCTCACAAGTACATATTTTTCAAGATTCTCCAACCTTTCACACTCGTAGTGTTTAACAAGTCTCTATAAGCTCTCAATAAAAATGAATATAGGGTTTGCTTAAATGTAAGCTTTAAAGAGTAACAATGTCTCTCAAATATAGTGTTTTTACGTTCTAAGGCACAAGGTGTTTGATATAGATATGACTTTTAAGAATAGTGCTATTGTTAAAGTATTTCGAAAATTTGACTTCTTCACAGATGCAGTAGCTCTTCCTTAAGTAGACATTTTCTTTAACTAGTCATTGCTTCATTTCTATTCTAAGTTGACTTTGTCTCTAACGAATCTTTGATATCATCTCTGTTGGAATCTTCCAATATTCAAAAGTTAAGAGAAAATTTTTAACAAAAATATGAAAGCTAATTGCTCTGATCATATGATTAGCAAGATCCTTCTGGATATTATGTAATCATTTCTAATAAGTTAAGTTCATTAAGAAGGTTCCTGCAAGAAAGGAAGCATTTATACTATGATATCATTTCCTTTTAAGAATTATATCGTTACGTATACAAGGAAATAAATTCAATTTGAATTTTGAAATATTATATAGTTATCATCAAAATCATTGATAATGAACCTTGAGCTAACAATCTCCCCCTTTTTGATGATGACAAGCAATAATAGATATATTTTCAAAATTTAAATAATAATAAAGGATTTTGAAAGATACTTGTAAACTTTATATGTTCGTACTCACAGTCATGATTAAAAGGAGCCTTTCTTACTACCTCTAAAGAAAGGAGCCTATCGTTCATAAGGTAACTAAGATGATATGCATATCACATATTTAAACTTCACAAATTCAGTTCAACAATATTTCAACAGTTAGCAAAAATATATCATCAAAAGCAAATATATCGTTAAAAGCAGATATATTATCAAAAGCAGCTATATATCACAGATATATCATCAAAAGAAAATATATCATCAAAAGCAAGTATATCATTAACACTACCCTTTTGTCATTATCAAAAAATAGAGGGGAAGTAACTAAAAAGTCAAAAAAATAGCACAAGTATGTAAAAAATAAACCAAGCAAAAATAAAAACAAAGTTATTTATGAGATTAAAAAAATTTTTGAAGCATAATTTGCATGTCAATAATTTGATTGTGCATACTATCGATCTGGCCACAAATTTGATCTTGACTGGAGCAAATGTCCCTTAGTTTCTGATGGATTAGATCATTTATGCTCTGGAGTGTGACAGGGGCTAATTTTTGTGGGGCAAGACCCGAGAGATCTGCTGCTCTTTCTATTTTCTTCTCCACCAACACATTGTCTTTGAACTTATATCTGAATTGGTAGGAAAGAGATGAACAAAACTTTGCAGGTTCATACCAATCCAGATTGTCAAAAGACACTCCATAATAGGCAAAAATCTTGGTTGATAGCATCCCATATGACATACCTCTAGTGGTATTCTTATGACTTTCCTTGTCCATCATAAATTGCAGGATCATTGCTGAGAGGTTCATCTTATTGCCCTTCAGAAGATTATACACTATATATATGTCGAGGAGACTGTATCTTTCTACTGAACTACTCCTTGAAAAAATTAAAGTAGTAGATATTAATGTAAGGCACGTGGCAGTAAGTCCAAATTGTTGACACCAAGGTCTCCCTTCGTGGGCATTCTTAGTTTGTAAGCAAATAAAGTTCACAACTTCTCCCAAATCAAGATTAGTAATGTCCCATTTATGACAAGGAAGGTCAGTTCTGCCTATGGGAATTATATTCAGTATGTTTCCTAAGATTTCCTCAGTAATCAAGATCTCACACTCATGTACCCAAAAAATGGTTGCCAACTTCCCATCGATTTCATCTTTTCTCATTTGTGCATCAAATGATCTAACTAAATCATTAAACACAGTCTCTTTCAAATTCAAATAATTTTTCTAACCAACAGCAAGAAAATAAGAAGATATGGGAATAACATTGTCGTCGAACAGCAGAGGAGGCAAAATGAGTCCAGTAACCACCTTTTGCTTCTTGTAGCGCATTTTGTATCATGCTTCATCTTCCATTAACAAAAATAGCTTGACCAATGTTGAAGACTCTCCTTTTTTGTGTTTGTTTGATTTTGACCTCTTGGCGTTTGGAATTTCTTTAAACAAGGCTTCTTCATAAACTAATCCATTCCTAAAAACGAGGTCCTTAATATTCTCTTCAATTATAGTGCTTTGCCTTTTCTTATTTCTTCTCTTTTTCTCTTTCGAGATTTTTCATCTTCCTTTGGCTCATCATTAGGACTTTTTTCTTTTAAAAAAAATTTTTTAGCTTGCTTTGCAATACTTCCTCTAGTTCATGGGCACCTTATTAAACTGATTGGTTACTCATTTGAATCATTATCATTAACGATCCAGTGTACTTTAGGCAATTTTTTACCTATGGATCCAAGTTAAAGAGTAGTTATGGTGGTGTGGAAGTTTTAAAACACAGAGTAGAAGGAGTAGGTAGAGTAAGAATGGGAGAATGGACTCTTACTTTTCTCGTTAGCTCCCTCTCAATAGAAGATTTTTTTCTTTATCTTTATCTTTTTTGTTGCTTTTGCTTTTTTTTCTTCTTATTCTTGTTCTTGTTCTTCTTTTTCTTTTTGTTTTTAAGAGTCATAGATGCATTACTACTTTATTGTTGTTTCATTGTGTTCGAAAGATGAATCAGAGTCTGATGCTAAAGACAACATAGCCAAAATCTTTCTCTTTCTATCGTATAGAGTCGCCTGAATGGATGTTTCTAAAACTTGAGGCTTAGAGATGATAAAAACAGGTTCAGTAGGGGTGTTTAATGATCCTACAATTGGTGACAGAGAAGAAGACTCGAAACCAAGAGTTTTAGACTCTTATTCACAGGGGAGTGTTTCACTATGGCTAGCAGTAGGAGTCGAGGTTTTCTTCTATCCTTTGGATTTTGTTCATGCCATTGTAAGTAAGTTTAGTGAGGTTTAGGAGATTTGAGAAGAAACGGAGAGTCAAGGTGCAAAGAGGAAAAAAATGGCAGTCATAAGAATGAAAAATATAAGTAGAAGAAAGAAGCTTGCTTAAGGTATACTGAACGATTCTTGAGCATTGATTTTTTGTGAAGATGAACAATCGTATATACTATTAGAGGAAGTGTGATCGTCTGTGTATCTTCTATCAGTCAAGTACAGAAAATTGTCAAAATAGTGCGTATGTTTTAAAAGGCTGAAACGACACTATTTGATAACTGCCTTATTAAGACACGTGTATTCTGCCCTATTAAAATAAAAGGAGCCTTTTAAACTAAGAAGAGCCTGTTAATATCTACAAAGAGAAGTAGCATAGAATCTTTATACAGATTTAATATCAAATAATCTGCTCATACTATGCTCTTTTCTTAACACAAAAAATCTATCTTCAGAAAGTGGCTTATTAAGGATATTACCTACTTGATTTTCAATTTTAACATGCAAAAAATTAATGGTTCCTTCTAAAACATAATCTTTAAGAAAATAATGTTTGATTTTTATATGCTTAGTCCTAGAATGATGTAAAAGATTTTTTTGAAAGATTTATTGCATTTGTAGTATCACATAACATAGGAATATGATCAAAGTTTAGAGAAAAATCCTGGAGCTGATGTTTCATCCATAAGATTTAAGTGCAGAAGCTAGCAGCTACTATATATTTCGCTTCGGTTTTTGAAAGCACTGTGCAATTTTGTTTCTTACAAGACTATGAAACTAGGCCTCCTCTAAGAAATTGATAGTGACCACTTGTGCTTTGTTTATAAACTTTATCACCTGCATAATCTACATCACAATAGCTAACTATGTCAAATGAATTAGTTTTTAGATACCATAATTAAAGTCCATAGTCCCGAGAAGATAGCAAAAGATCCTCTTGACTACTAGTTCTTTTTGATTTGATTAAAATCATGTGCAAAGACACACACTAAGCATAATTTCTGGTCTTGAACTTGTAAGATATAGTAATGATCTAATCATTCCTTTGTACTTTGTCTCATTCGTAGCTCTTCTTCTTCATCCTTATCAAGTTTTGTTTCAATATATGCAGGAGTACCCATCAGTTAGATATTCTCAAAATGATATTTCTTGATGAGTTCCTTTGTGTATTTATCCTAACTAATGAAGATTCCTTTCTCTATTTGCCTAATTTGCAACTCGAGAGAGAAAGATAGTTCTCCCATCATACTGATTTCAAACTCCCCCAGCATTAAGGCTGAGAATTATTCATAGAAGGATTGATTAGTAGCACCAAATATTATGTCATTAACATATATTTGTACTATGAGTAAATCATTCTCCTTTTTCTTAATAAATAAGATTTTATCTACCCTTTCTTTTTCAAAATTATTCTCAAGCAGAAAATTACTTAACCTTTATACCATGCTCGAGGAGCCTGCTTTAGACCATACAGAGCTTTAATTAACTTTACCACGTAATTAGGATGATTCTCATCTTCAAAACTTGGAGGTTACTTAAAAAACAATTCTTCATTAATATATCCATTAAAGAAGGCACTTTTGACATCCATTTGGAATAATTTGAAATTTCTATGGCATGCAAAAGCAAGTAAAATTGTAATTGATTCTAATATAGAAACATGAGCATAAGTCTCATCAAAATCAATACCCTCCTGTTGATTTTAACCTTGATTTATAAGTTTAGCTTTGTTTCTTACCATCTTACCATTTTTTTCAAATTTGTTTCGAAATACCTAAAGCGTTCTAATGATTGACTTATTTCATAGACGATGTACTAGATTCCAAACTTTGTTTTTCTAATGATGTGTCTCAAGACCTCTCCATTCTCTTGTTATTCTTCATTGCATAGGCTTTTACTGAGATGAAGGAGCTTACTCTGACCTAGCTTCAAAGAACCTTCTTTATCTTGTAATTTTGAAGGCATTATAGGTGTAGTTTGAGTCTACGATGTATTTTCAAGAATCAAAGGATGCTCTTCATTATCTAAATCAGCTGCTGTTGTCGAGAGTAGTGCTTCATCAAATACTACATGTATTGATTCTTCTATCCTTTTTGTTCTTTTATTACAAACTTTGAATCCTTTACTAATAGTACTGTAATCCAAAAAAATATAGCTTCATCTAATCTCACGTCGAGCTATCCAAGGTTGTATTTTTCATTATTTAGAATGAAGCACTTGCAACCAAATGCACGAAAGTAAGCAACATTCAGTTTTCTTCCTTTCCACAACTCATAGGGGTCTTTTTAAGAATAGGTCTTATAAGGCACTTGTTAAATATGCAACAAACAATAGATACAAACCCTGTAACCATATGAGGTACACCACTTTCACACAACATTATCCTGGCCATATCAACAAGGGTTTTGCTTTTTCTCTTAATAACTCCATTTTGTCGAGGATTCCTCTTATTAACTTATTTTTGGATAATTTTAATAAAATGTCCAAGCTATCATGTCCAAATCTTCTATGCCAGATAAAAGAATCCTTTTCTAATGAAATAAAACATTTAACATTTTGTGAAGACATGTCATCCAATTAAGCACAAAATATATTATGATTTTTGGGACCAACAAATACAATATTATCATTAAGATTATCAATTATTTCAAATGGGGTGCTTATAAAGTGAGTCTATAGCCCTTATCATATAATTGACTTACACTCAACAAGTTATATTTCAATCCATCATCATAAAGAACATTATCATTAGAAGCAAAATTAAAGTTATCAATTTTACCAATTCCAGTGACTTTTGCCTTGTTTTTGTAAGGAAAGACAACATTACCTCCATTTTTCCTTTCAATATAGTTTAAGTGTGATATTTCACCTATCATGTGTCTTGAGCAACTACTATCAACTATCTATTGATTTTCTTTACTATCTGTTTTGAAGCATATCTGCAGAATTTATTATCTCATTTTAGGTACCCAAATTTTTCTGGGACCTTTCATATTAGTAGTTTGACCTTTTGGTCCTTAATCATACATTTGAGATAATTTCTTCATTCTTCAAAAGTTACAAGAATGACTAATATGATCGTGTCTACCACAGTAAGAGCGCATAATAGATAAATGAGAGTTACTATAGTTTTTGTAATTTATCAGGCTCCTGTTATTTTGGTTATTATTATTGCTTGATTTAACAAAGAAGTTTTTGTCTAGTCTAATATTATTATTTTCATTATATCCTATTCCAGCCTTATCAAAAACACCTTTACATTCCCAAGTAATGCATTAAGATTATTCCTTCCATCAATAAAATTTACAGATCCTTTTCTAAAGAAATGACTTTTCCATACAATTTCTCTTTTTCAAGTTCTAGACTAGTAACTTTTTCTTCTAATTATTTTACTTTAATAGAATCATTTTTAAGTAATGCATTTTCTAACTAGCTTACCTTTTGTTCCAAGAATTCCTTTTTAGAGACTTTTTTCTTATTATCATTTTTAAGAGACATAATTTTAGACAACAAATTATTATTCTCGCATTCTAATGATTTAATCTTATTCATTAAGGATGCATCATTATTTTTAGACCTCTCAACCTTTTTGAAATACTGCACTGTTAGTCTCAACCTTTTTGAAATACTGCACTGTTAGTCTCAACCTTTTTGAAATACTGCACTGTTAGTTTTATACTGATCATATAGTTCATGATATGTATCTCTTAATTCATCAATTTCAATATCAGAGACAGAATTATATACCTTATCATCTCTTGATTCAGCTATAAAACAAACGTTACTGACTTCTTCAGGCTCTTCTTCTTCAAAGTTTTCAAAATTTTCATCTGACCAAGCTGCAATCATAGTTTTCTTTTTGGGTTTTCTATTCTCTATTTTGTCCTTTTAAAGAAGAGGACATTTTGGTCTTGTACGTTTAGGCTTCTTACAGTGATAGTATATGATTTGATTATTTTGTGTATTCCTGTTACTATTACTGCCTTTTGATAGGAAACTGTTGTTTTCAATTTTCTTGTTTCCTTCTCTTTCTTTATTAGGTTCTTTTTGAATTGGACATATTTTTTGACTATGAAATTGAATTCGTCATCTACCATTTGATGAGTTTGATTCATCAGTTGCTTTTAGTTTCATTCTTTTTCTATATGAGGATCCTTCATCTCACCTAAGCTCGGCTTAATGGAGTACCAAATTTCCTCTTAACCAGTCGCGTAAGATAGTATCAAAATCCCTTGCAGTTTTTAGAGCAGTCACTTTAAGTCTCTATTCCTTTGGTAGTGATCTTAGAATCTTTGTTACAAGATCATCATTGGGATATATCTTGCCCAAGTTCTTTAAGGTTATGATTACATTGTTGAAACAACCGAAGAATTTGTTTATAGTTTCTCCTTGTTTCATACAAATAGTTTCGTATTGATGCACTAAATGACTTATTCTATGTTTCTTTACCTCATTTGTTCCTTCAAAAGTGACTTGAAGTTTGTCCCATATTTTCTTTGTTACAGAACAGTAGGATATCTTTTCATACTCTTCTGGAGATAGTGTATAGATAAGATAATGTCTTGCTTTGGCATTCAGCTGTGCATTTCTTCTATCAGCATCAGTCCACACTTCTACATTATCAGTAGCAGGAGATGTGACTCTAACTTTAATAGCTTGCCAGATTTTGATATCTAAAGATTGAA
Source organism: Erythroxylum baracoense (assembly GCA_025629805.1). Lineage (NCBI taxonomy): Eukaryota > Viridiplantae > Streptophyta > Magnoliopsida > Malpighiales > Erythroxylaceae > Erythroxylum > Erythroxylum baracoense. The sequence goes on along the minus strand of JAOTAY010000002.1, from coordinate 34,555,690 downwards.
GATAAATTACCATTCTCTCTTTCCAATGGGAATATTTACGTCTATTGAAATAAGGAGGCTTTGAGACGGATTGTCCTTCAAAGCTTCTTAAATTGTTTTTCATGATTTATCATGCGTTATAAAATATAATAAATGTCAAACCTCTCTCTAATACCAAATGATAAAGCAAACACATGCAAGAGTGGGTGAATTATGTGTGCAAAAAAAAATTGCGAGCTAATATCAATTTGATAAGAGCCTATTACACAAAATGAGACTATAGATAAAAAGGATCTTGACAATGTTTAAAATGATAGGAGCCTGTTAATCGCTTAAAAACGAAGGAGCCTGTTAATCACTTAAAAAGTGAAAGGAGCCTGTTAATGTTCAAAACGAAAGGAGCCTATTTTTTGTTTAAAAAATGAAAGGAACCTCTTACGATATTAAAATAGTAGGAGCCTATTATAAAACTGAAGGAGCCTCTTATAAATTGAAAACACAAACACTATAATGAAAAAGTTTAAAAGTTAAGAAGAGAGAAATAACAATAGTCGATTTATACTAGTTCGGCTTATAACGAAGGCTACGTCCAATTCTCAAGCATCACACTTGAGTATTTCACTTTAAAAACTCCAAGTAGTAAATTTTGATGAGCCTCTCCAAGCTCACAATTACATATTTTTTAAGATTCTTCAACCTTCCACACTCATAGTATTTAACAAGCCTCTACAAGCTCTTAACAAAAGTGAATATAGGGTTTGCTCAATGTAAGGTTCAAGGAATAACGATCTCTCTCAAATAAAGTATTTTTATTTTCTAAGGCACAAAGTGTTTGATATAGATATGACTTTCAAGAATATTTATACTACTGAAGTATTTTGAAAATCTAACTTCTTCGCAGATGTAGTGGCTCTTCCTTAAGTAGACATTTTTTCAACTAGTCTTGCTTCATTTCTGTTTTGATTTGACTTTGTATCTAACGAATCTTTGATATCATCTATGCTAGAATCTTCCAATATTCAAATTTTAAGAGAAAATTTTTGACAAAAATATCAGAACTAATTTTTCAAATTATGTGATTAGCAAGATCCTTCCAAATATTACAGAATCATTTATAATAAGGTAAGTTCATTAAGAAGGTTCTTGTATGAAAGTAAGCACTTATCCTATGATATCATTTCCTTTTAGGAATTATATCGTTTCCTATATAAGGAAATAAATCTAATATGATTTTTACAATATTTTACAGTTATCATCAAAATCGTTAATAATAAACCTTTAGCTAAGAAAAAAGTGTTGGACTTTATCTTATACCATATTTTTCTATCATCTCAATGGAATTAGTGGCTAAAAAAGTGTAACTCGAAAGATAGTGAATTTAGTGGAATTAATAACTTAACTTACTTAGTCCTCAAGTTCTTATAAGCTTATATAAATGCATGTGTTATTTTTCACTTTAATCAATTATGCTTTCAATCATTTACCTAAACAGAGTTAGAGAGCTTTACGATATTTATTTATAGAAAGCTTTAAGTAGGGAGCTATCGAGTGTTATTTTGTAAAGATTTAAAGTTGGACGGGTCTTGAGTTTCCTTTGTCATTTGTGAATAAAAATAAAAGGTTAGCATTGTTGTATCTTTCTCTTGTCCATTTTATTTAATTAATTTGTGCATCCATTTATGTTATTGAATGTGACATAAATGTTTAAACACGAGTGTGAATGTTTTGAATATCACAACGGAAGTTTGAGTTAAGCTTTATCAAACATAAGCTTGACTACTATAAAAGGGCTTTGGTTAATTTTATTCTATTCCACTGTAGGTAGAAAAGTCCTCGAAAAACTTATAGAACATTAAATGTATACAAGGTGTAGGCTGAAAGTTGCGGGAAAAAGGAAAATCATTTAGGTGGATGGAATCTCCGTATAAAGTTCTTATACATATAAGGCAAAAAAAAATTATGCTCACTATTTCTCTTTATTCCTTTACATCTATTTATAAACATTGATTATATAATACTAATATAAAAATAACTATTAAACTAAATGACGTTATAAACTAGAGCTTTAATGATCTAAAATATGTTAATTATAACATTCTTATATATGGTAATATTATTAAGCTGATTTATCAAAGATTTAAGCTATATGTAAGAGATCAATTTCAATATAATGGAAAAGTGAGAAAAGGTGCTAATTTAATGAATTGTGCTATCAAATAACGATGAAAATGAGTAAAGTGGAGAACATATAAAATTCAAGTCAAATGAACCACGAAAAAGAAAGATTAGATCTTTTCCATATATAATAATTATTATAATAACAAATTTTAGAAATAAAATTGAATCAAGTTTTTAAAATCAAAATAGGGTGCTTTATGCATTTTTAAAAAATTAGAGATGTTTAAAAATGTGACTTAAAGTGTTTTTGGAACTTGTTTTTATAAGCGCTCGTCTAGTTTAAAGGTTTGGTTTAGCTAGTATAAACTAGGAATAAAAGATTTCAAAATGGTTTCAGTCTGTTAAGTTACAGGATAGGCTATTCAAATCCTAATTAGAATAAACATACTCTAGCCGAAGGTATATGGTTAGCTAGTCAAATGTGTTCATAAACTAGCTATTATAATGGTGAATTTGTGTATGGAACAACTATTTAAAGTGGCTTTATGTATAAACAAGCTATATTTCAATTATCAGCAAGTTTTATTACATTCAAGTGTTTATGAGCATGATCTAATCCCTTATGCATTCTTTGATCAAGAAAGGGGTTCTTACGTTGTATTTGAGTGGTTAACATATCAACTGAAAGAGAAATTAAATTTTTATGGTTTCTTTTCACTAATAATAAAGAAAATGCGTAAAGCTCCTCTCTACCTTAAGAAAGGAATATACGTAAAGGTTCTTCTTCATTATTTAAAGAATATGTATATATAAAAGGCTTATTATCCTATTGAAGAAGTCAATTGTGAATTCTCAAATAGAACTTGGGGAGTGGACGTAGCTAAGGGTGCTTGATCAAACCAATATAAATTAGCTTTGTCTCTCTTCCCTTATTATTTTTTAATTATTATTATGCTAGCATTTTTATTTAAATATATGAAATCGTCATAATGATTTATAAGAATAAGTAATTTACTCATTAGCTTTTAGATAGGCTTAAAAGTGTATACAAATTCCTTTCCATCAATTTATAGACGTATATTATCTATATTAAGAATGAGTGTGACTTGAGAAGGAATTAGGTCTCTTTTGTCTTATTAAGGATGTTTTAGGATTTTTTTAAAAAAAATCAAAATTGAATTAAACCAAACTTGGTGAAAAACTATGAAAGTCACAAGTTGTTTACATAAAACAGCTACGAAATTGGCAACTTTAGGCTTTTGATCAATCACATTAGTTCCATATCCATAACGAGAAAGGAAAGCTTATATACTACAATGCTAGGTAACTATTGTTTCATATGTTCCACCTACTCTCAAAATAAGAAGTGTCTTGGAATTTTCCTTTGAATACGTTGATATGGCTCCTTGCTTTAAGTAATGCATTGTTGAAATGTTCCTTGCTTTATCTTGCACCATGGAACATGTGCCTATTTCTTTCATCCCAGATCAAGGTGACGATAATGATAAGCAATAGCACCCTCTGTTTGCTTTAATATTATATTTAGTCGATGAAATCCATCGCACAATCTCTTGCCAGTCAGTTGGTGGTTTCATTAAATTGCACCTGCCAAGTATCTTGCTCCATTCATCTTTAGCAAAGTCACATTGGAAAAATAGATGAGTTATGTTTTCTTGAGCACATTTACAAAATATACACTAGTTAGTCATTGTCAAGCATTTGTTTAACCTATCTACGGTTAGGAGTTTGCTTTTAAGGGTAATTTATAAGATGGTAAAAGTACGAGGTAACAGGTATTTGCACTATATAATCTTGGTCCAGGGGACTTCTGTAATGGTTCCTTGAAGAATTTGTCTACATGACAGATTAGTAAATACTATAGACATCGTGTGCTTCCACGTGATCCTTTCTTTTTTAGTGATATTCAAAGTAATGTGTTTAAAAATGTACTATATTGGATGGTACAACATTCTAAATTGCATCTTTTTTTCTTAAGGTCATCACTACTGTTGCATTTTCTTCAATCACATTTCTAAACGACTAGGCTAACTTAGATTTTCCAGTGGCCAATTGATGTCTAATTGTCAGTCCAAAACTTTGTGTTTGTACCATCTCCAATTATAATTTGGATTTGTAGCTAAACTTTTTGTTTTAACTTTACCATTACACCTTATTTTTGTGGAAGTAAAATTTTTGAGTTTGAAGTGGCAGAAATTTTAACTTTTAATATAATACTCGTGTACCCATTTTGTCCATAAAACTTGCTTGTCATTAAGCAATCTCCAAATTCTCTTAGTAATAAGCATCATCGTGTTTAGGATTTTGAGGGGGAACACATTCAGTCCTCGAATGCTCTTGGATAAACATACTCAACTCCATTTAATCTCGGCTTTGGCCTCGTCTTCTTTGGATCATGACGATGGGAAATTCCTGAGGGATTTATTAATGTGAGCTACCCAGTAAAAATTAATCAAAGTTAGAACAAATGAGATGAGTTGAGCTCTGCCGGCAATCAATAAAGCTGTAATGGTCTAGCTAGTTACCCTGGCATGTATTTTTTCAATTAGCTGTTTGAAATCACCATAGGACGTTCTAGAAGATGAGATTGGGATACCAAGGTGCTTAATTGGAAGATGATGTGTATTAAAACCAGTCATGCTAGCAAACCATCGCTTTTGATCTGCTGCACTAAAAAATTTGTAGATACCACTCTTCTCATGGTTAGCTTTATAGCCCGATTGTGCGCTAAACATTCTCAATACAGTCATGAGTGTTACTACTGAGTTGCTATCTGCTTTAGACAGTAAAATTAAATCATCCAAAAAGCTCAAACTGATTGTACCTATTTTTTTTGTACATAGAATGGTATTTGACGTGCTTACTTCTCACCATAACTCTATTAAGTAGTTTCTTGAAAACTTCTATTACTAATACAAACAAGTAAGGGGAAATAGGATCACCTTGCATGATTCTTTAGGTACTTTTAATGGTTATTATCAGTTCTCCATTAAGCAATATCTTGTAAGTTAGAGTGGTGAAACATTTCTCTATCCAAACCACATAATCAGCTGGGAATTCCAAGCTCTTAAGAAGACATTCACAACGAATTTCCAATCTGTATTGTCATACGTTTTCTTGAAATCATTCTTTAGCGTGAAGTTTTTGCTTCTTTTCTTCTTTGGATAGTTCCTTAAAAGCTCCTGTATTAGTACGATATTATCCCCTTGCCTGGGATGTAGGCAACTTACAACTGATTAATGTGGTTTTAGAAGAACTTCTTCATTCTCCCTGCTTGTATTTGGATATCAACTTATATACCGAACTATAGCTAGCAATTGGGCAGAAGTCATTTAATAAAGTTTTCTACTCGCTTCCTTTCGAGGTGAGTGTTATGAATGTTATATTGATTTCTTAGACGAGTACTTTAATCTTGAAGAGTTCCATAGCAGCATCTACTACAGTGTCTTTGGTGAGGGACCAGGACTTAATGAAAAAGTTAATACAGAAGCCATATCGGCTTAGTGCGTTTGAAGGGATTAAGAGATCTCAAAGTGGCTTCAGTTTCTTGCAAAGTTACTGGTTTGGCAAGGATTTTGATTTCATGTGGAGATAAGATAAGTAATCCTGAATGATTTCTTTGAGTAGGGGAACATAAAATCTAGCATTGGGTGGGGATCCTATAACACTGAGAAATGGTTAGCTACTTCCTTTAAAAGTTGAGTTTTCGTAGTAAAGTTCTAAATAATTTTCTTTACAACTATGATTCTATTTAAGCTTTTCCTCGACATTACCACATTAATGTAGAATAACGAGTTTCTACGGGCACCTTTGAGCTGTCTAACACTTGATCTTTGCTTCATTAGTGAATAATCAAAATTTAGGCCCTTTGCTAGGTTGAACATTGCATGTTTTTCAAGATCTTGCAGCTTAGAGGATTTTGGGTTATTATACAAATTAGTTTAAATTTTGTTGAGAACGACCTTAGCAAAGTTAAGTAGGTGATGAGTGTTACTGATTTTCATCCTATGGATTTGTTTAATTTCTTCTCTAATAATTCTCTACTTCCTCACATATATAAACTATTTAGTTCTGGAGATATTTGCATTGATTCCATTCCGTATGGCATCATCAAAACCTGCCAGATCAGTCAAAAAATAATTAAATCAAAATGGAGCATTATAACTTACAAGTTTAGCTTGAGATATGATCGGTTAATGATCAGATAAATTAGGTGTAGGAAACAAGGCGTAGCAATTGGGAAAGACTTGGAGCCATTCAATGTTTGTTAGGTAGTGACCTAAATTGTTCCAGATAAATTGGTTGCCCTTATGATTGTTATTCTAGGTAAAGAAATTCCCTCCATAAGGTAGGACAATTACTTGAATGTTAGACATGCATTATCTTAGATTGAAGCAAAGATGTTTGGATGACATGTCCCCTTTAACTTCCATAAGTTGAATGATGGTGTTGAAATCAACAAGTAAGAGCCATGGAATTTGGATGTTTAAAGAAAATTCTTTTAAGTTTAACCTATATGTGTGATCTCTGATTTGCATTATTATTATGCATATATATGAAGGAAATTTATGCCGATTTGATAGAGATTTTGTGCTTTGTCCTAATGTGAATTACTTAGTCTATATCGCAGTAAGCCTAGACTTCTGTGGCATCACTGTTATAGTAAACCAGCATTCTCCCATTTAGATTTCTAGTATGATTGATAATCTCCTTCAAATAGGTAGGAAAAAGTTCGATGATGTTACAATTTTCCCATTTGATTCTTGATTCTAAAGTACCAATTATATCCGTCTTATTCTACAAGATGAAGTTTTAAGCAATAGTTTTCTAAATGGAGCATTTGCTTCCCTGATATTCTATTCAATGACTTTTATGATTTTGTTATTGACGAAGGAGATTTCTTCTTCATGTTAGACTTTCTTTTAGAGACAAGTTCAAAATCTAAGTTTTTATTTTCTTTTGTTGGCATATCCATATCTTTAGTGAATCCTTCTGAGGTTGTGTTACATTGTTGTATATTGATAAATGTAAATTGTTGTGTCTTAAGGAATAGTTTGATATGCATTTATCCATTAATCCGATCATTTAGTATATGTTTAAGTTATAATTGTGCTAGTTTGTTAATTATTTGTGTTTTAAGTATTTTATGAGTTAGTATAAGCTTTTGATCTTAAATATTATTTTTTGAGGCACCTTGATGTGTTAGCTAGTATTTCAGGGCCAATATCAAAGAACTGAGGAGTTTCAGTAAACAATGGCTTATGATCATAGTCTATTAGGCCATGATAGTGACAAAAGGTTTAGATGTAGGCAATGACTTTTGTCATGATCGTGGCCTCATAGACCATGATCATGGGTCATTGTTTCGGCTCGAGTGTCTTCCAAAACTCAAGGCCACAGTTGTGGCCTATGTCGAGCAAACACGCAGACACTAAAAAATGTCAAGTTTTGAGGAATTTTTTGGACCATTAGGACCTAGAAAAACCTAGGGCTACTTAGAACACAAAAGATATTTAAAGAACAAGACAAATAAGCAGAAATATCTTTTGACATCAGCCACCTTAAAGAAACCCTAGAGAGAATTCATCAAGAGATTGAGAAAGAGAAGAAGGAAGAGAGAAGTGGAGAAGTAGCTGACTCGACCTATGTCCCGGATTAGGAGGTTTCCCGACGTCACTGCCTTCCGTCCTCCATTTTGATTGTATTTCCTATTTATTTTCAGTTTTATCATTGTATAGAATTAGATTGAATAGTTGATGATAGGATCTAAATGTTGAGAATGTTCTAAACTCTCTTGTGGAGTTTTATTCTTGATTTAATGAAATCTTATTGTTTTTATGTTTATTGTATTTATTGTGATTAAATTATGTGATTGTATAATTCGATAATAAACTGAGAGGATGAACCGAATGAAAAATAATTAAATTGGGCTAACGAGAGTTAGGTGATTTAATAGAACAAGAATTAAATCAAATCGGTAATTATACGAAGAGAGATCCTGCATAGGTTCCGATCATTTATTGGACAAGTTCAGATCTAATTAAGGTTTTGGATAGATTATTAATCGAAAGATTGCAATTTCCATAATCTGATTAGAGATTATAATTTAGAGTTAATAGTTATAACTCGAGAGAGAGTAGTCAACCTTAGGATCGTCTAGAACTAATAATATAGTAATTAATAATCAATTAGGTTAGCATTAAGGATAGGTAAAATTTCCTTTCTCTCAATTGGTAATTCCCTTAGGTTGATTGTTGGGTGTGTGTTGCAATTGCTGAATTATTAATATTTTCGTGATTGATTTTGATTTGATTTGATTGATTGATTGAATTCTTATTTTAGTTTCATTATATTTTGAATTTCTTTGATTTATTTTGTCCTTAGATTTTAGGATTTGAATATCCCTCCTCGTGGGATCGACACCTTAGGTACTATGCTAACAAACCGTGTGCTTGTAGATTATTAAGGGTATTTATTAAAACTTACACACATCAAATATCCAGATCAAGTTTTTGACGTAGTTACCAGGGAGGCGATTAGTTTAGTTCTTTAATCTAAGGCTTTTTCATTATCTTTTGTGTTAAATAATAAAAAATAGAGAAAGAAGTTTGGGGCATAAAGTAGAGACACATTAAGACATCTTAGAGTGAGAATAAGACATTTGAAAAGCTAGATGCTAAAAAGAAATGGAAAGAATAATGATGAAGTGTAGATATTATAGGGAGCAAAGAACTTTTATGAACTATAATGAGGCATAGTATAGTTCGAGAAGTAACGATCCTTATTGGGCCATGTACACTCTGGGGTGGCAGAACCACCTAAATTTTTATTGGTCTAACAATGTAAGGACTCACTTAGAACACCAAGACCTATCAGGATTTCAGCAAGATGAGTCCAGTTCATGGGATTCTAAATTAGAAAAGATCTTGGATAAACTCATGGATATGGAAGAGGGACAGAAGAGAAAATTGAGCAAGTAACGAAAAATCATGCCTTGTTCATTTACAACCTAGAGATTCGAGTGAGATAGCTTTCCTGTGAATTTTGTAAGAGAAGTGTGGAAGACTCTCTAAATAATATGGAAATACAGTAATGAGAGCAATATGAGGCTATCACACCTAAGTATGGGGAAGAGCCAGAAGGATCAGTGGAAAGCCAAACTGAACCCTACCTTATTGAAGATCAAGATACGAAGAAAGAGGATGAAGAAAAGAATGCCAACCCTCCCTTTTATTCACCAGTTCTTAATATAACATATGTGAACATTGAAAAATCTTTAGTAGATGTCCACGAAAAGAACCTCATCCTTTAGATTAATGATGATGAAGTAATATTCAACATGAGTGATGTATTAAAGAATCCGAAGGAGAGTAGCTCATTCAGGATAATTGATGTGTTCGAATATTCTAAAGAACAAAAGGACAAAGAATAGATGACAACAGATATCAAGTTTGAAGAAGCTATGAAAGTCTCTGTTCAAAAAGTTAAAGAAGAAGAGGAGATGAGGGCGTATAAGGAAGTACCGAGAACAGAACAACTCATCCTCTTACCGGGCAAACTGTTAGATTCTATGGAAGATTCAGGGAATTTTGTTATTCCCTATTTTGTTGACAATTTGCTCAGAAAAAGGGAAATACTAAGCTTAATTGGTTTTCATAGTTTTATCAATATTTTCCTCTTGATCATTTTGCAATTTGTAGCTTACTCACAGGCTGCAAAATTGATGCTGAATGAGAAGGGTGGAAGCAAGCCACTCATAATTGATCCAGGCTAGCTTCTAAGGATGCAAGGTCAAGCTAATGACCCTAAATTAGCACATTTAGTAGTTAGATTTAAATTATTATATAGATAGGTTTGTTTTAAATTCTAAAATAAGTTTTGAATGAATTGGAATGGTTTGGATTGCTAATTCTTTTACACTCTTAAATCATTTATACGATAAGGAAACACTCTTGATGTCAAGTGGTTTTGGTCTTAACACTATCACCATCACCACCTCCATCACCATAAACGGTTCTGTGTTCTAACCCTTTTCTTTTCATTTTTGTTAGTATTTTCTCCTTATGTTTTTTGTATGTTGTGTTTCATTTCCCGCTGGTGTATTTGTGTACCCTTCTCACATTGAGAAAAATGTGTTTTTCAAGTGTGGGGAGGGTTGTATGTTTTTACCTTGAGTGTTAATTTTACAATATCGTATGATAGTTTGTTTAGGTTGCATCAATGACTAGGACTTAACGGGATAGATTTAGCCTTAAACATAATCTTTTAGGTTGCAAAGATTTACTAGCTTGTGAAATTAGTGAGCTAAGTTACTTAGGGCTAAATATTTCAGTTAATTAGGATACAATGTTGGTCCATTCACCCTAGGAAGTTGTCATACTCATTTATAATTTTAGCCTAATTAAATAAGTGGCATTATTAGTACATTTTCATCATAATGATTAGCTAAAGCAATAAGGTAGGCAAAATTTTATGTTAAAAAAAAGTTGTATAAATTTTAACTAAAATAACTATTCCGCTGGCCTTCGGGTTACGAATAGAGCTAGTAACCAGTTGAGAATGTGATGTAGCTGAGTAACTGGATTGAGACACATCTCAAATGTATGCCTTTGCGTAAAAAGGCTATAATGACATTCCAACCAAGCAGCTTAATAACAACATAACTTAGTTAAGTAACTAGATCAACATTTATCACAAATATTTGCCTTCGCGTAAAAAGAGTAGGTTTATGTCTTTAAAGAAAAATCAACAAAAAGATTTTTGTCAAATAAAGCACCTATCAAACTTATTAGTAGCTTGATTTTTTATGAAAGCCTACTCAGGAATAGCTACACTTTTGTTTTGACTGAATAATTATCAATGTGTGTGTGCAAGTGATAGAGGTGAACAGACTAAACATTAAAATTTTGATTAGTTTGTATATTTAGTCCAAGGTGCTTAGACTTAGATTTCGCTTGTTAATGTTAGAACAAGTTGAAGTCATTGTCTCATTATTACATATGCGTGTTTTGTGTTATCTTGATTTGTTTGATTGTTTTTGTGGACAAGCAAACGTTTAAGTGTGGGAATATAATAAGTATAAATTGCATAGTGTTTTAGGGTATATTTTGATATATGTTTATCCATTAATCCGATCATTTAGAATGTGATTAGGTTAGAATTGTGTTAGTTTGTTAATTATTTGTGTTTTAAGTGTTTTATGGGTTAATATAAGCTTTTGAGCTTAAATATTATATTTTTGAGATACCTTGATGTGTTTGCTAGTGTTTTAGGGTCAATATCAAAGAACGGAGGAGTTTCGCAAGACATTTGGGCCAAAACAATGTCCCACAATCGTGACAGAAGGTTTAGATATAGGCCACGATCATTGTCTACAGGGCCACAGTTAAGACCTGCATCAGGCATATTTGAGACCTTTAGGACCCCAAAAAAACCCTAGCGCTGCTTAGAGCACAAAAGATATTTAAAGAACAAGACAAAGAAGCAAAAAAAGCTTTTGACATCAGCAACCTTGAAGAAACCCTAGAGAGAATTCATCGAGAGATTGAGAAAGAGAAGAAGGAAGAGAGAAGTGGAGAAGAAGCTGACTCGACATATGTCCCAGATCAGGAGGTTTCCCGACATCGCTACCTCCTGTCCGACATTTCCATTGTATTTCCTATTTATTTTTAGTTTTATGATTGTATAAAATTAGATTGAATAGTTGGTGATAGGATCTAAATGTTGAGGATGTTTTAAACTTTCCTTTGGAGTTTTATTCTTGATTTAATGAAATCTGATTGTTTTTATGTTTATTGGATTTATTGTGATTAAGTTATGTGATTACATAATTCGGTAATAAACTGAGAGGGTGAATCGAATGAAAAATAATTAAATTGGACTAACGAGAGTTAGGTGATTTAATAGAACTAGAATGAAATCAAATTGGTAATTGTGCGAAGAGAGATCTTGCATAGGTTCCCGATAGTTTATTGGACAACTTCAGATCTAATTAGTGTTATGGATAGATTGTTAATCGAGAGAATGCAATTTCCATAATCTAATTAGGGTTAATGGTTATAACTCGAGAGAGAGTAATCAGCCTTAGGATCGTCTAGAACTAATAATCCAACAATTCATAATCAATTAGGTTAGCGTTAAGGATATGTAAAATTCCCTTTCTCTCAATTGGTAATTCCCTTAGGTTGATTCTTGGATATGTGTTGCAATTGCTAAATTATTAATATTTTCATGATTAATTTTGATTTAATTTGATTGATTGAATTGAAATCTTATTGTAGTTTCATTATATTTTGAATTTTTGTGATTAATTTTGGCCTTAGATTTTAGGATTAGAATATCACTCCTTATGATACTACATGAATGAATTGTGCGCTTACGGATTATCGAGGGTATTTATTAAAACTTATAGACATCAAACATCCCGATCATATATTCAAGTCTTTGTCTTGAGTAGTTAATTTGTTTGATTACATTGAATTGTCATTTTTTATTTCTTTTATCCCCTCAGAGTGTGGCATTTGTGATTGATCGAAACTAAATCCATCCACCACCTCTACTATTTTCACTTTTTTTTCTTTGTTCCTCAAACCTCGTTTTCTCTGCTACTAGTTTGACTAATTATTTCCTTCCTCACTTAGGTTAATTAATTCTTGATACTTGTATTTTAAAGACCCTTCATGTGGTCTTCCATATTATTTATGGGTCTAAAATATTCAGTTTCTAGGAATATGATATTCTAAATGTATCTTCTATAGGCCCATAATTCTCATTTAGCCTAACTATTGGTATTTCACTAGGTAAATCAGTTATGACTCTTACCGATACACAAATTCTAGAAAAATTAATTCTTATTATCTTAACAGTAGCTTGATCCATTCAAATTGGCTTTTTAGTGAAACTTTAATATGTAACTCAGTCCAGTTGTTGTCTTCTACTCCAATGATACTCTATTAATGTATAACTAGATAGGGTTGTTTTCTTGTTTAATTTCCTCTATATTTAGTCCCTGTTACCATGCCTAATGAAGTATAGGTTTATTGTGCATATGCCACGGACTTGCCTCCAATATTTTCTTTTCAATTTTAAGACAAGAGAACTTAAAGAGGAATATATTTTCACTACTAACTAGTATGTCTTCCAGTCCATACTACTTCTAATTTGCAAAAGCATATGCTTTCATACTAGAAAAGTTATTCTCTTATTAAAGAAAAAACCTATCAATATTAAGTTCCACCTCTATGCTCTCACTTTGAGAATTTCTATCAAATATGATTGTCTATACATTTATTAGGGGGACATAAATTTAGATTATCTTCAGGTCTAAAATTCCCAAAAATTTGATCTCATGTTTTAGTAAGAGGATTTAAGGTCTACAATTCTAGATTCTCCAAGGCCAATGAGGAAGTGCCTGTTCGAAATTTTGTGGTGGAAGGTGGTAAGGGTTGATACGTTGTGAGGAGTTTAATAGCGAGAATATTTGTAAGGCTTCTATCATATTGATAGAGGAGTGGGTAATATCCAATGGTTAAAATAACTAACCAAACCTTCGTAGAGCAAGTGATAATGAGAGTTTAGAGGAATGAAGTTTAGAAGAGATTAGGAGACTATCTTACATGCACATGCACTAGTGAGGATAAAGATTGAAGGTTGCTAGCGAAGAAGATCGATACAACGATAGAGAAACCTACGTGGGTTGTAGAGGGGAGGTTAGGAGACAAACAAATTAGGTGTTTTAGGATGTTATTAAAGAGTTGAAGTATTAAAATTTAATAAAAATGAAGGGGAGTTCTCATTTACATTTTTGTTTTTTCCATCCTTATATGGCTTTTGTTAATAACCATTAGTGTGCCTAATGGTTTTGCCTTATGTATTTTCAAATTTTTTAACAACTTTTTGTTGTATTTAACCTCATTTATAACTTTCCTCCTTTTTTTGTTTTATTTTTAAAAAAATCAGCTCTTCCATCATACTCATCTAAAATTCTTGTTCATAATGTTTGAAAGTTCATTTAATAAAAACTCATTAGTGGCACCAAAAATAATATAGTGCATGCATATTTACATAATATCTTTGTTTTCTTTCTTGATAATAAATTAGTATCAACTTTAAGGTTTCAATAAGCCATTTTCTATAAGAAATATGCTATGCTTATTATACTATGTTCTTGGAGCTTATTTAAGGCTACAGAAAGCTTTAGACAACTTATAAATATAATTAGGGAACTATTGACTTTCAAATGTTTTTCTACATAAACTTTTGTCTTGTATTGACTATTTAGAAAAGCTTCTTTTTACATCCATTTGATATAACTCAAAATTCATAAAAACATGAATATATAAAGCCTTGTATGGCTTTTAGTCTTGCCATTGATGTATATATTTTATTGTACTCTATACCTTATTCTTGTTTATATCTTTTTATAACCAATCCAACTTTATTTATCACTGTATTACTTGATTCATCTATTTCATTCGAATAAACCAATCTTGTTTCTATGATTGCATCATTTAAAGGTCTATGAAATAGTTTGCAAACCATGTTGTTTTTTAATTTATTTAATTACCCTTGCATGGTTATAACCTAACTTTGATCTCCTAAAGCTTAATTTATTATTTTAGGTTCTAACTATGAAATGGATGCAATGTTAGACAAGTTTTTAAAAATAAAATGAGTTATTACCACGTGTGAAATGTCTCTAAGAATTTTTGTTGGTGGATGTTCTTGATGTATTTCCAAAAGTATAGAAGGTTACTTTCTCTTTTTTTTTCTCCACTTGGTTTAATAAGTTGATCTTCCAAATCAAGTTGTTCTTCTTTATTATTCTACTTTTCATAGCTTTCTTTTTTACTATGCCCTCATCATTAGCAACATCATCTATAACTTCTCTCGAAGAAAATACATTAGTTTTATCGAACACAAAATGTTTATATTCTTTAATAGTATATTTTTTTCTACTGAAGACACTATGCGCTTTACTAGAAAAAAATATATCTTTATTTGACTTTGTACCAAGTGTTCCTAGATTATAACTAATGTTGAAAATATAATGTTTACAAATAAACACTCTAAAGTAATTGATTTTAGGTATCTTATTGGTCCAAATTTATAAGGCGATCTTTTTCAATAAGGTGTAATATATGCCCTATTCATTATATAGAAAGTATTTGACTAGACTTTAGCCCAAAAATACTTAGGAATTTTAAACTTATTTAGTATAATCTTATTTAATTATTGAAGGATTTTATTCTTAATCTCAACTACTCTAATTTTTTTTGTAATTTTCTGATTAAAGAAAAATTATGAGAGGTTCCCTTGTTTTCACAATATTGTTCAAGTATCTCATTCTCAAATTTCGTACTATAATCACTTCTAATGGATGCCGCGATAACCATTTTTCCTCTTAAATTTCTTTTGCATTATTTATAAAGAATTAAAAGATTTACACTTGCTAGCAAGAAATAACAATATATGTTATAATAATCAACAATAATGAAAGTACAAAACTTATTGCCTAAGCTAACACTTTTTGATGGTCTAAATAAATCTGTATGCAAGAGCTATAGTGGTCTAAAACATATTAGCATTCTCTTGCTTTTGAATGGTCATCTAAATTGCTTACCCATTTGACATGCTCCAAGAACTTTGTTCTTTTGATACCTTATAGGCAGAAGTTCATTAACAAGGTTGTTATTGTTGAGTTTCTCTATTAGTTTCATACTTACAACTCCTAATCTTCAATGTCACATATAAGAGTCCTCATTTATGGACATTAATAACAACATTGTGATTAGACAAATCATAAATATCAATATTATATACATTTATTTCCATATTTCTTTCAAATACTATTAAATTATCCTTTTCTTTCTATCAATGTAATAATTTTTTTACAAAACATACATTTTATCTTTTATCACATAGTTGACGTAAACACTTAAGAGATTATTCTTCAATTCATTAATGACTAGCATATTATAAATCATAAAAAATTACTAACCTACCTAATGCATACAGACATTCATATTTTCCAGTAAGAAATAATACTTAAGGATATATATTATGATCATTAACAATAACCAAACATAAATTTATTGTCTAATCTTACAATTCACTATATGGGTCTAAAACTTGATAAGTGTTATGAAATTGCCATTGATCTCTTTGAGCATCCTTTTAGTCTCAACAAATTCCAGAACTTCATCTTGAACCATGTCTTTAATGATGGGCTAGGATTTAGTGAAGAATAACATGTTGAACCCATCAGGTCCTAGTGTTTTGTGAGGATTCATACATTTGACAGTCTATATATTGAAAAGATTAAAGGAGATCTTGATCATTCATACAGATAGCGCTCAAGGGGCTTATATTCTTGGTAGAGAGATGTGCGATAATATTATACTTATTAAAGAATTTATGATTGGATATTCCAAAAGGAAAGGGGGAAAATTGCAATCATGAAGATTGATCTAAAGAAAGCTTATGATAATGTTGATTGGATATTTTTATATAACATCATGAAGGCTTTGGCTTTCCCACAATGTTTCACATAATGGATGACATTATGCTTTACTACACTATCTTTTAGCATCCTTATCAATGGAGAGCCAATAAGTTTCTTTAAAAGTTCCAAAAGCATTAGACAAGGTGATCCTTCTTTACCACAATTATTTTTCATTATTATGGAGGTGTTTAACATGGTTTTGATAAGAATTATAGAGAGAATCAAACCTTTCAAATATCATTCCAAATGTAAGAAATTAGGAATCACCATCCTTATCTTTACTGATGAATTGATTATCTTAGCCAGAGTGGAAAAAATTTCACTCTCAGCTATTATGAAGGCCATCAAAATATTCATTAAACTATCTGGTCTCCGTATCAACATTGACAAAAGCTCCTTTCACATTTCTAGAAGTGTAGATGATCAAAGGATTATAGTAGAACACATTACTGGGTTCAGAGTGATGCCTTTACCATTTACTTATCTTAGAATTCCAATCGCAGCTAATAGTTTGAGTTATGGAAGTTTTAAGCCTTTGGTGGACAAGTTACAAGCTAAAATTACAGGTTAGAGAATGAAAGCCTTATCTCTAACTAGTAGAGCTCAATTGATTATAGGCATTTTATCTTCAATCAATATATATTGGGCTACACATATTGTTATTCTAAATGTTGTAAACAAAACCATTGATAAGATTCTCAGAAAATTCCTCTAGTTAGGAACAAGGGAAGGAGTTTATAAGCTAATATTAAATGGTTTAAAGTCTATTGCTTAAACAAACATAGAGGTTTTAACATCATTCCTTTAAAAATTTTGAATACTTGAATGATGGTCAAAAGACTGTGGAGATTAATTGATGATCATAAATCATTATGGTGCAGTTGAGTGCCTGAATACTACATCAAGGGTAAAAGCATTTAGGAAATTGATTTCACATCTCGAAATGCATCTACTACATTAAAAGAAATTCTCAAGTAGAGAAGCACTATCAAATCTCATATAATAAAAGAAGTTGGGAATGAGATGAACACATTCTTCTGGCATGATAACTAGATCCCTGGTGGTCCTCTTAAAAATAAGGCAAAGCTGCTTGATTTAAAAGACAATATTCTAGATAATACAAATCTTACAAATGCATTGATGTTTAAGGATAAGATCCTCATGAGAATAAATTATAGAAATATGCAAATGGAGATAAATAGGTTGGTGCCACATCAAAATATATCTGAAAAATGGTGGTGCCCAACTACAAATGGAAAATTCAATAACACATCATGTAGTAAATTGTTTCAGCAGATCCTTAGGTGTGTTTCATAGTACAAAATGGAATGGTCCAAATACAATCTTCCTAGTACTATTACAACTTTATGGAGAGCTATAAAGGAGAGACTGCCCACCATTAACAAATTAAACAAGTTCAACTACTTGAAAAACTTATGTAGTCTCTGTAGAAGTCAATTAGAGAACACTTCACACTTATTCTTCAAATACAAGAACACCTACTACAAGAAAAACAGAATTTAGGAACCGAAAAAAAGCGCAAAATTCGTCCCAATTTCGGTTCCAAACCCAATCAGGGAAGAATTTTTGGACCGAAACTTTTCCATCGGTATTTGGTTGGTCGCAAATCTTAGGGACGAAAAATAATCCGTCCTTAAAATACAGGAACCAAAAAATCCGTCCCGAACAGCGTTCTCAATATCGGTACCAATCGAGTTATTGTATTTGTTTTGGGATGGATGTTTCCGTCCCAATATTGGTACTGAATGGAGTTACCAACAGATTTTGAGAAGGAAAATTTCGTTGAGTCGGATTTGTTTTGGGACGGATTTAGGGACCGAACTATCGGAGAATTTGAAAAGGAATGTGGGACCGAATTAGAGATAGAATTAGGGACGAAATTAGGGACGAAATTAGGGAAGGACATGTGGTTTGTTTCAGCCTATTTTGGGACGGATATCTGGTTTGTTTCAGCCCAATATGGGACGAATTTAGGGACTGATATGTGATTTATTTCAGCCCATGTTGGGACGGATTTAAGGACGGATATATGCTTTGTTTCAACCCATTTTTGGGGCGGAGTTAGGGACAGAATTCTTTTTGTTCGGAACTGATTTAGGAACGGAATTTTCTTTTATTTTGAATACATTTTCCACGAAAAATTAAAAAAACTTATAATTATCCTTAACATGCAACATCATTCATAATATTATGATAATAAATGGGATGAATAAAATTTAAAATAATATTAAAAAA
>JAOTAY010000002.1:34524076-34536716 GCA_025629805.1 Erythroxylum baracoense | reverse complement strand
ACCTTAATGAGCTTGTAATGCCAACCTTTCAATAACTTCAAACACTTTGATGGGTAGTTTCATGAATCAAAACCAAGAAACTCCACCTTTAAGAGAAAATCTCAAGATTTTTACAACCTTTGGAAGAAGATGCAAAAAAGACCAGCCAATACCTTTGATTCTCGACCTTTGGGTATAAATAAAAGGGCTCAAAGAAAAAAGCACTTTTGACCTGTCGGAGAAGTGGGGAAATTAAAGGGACGGAAATTGGGACGGATTTAGGAACCAAAATAGGGACCGATTTACAGACGGGATTTGGGACGGAATTAGGTACGGAAATAGGGACGGAATATTTAGTCCCAACATCGTTGTTACGATTTTAGAGACGGAAAATATTCTCAAAGAAATTGGTTGCAAATTTCATCCAATATTTGGGACCGAAAAATTCCGTCCTTAATATTCCATCTCTAAATCCGTCCCAATGTGAACAGTCGCAAATTTGTAACAGATTTCGAGACCTTTTTTTTCGTTCGTAAATTTGGTTCGGAATTAGGGACGGATTCTTATGAACTTTACTACGCAGACTTTGGCGCCAAACTTTGCAACCAATTTTGTGACGAAAAGTTTGGTCGGTGTAGATGTAGCGAACTTTGGGGACGGATTTGGGGACGATTTTATTTTTTAACCTAGTTCGGTCCCAAATTTCGTCCCTATTTACCGTCCCTATTTGCGATTTTTCTTGTAGTGAACTGTGGAGCTAATTTATGAAGGAACTAAGAAATGCCACTAGAATTCATATAAACACTTTTTATGATAAGCTTTTCTAGACTCAACATGATATTTGGAGTTGAAACTAGTAATGTAGTTACAACTTTTGAGATGTTTTAGCAGCTTAGCACACTCCTTTGTTTCTAAACTCTTTTCTTGAGAGTACTTGTAAAGGTTACAAGGTAACTTATATTGCAGCCTTTTATAGCTAAATTAAATTTTTATTTTTCAAAAAAAAATGGTACACTTTCGCTAATCATAACCACCAAATTACTCTTACACCTTTAATAACTAATTAGGTCTATAGTGACAAATTGCAATTGAAAAGAGAGAATGAAGGAAGAAGAGTGAAAAAGAGAAGGGAGAAATTTAAGAAGTATTCTTTATACTAACCAACCTATGATCATTCCTTTGTTTAAATATGCTAGTTTTACTTTTTATGTAGTTAGAGATTTAAAAACATATGTTTTTGAAGACCGGAGATATAATGTAAGCATGACTAGCTAAAATAGGGAATCCATTGCATTTAGACTTTGAGATATTTATAAGATCTAAAATTAAAGAAAATATGGAGGCAAAACACTCATCTTTGGCTAATTACTAGCTCACATATCAGTGTCTCCCAGCTTCTTCCCCTCGTTAGATGCATAAGTTGAAGTTCCAGAGAAGAACATGTTTTGACATGTGAACTTGTCTCATATTGTGTCTATCCTCATAAAGGAATAGAAAGATCAATGGTCTTAGACATATACTTCTCCTAAACCATGTTGAATTTCATAAAATTATAAGGATATATAGCCTCAAGCTCTAGTGTGTCCTAAACTATATGCAACTTCACCAAGTTATAAAGAGATCCAAGGTCTCAAACACTAGCATATCCTATATCAAACCCATTAGTGTTAAAAGGTACATAACCAACACATCCTAGTCCACAATCATAACTTAAGTCGTGGCCACTCAAAATCCTAGTTTTTTATTTTGTATCTAAGACATATTTCTTTTTAATACTGAAGATTTCTTTTACATCTTTCTTTATTAACAATCGTTAGTTTTTTTTCCCTTATTCTTCATTGAACTTAAAACTTATCAAATAATTCTTTCATTGTGGCATTCAAATAATTCTTTCATTGTGGCATTCAAATAATTAAAGAATTTGGTACTTGACTCAATTGTTAAATTATATTTATACATGTTTTTTAACTTCCTTAGGTTTGTTCAAACTTGTTCGTGGGTTTTCTAAGTTATATTCCTAGGTGGAATCATATTAGGGGGCTAAATTGAGTGACACAATGTAAAAATGCTTAACGAAAATTTATCGAAAACCTTATGAGTAAACACACTAACACTTTACAATATTAAAAATAGTTTCATAAAATTATTTTGGAATATGACAAGTGGTGATATTAAATAAGAGACACTAATAAAGGCAATAATAAAATATTTTTAATGTCTTTAAGCTAGTAGCACTGCAGTCTTAAGTTTCTAGCCTATATATCAAAATAACTAACTACACAAGATAAGATATTTATATTAAATATGATAACTTTAACATAAATTTAATATTAAAAACATGAGAGAAAAGGAAAGAAAAATAATTATGATTTACAGTGGTTTGATCCTCCTTGATCACCTATATACACTCTCTAAGATCACTTGAAAATTGTTAATTTATTATAACTCTTTGTCTATGAAAGAGGAGAAAAACCGCTACAAACTTGTCTTTTTTTAAGGCTAAAGATAAACCTTACAATATTTTAGGTGTTTATAACTCTTTCTAACACACATTTAAGTATCACAATAACACATGTTATATTATTAAAAAAATCACAAGACTTACTACAACAATATTTGCCCTATAGAAAACAAATAACATAATTTTTACACAACTTTAATTCCCTTATAGCAGTTGTAATCTTTGTTTCCTCTTATTTCTCTTAAAGAAGTCTTTTGCTTCAAGAGAGTTTTCTTATACTTGTTTCTAACCTTCCAGTTATTCCTAGGGTTAATCATTTCTATATTGGAAAATATGTGTATGTCTATACAGAGATGTTGAAGTCTAGCTTAATGGATCAATTTAGTTCAGTCAATCGAATTACTATTTATAAATGATAGCAACATATCTATTCATGGTACAGTCATATCGAACAAAATATTCTTTTGAAGATTATTCTTTGATCTTTCACATGCTTTTTATTGATCCCTTATCTTCGTATCTTTTTTAACTTCTTCCTAGGCATATGAATACTTTTTAGAATCCTTCAAGTAAACACAAGATTTTTAAAACTCCTTCTAAAAAAATCAAATCACATTATAATCTACAAGTCTTATACAAACTTCAAATCTTTAAACTTGTTCTTCCTTCACATGAACAATATCATGTTAAGGCATATCTTTTTATAAAATTATGGTATTTATCACTCTCAAAACAAAATGATTAGTAGCTTAACGTTTTGTAGTTATCAAAAACTTGAGAACAAACCCACTTAGTTCAATAATATTTTTATATAACTCTTAACATACGTGTAAATAAATATGTAAGGTAAGTTTGAAGTCAAAGTCACTTCTTTAAATATATATTAAAAAGTTTTAACTTCTATATTATAATTCTACATACAATTATATTAAATGTCTAAAAGAATAAATATCAACAAGACTAATTTAAATTTTTTCAGCATATATTTTTTTTATTGAAATAATCGAAAAATTTTGAATTTATCTATCAAAATGAAAATATTTAATGATAAATAAAGTTTTGACTAGAAAATTTTAAATAAGACTCATGCCTCTTAATTAAATAAAATATTAAAAAATAATAAATCTATTAATTGTAATTGATCATGAGAATAAATAAATTATTTTACTAATTTATATGAATTATCCCTGTTAAAATATGGAGGAAGTAATTATTTGCTGTAAATAATTTTAATCTCATGTTAGTTAATAAAAATAAATACTCGTAACATTCTAACATCCTGATACGTTATGTTACCCTTATACTGCAAATAATTTTAATCTCATCTTAGTTAAAAAAAAATACTCGTAACATTCTAACATCCTGATACGTTATGTTAACCTTATTAACCAATAAAATTGGGTCTGTTTTTTCAAGGTAAATCAGCACAAAATAGTAGTTTCTATAGAGGGAAGTCCTTGTGCAGTTGACCCTTCTTTTGTATTATGACTTCGAACGAGTGTAAACTATCATTCCAAAGCTATGCTTTAAAGTTTTTAATTGGATGTTTCTTTAAATACAAGATCAGCAGGTATGGCACTTTTAGAAAGGCATTGTGAATTCTCAAGTCGAAGAGTTGGCAACTTGGCTTCCACGGTGGAAAACAGAAAAAGGACATTTTTCAGCTAACATTTGCATCGAATTGAAGTGAAGTACTGAAATGTAGCGTTACATCATACCAGGAATTTTAGGGACAAGACACATAGAAATAGAAACATTATTACAACATTCCAGGCTCACATGCCAAACAACTCCATTTTAGGATTAAAAAATTATTGGCCTGGAAGAGCTAATTTTGAGTTATATGATAGTCAACGCTTAGGGATCTCATAAACCATTCCGACCATTCGTTATTAATTTGAGGAATCACGTTCTTCTCATCTAACTTATAGGCGGTTTATATCTAATTTAGAAGATTTAGTCTCAGTCAAAATATTTACGCATATATCCGAATTATGAAACATCATGTCACTGAACATTTTCTGGGGATGAAACTTCGTCAAGGTCTTCATTTCCTGACCAGTGAATCAATTACAGGACGGATTAACTTAAACACATTGTAGTAAGTCTTCTCTGTTGGATGTATTGAATCCCAAAATACAAACTTTGATGCATCTGGGCACACGTATGAATGTGGATTGCACAAGAGCCCCGCTTCTAAATAGCCGGTTCCACAGCAGCCAATATTCACAACATCAAAGGCTTCGAAAGGAGGAAACCAAAAGAGGACACACGATATATT
Source organism: Erythroxylum baracoense (assembly GCA_025629805.1). Lineage (NCBI taxonomy): Eukaryota > Viridiplantae > Streptophyta > Magnoliopsida > Malpighiales > Erythroxylaceae > Erythroxylum > Erythroxylum baracoense. Next base: position 34,531,995 of record JAOTAY010000002.1, on the reverse strand, counting down.
AAAGGCTTGTGACGTTGTCAATAATAGAATTGAATGCATCCAGTTTGCACTTACCAGAGCTTCCCTGCCCTTGGATCATATTGGTCAATGCACCGTATGCATCGGTTATGTAGATCCTAGAACCGCGATTCGCTAGTCGATTTTGCAGTTGAGCCACATCTTTTTGGAGCATTATATTAAACTCTCGTGCTACTGATGAGTAATATTCAAGACAATTACGTCCATAGATGGCATTGTGATTGTTAGAGTAAAGGGTGATGACGACTGGCAGGCAACCCATGGGAGGTAGTGAGCTGAAGAGGACTCGTCGAGCTCCTTCATCGAGCAAATCCTGTATAATTACACACCGAGTCAATGTCTCATTAAACTTTCCCTCATCTACCAAAATCAAAATAAGGAGACAGAGGAACGACTCCTAACTGTAGCTAGTTGTATACAATAAAGAAATAGCATATGTCCTAATAAGGAAAGGCTATCAACATTTATGATTGTGGAAATGGATATTAAAATGGTCTCACGCCATTTCTATTGGAGGTTAGGTTCATGTATATGCTTACCATTTTCGTGAGAAGGTAATATTTATTCTCATGGACCCCATTTATCAGCTTATATTTAATTTCTACCTACTGCCTAAGAGTCAGCAACTCAGAATGTCCCACATCATAAATAGAAAGTCATGAATGTGTGATAACAGCAATCTCCACGTGCAATGTTAGCCATGAGAAACCCATAGGGCCGTGGCACAACATTCCATGGCAATAAGTACAAATATTTAAGGAACTACGTTATCCTAATACAGGTCCGTTAGTTGCAATATTATAAGTCTGCTTATATATTATACATATTAACTTTACCACGTAATTAATGAAAGTAAAATCTTTGGGCTTCAATTGCGGTTCTTCCCTTATTTAGCTGAAACTGGCTTCATGTGTGCATAAAAAGAGTAACCTTGATATGACTTGATAAAGAAAGGAGCAGCCCGATTTGGTTTTCAGGAGCTAAAGAACGAATTTTGCGACTAGAGGAAGCATGATGTTTAAAAAGGGCATTAGAATGTGAAATTTTCTGGTTTAAATTAGCGGTCTTCAAGTTGATCTGGAGTAGAATCAAATTACCTGCAGGACTTGTTTTGCTTTCTGCAAGATGAACTGTTGGTAAGCTGAGACGGAGTATGTTTTCCGTCTAATTGGCAAAGTAAAGTAATTGACAACAAAGTCATTAGTTCCAGCACTAATGATAAAAATGGCTCTGTTGATATGATCTTCAGTTCCTCCCTTCCCAAGTACGGTTTGGAGCTTTTTCTTGTATTCTCTAAAATATTCCACCTGCTTTGATATAGGAATTACATTCTGCCGCCATTGGTGAAAGCAGAACCCGTTAAAGAGGATGAGAATCTAAATCCATCCATATGTAGAGTAAAAGGTAAAGAAAAAAGTTGTTGAGAAATTCTGCAGAAAGCAATTTGATCATAAAATCGTATTAACCTTACTCTTATTGCAAATGCTTTATTTAGAATCCAGGAGGGAAAAAAGAAGTGTAACAAATACCAAAGCTATGTCTTTTTGTAGTTTATTCATGAAATTATTGAACGTTTTCAGAAGTAATCATGAATTATACAAGTTGCTTTGCCATTATCTAAAGCAACTTGTATTACGCGGGAACATAAATAATATTACGCGACTTTATATCAACATCTTATCACTAGACTCATTTACAATAACGTACGTATTTAAAAAGAACTCTTTGATAAAACATGCATGTGATGATATTATAAGGTGGTCGATATCATAATATTTCATATAATTTGGAATTTCACACCGTTGAACTGTCATTCATTTGATTATTCTTTCTACTCACGTAGACTGACATATGCACACGGAGAAAGAGACAGAGAGAGACATACACTTAGTTTTGGCGTGAGAGGATCGAATCCACTGCCCGCTGACGCAAAACTGACTCCTGTCATAAGCTCCTCCATGCTTAAGCGCGGGTTCAAATATGGGGGCACGTAGTCTTTCAAGCCAACATATGAAGCTGTGCCAATTTAACCAACATGGGTTGATCAAACAATCTCCTTAATTTAATTAATCATTCATTATAACTTATTATGTTTCTATTATAAACAACGAATCGTCACCAATCAACCTTTACCTATGAAGTCAGGTGTCAGGCGTCCATTGCTGAACCTTCCGGTAGCGACATGATCAACCAAATCTTTTCCATATGGTGGAAAATTGCCCCGAAAGATAGTTGGTACAAAGTTATTGTTTCCTGGATCAACGGTGGAATCTCCGAACACAATAACAGCTGTAGCAGAATTATTCCTAGCCCATTGGAAAGATAGAGCTTGAGCATTGCCATGGAAGAGAAACAAATAAATTAGTAATACCAAGTGAAAATGAAGAACCGATCCCATTGCAGCCCTTATCGCTCTCTCTCAGATGTTCTGATTGGTTTTTTGTGATAGAACATGAGACATTATATATATATATATATATACACATTGCACTTTATAAATGATGTAGTTGCGTCTCATCTACCAGTATGAAATGGGGGCAGGACCAAAAAGCCCATTGTGGGCTCTCACACTCTATTTTCCAGTGTTTTCGATGGTGGTGGCTCTGGCTTTGGGAAACCAAACCTTACCTCACTGGGACAAACTTCTAAACTACCTCCTAAAAAGGAATGCATTGCTGGAAATTTATGATGGCCGTTGTCACCAGTCAGCTAGCAATAGTTGGCTACCAGAAAGGTCTAAAATCTTGTTTTGGAAGGACAAGACACTACAACAAAACAGACTATTAGCTATGTTTTTTTTAGCGATGAACTGAAAATTATCACCAAACGTAAACTTTTGGCGACGATATTTTATTTCGTTGCGAAAAGTCTTAAATTTAGAGATGTTAAAATAAATCATCAAAAAACGAGGATTATTTGGCATTGATTTTTAAGAGTTGTTGCTAAAAGTGGCTAATTTTGCTGACGGTTTATTCATATCATCACCAAAGAACGACCTTTTGGTAACGACAATGTAAAATATTCCAACCTTTTGTGACGAAATGTATAATTTACATTTGGCGACTAAACCTTTAAATCATCGCAAAAAGTGTAGATCAAAAAATTATATCTTAATAATGTTTATTTTTTAATGATAAGTGTGCTTAATAATCCTAAGGTTAATTATAATTGACATTTATTTATGATTTTTTATATTTTTGACTGATGTTTTCTTTTTAAATTTGTTTAAATACATAGTTAATGCATAAAAAATCTATAAATATTCTTTTTGGAGATTAAAAGCTAAACATACCTAAAATTTAACATATTAATAAGATTAGAATTTAATAAATTTAAGTTGAATATTATTCTTAATCATTAATATTTATTAACAATAAAAAATACTACATAAAAATTGAAAATTGTAAGCAATATAAAAAAATGATGTATGTAGCTAAGCAATAAAAGATTGTAATTAGAAGTTTAACAATTATTACAGACATGAACAACAAGAAAAACAAGAACAACATTAACAAACAGTATGAATCCCATTGATACGCCAGGTTTGGGAGGTTCAATAGTATGCAGCCTTACCCCTAACTAGTAGAGAGTTTGTATTTAAAATTCTTACAAACATAAAAATAAAGTAAGTTTCACGCTTATTCCATCGAAAAGGAAAGGAAACTATTACTTTTTTGGATTCCAAGTGACATGAGAGTCGCTAAAGGTAAATGAGTTTGATATGTCTGTATCCCCAATAAGGTTCCTTGCACGTTTTAAGGAATCAATTGAAAACGTCAAAGATTTTCCTTTAGGTGTTAGGTTATTGACACGGTAACACCTACTTCCAACAACTTCTTGGTTGTAGCTAAACTTGTACAGGAAACAATGAATAAATTCTCAGATGTATTATGGATCACTAAATTAGATGACCTATCAGTGCAATGCGTTTGACGTAAGACACAATTGGTATCGAACTTAAATAGCTAATTAAGTGAAACTGTATTACGAAGTCAAATTGGAACACATTCATACCTGATTGAGGAGACATAGTAATTGGAATTCACGATTGATCAAAAACAACCGATTGCCCTAATTCGATAGCAACCCTCGGGATATTGCCACCTAATTTCATCCTAGTTCTCTTGAAGATTGGAGTAAGCTTTAAATACATAATATATACAATTAAACGTTCATCTAATACCTTACTATCTTACTATGATGCAAATAAGATACAAATAATTAAAGAAGAGAGGTAATTTATATGATACTAAAAACTTTGAAGAAGAAGATTGGCCATAGAAGGCAAGTAGTGATTAAGGTATGATGACGAAATATCTGCATAGATTTTTTCTACACTAGGTAAAAATTTCCCATATTCCTCCTATAGGAACTCATTTCCTTCATCAGAAACTAGTTGTCACGTCGACATGTCTTGATGAATTAATGTTAATAGCTTAATTCTAAAAATTCAATAAATCATAAAATTACTATGTTAAATAAAATTTGGTTGGTAATCAAATCAAACAAATGAATTGTCGATTGAAAAAACTGATGCATAGGACACTTTACACTTTTTGCATTCCATGTCAATGTGATCAGTTACGTTAGTTTGTCGATGATAAGTTAAAGTACTACATTGTAGTAGGGTTACATTTGGTGAAAAAGGAATCATATACTAAATGTTTTTACGTAAACATCTATTGCAAATTGTGCCTTGAATCTCTAAAAGACCTTCCATCAAATAGTTAGGAGGGTTTCCTCAAACAACAACCAGAGGTTGGGAAAAAAACTGTCTACCCATCGTCATCCAATACAGAAACATAATTCACCATCTTCTAAACACAAACAGAAAGGGAAACCCATACACCAATTACAGAACACAAAGCCCACATTAACTTTAGGATGTAGTAGAAAAATATAGCACAATAAGGGGGGGTTCTTGGTAACAGAAAACAAGAACAATACATACCAACATAGCACACGATGCTTCATCGATGGTGAGGACCACAAGATAAGAGACAATCACAAAAGACAAGATGACACTTCTAAAATTGATTATGAAGAGAATATACAACGACTAACATAAAAACAAAGACAACTTCATTTTTGTGTTAATAACCTAGTAGAAAACGACGTTGTTTGTTATTAAGTTACATGATGTCATTTTCGATTAAGTCGGAAGAAATAAACTATTTGGTGAGGATTCAAAAACCCATCGTTAATTGCTTTGCCATTATTATTTGGGTTCACCTTTGTCTAACATAATTATATATAATTACCATATAAATTTCATATCTTAATTATATGTTACGATATGGAATTTTTATATAATAAATAGATAATCATTGTTAAATAGAGTAATATATATTACATAAGTAAGATATGAGAAAATTATAAATTATGTAATAATTAATAAATCATTAAACTAGTTACAATTATTATCTATACATTGATATAACATTATATTAATTACCATATATGATAATAATAATAACAATAGCAATTAAATTAAAAAAATAGATGGGACTTTCGGCTATCATTTATTTATATTGCTAATGAATCACAATTTTAATATTAATAAGATCAAAATTTCATAAATTTAAGTTAACAAATTTTTTAATTATTAGTATTTATTAACAATAATACAATGATTGTATAACTGTATAAATAAATTTAGTGAAAATTGTCATTTATATTTTTATTTGTTTCTTTAATATATATGGTTTCATAAATTAATGTGGTATCATAAATATGTATTTATTATATATAATTTCTATAGTAATTATGTTTATTCCATATTTAAAAATTTAGCAAAATGTAAAAATCTATATAAACAGTTTAGTATTGGCAACGATTTCAAACTTGGAAGCCAAATATACCGCTACCAATTTAATTTTATTAACAATGATTGTAAGTATAAAACTAAACTCATTTAACGACAATGTAATTAAAGATATTTATAAAACAAAACAACATTTTATATATGAATGTATATTATATTTATTTATACTTTTTGTTTTAAACTTTTAATATATATGATATAAAAATTTGATGTGGTCTAATAAAACACTATTTATTATGTATAAATTGTTTACAATTTTATAAATATTTTAAATTTAAAAAACAAAACTGTAAAAATTAAAAAATTTTAATTATTGGCGATGATAAGCAAAATCGTCGCTTATTGTGAAACATTTGGTGACAAATTTAATAATTCGTCACTTAATGGTACAAACATAAACAAAGTTAGAGGAAAACGACGTCGTTGTTTCAACGATAGATGACATTATCTTTGTAACGACAGATGATGTCATTTTTGTAATGTTATAATCAGACCCCTTCTCCCCAACCCCCCTAAAAATTTAAAATTTTTAATTATTGGCAACGATAAGCAAAATCATCACTTATCGTGAAACATTTGGCAACAGATTTAAGAATTTGTCACTAAATGGTACAAACTTAAAAAAAATTAGAGGAAAACGACGTCGTCGTTTCAACGATAGATGACATTGTTTTTTTAACGATAGACGACGTCGTTTTCATAATGTTATAATCAGACCCCTTCCCCCTATACATTTGGCGATGTTTTTGAAAAGTATCATCAAATGTTGTGTCATTTAAAAAAATTGAAAAACGTCATTTGTTTAACAACAAAAGATGTCATATAAGAGTTTGTGTTACTAACATAGACCGACCCCCTCCCCATTTTTCCCCACTCTCTCACGCCCATCTCTTCTTCATTTTCTCCCGACTATATGACCTTTTGTCTTCTAGGTTTTGCATGTTTATGTTTTCTATCGTCGTCATCATTGTGATTATCCGTCAAGGTAAGTAGTGGGTCCTTTTTTATTGGGATTGTATTGTACTTCCTTTCACGTGTTGAGGTGTTATGTTTTTGATTGAGGTGGTGATTATATATGCATTCATTGTGTATTTTTAGGTTTTCTGTGAGTTACCATGGATTTGACCTTATGTTAGTGATGGAAGGGAAAACACGGGATTTGCATTTGAATGCTGGGATGAATTTGTAATGCTTATAAGATGTTCGATGAAATGCCTAGCTATAACGATTTGCATTTGAAAATTGTTCTGTTTTGGGTATTATTTCTAATTTGATTATTGTTGTTAAATGGTATGTAAATGGTCGATTTTTTTGTGATACTTTGAATTGTTTCCATATAAATGGAGTGTTAATTTAAATGGGCTATTTTTGTATGTGTGAAGGAATGGAGAAGTCTTTTGTAATTAAGAAATTGGAGAATAAGGGCAAAACAAAATTAAGAAATTGGATGAAATTTTACGTAATTAATCCTAAAACAAATAATATTATTGATTGACAATATATCAACTAGTTTTATATGATGATATAATAATTTTTATTTACCATTTATTAATGGAGGTAGTGTTGAAAAAGTTATGTTAATTTTTTAAGAAACAAAAGGAAACCAGTAACTGAAGTTACGTTCTTTTATGAATTGATCATCAAAACATGTCCATTTGTCTAACATATATTGGAAGTTTACTTTTATTACATAAAAATAATTAGTTATTGTTAATGCAATAATTATAATAATATTGATAAGTTTTCGTTTACCATCTGATGATTCTTATAAATAAGAACAGATTAATTCTCCTTAAACAAAAAAGTTGCATTCTATTGTATGAAATTTTATAACTAAGAAAGGAATATAAGAATATCCAAAAGTTCAAAGCAATTACTGTGGAAAAGAATTTTTTACTCTAAGTATAAATAATACTTTTCACTTAATTCATCATTTAGAAAAATATCCAACAAAAAATTAGAATGATATAAGACAATATGTCATTGGAACTAAAATCATATTTGTAACAGCCCAGACCACCCGCTTGTAGATATTGTCCGCTTTGAGCCTCGGCCTCTCGGGCCTCGCGCTCTCACG
>JAOTAY010000002.1:34482710-34523976 GCA_025629805.1 Erythroxylum baracoense | reverse complement strand
CTTATGCATAAGGTGTATTTTCCTAATTTCACAGAAATTTCTCATAATTATTTATTCTAGCCTTAACATGGGTAACGAGATGTTACAAACGTACTTGTTCTTTCCTAGTACATGCATTCCAGCTTCTTGATATATAGCTACAATATGTGAGCAAATATCCAGTATTGATGAGGACGAGAATCTATTTAATATGAGATATTGTTAGGCTAAGAAAACCATACTGTCAAATGCAGATTCTTGAAATTTCCTTTTCATGGATCATGTTCCACTCGATAGATTCATCCTAATATCTAAATAGTATCGACATGTTTTCTCAATTTCAATATCCAATGTTCCCTAGAATTTCCTAACTAAAATCCCTAAAAGTTAGATTCCTAGGCCAAATGATCATAAATCTAAATTGTTTTCTATCACCTCTTGTAAAAGATCATATGAGTGCTTTGATTGCCTGGTGAAACTAGATATGTTGACTAGATTACTACGCATAAGTTAGTCCAATAATGAAATAATTAAAATTAGTAACATATATAAAAATCCAAAGTGCCCATGGAAGTTAAGAATCACTAAAAATGATTGACAAGTTTAAACACGTACCAAAATCTTAGGTTGGGAAGAATAACTTTGTAGTACAAATATTCTTCTAATAGAGCAAGCACCCTCTATTCAGGAACCAAGGTTTGCTTGTTAATCTCTTCTATCTAAAAACTGAGCATTCACCAAAATATGATCAGATCATGCAGTGGATAAAATAAGCACCATGATCTTTTAGAACTGTAGACACAACCATCATGTTCTTCCAGAAATGTAGATACAACCATGTAAAACCATCAGGTTCTTCTAGAACTAAAACCTTTATAAATCTTTTCAAGTCTGGGGTCTAAATAATTGAGAGCACAAGTATGAAAAAATATATAAAATTATAGGGAAGAAAAAGGAAAGAAAAGTTGTCTGAAACATTAAAAGAATACCGATATCCCATTACCTAAAATCATAAACAATCTAAACCGAACCAAACTAGGAGAAAAGTTAAAACTTTAAACAAAAAGAATAGGGGAATGAAAATGTACAAGCTCTGACTTAATGGGAAGATAATCTGGATCGATTCCACTACTTCTTAATCTCACTAAAAGTCAACAAAATTGAATTAAAGTCAAGCAAGCAAGTCACAAAAAGCCAACAATATATCATCAATCAAATTCCAAACTTACTGAACACTATGCCCAAATAAGAAATAAGGATTAAACGTACAACAAAAAGGCTACAAGTAGCTTTGGAAAGCAAAAACAAAGACTAGGCACGTTGAAGATTGGGCTCTTAGTTCTTGTCTGTCTGTGACTAAGATACCTTAGATGAATTTCTTGGCAAAATAAGGGATATATTAAGATAACATGCCTTTTTCAAAGTTTTAAACCTAGTTATAGAGGTTTTCTGACATTTATCATGATGTTGTGCAGACAGGCATCCATATCTCGTATAAGAAAAAAAGCCAGTAGTAGTGTATTTACAATTGAAATGGATATGATCTGTGGAGCAAAGTTCCCTATGCACAACCTGTCCCAAACTTTTCATTTATTGATAAAAGAAGTGAATTGGGACAATTTAGCACTAAACTATACTAGTTATAACATCAGTGGATAAATTTCACCATTACCGTCTTTTCCTTTATTGATAGTATGCTGTAAAATTTTCAGACAACCCAAAAGTAGCTAATTACGAAAATCAAGAAAAGGCTATAAATTGGAAGAGTATAAGAAAAGTGGAAACAAGTAAAACCTGCAGCTCATATGCTGCCCAATTAGTAGTACCAACATCGAACTAGGTATAGGAAAAGCAAATATAAACTTGGCCATATTGTGACTAAGCTGAGTGCACTTCACAAATTTAAACTCTTTGAGAGTCTAAGCAACTTGAAGAAATGCAAATATCGGATTAATTTTGCATAACACATACATAAAGAACACTGGGTATCATCTTCGATTTACTTATCAAATAATACAAATGAAAACAAAAAGATGAATGAAAATGAAGTTGAAAATATAGAACAAGATTCTGAAAACAAAAAAAAAGCTTCAAAACAAGGGAATGGATTTTGTTGTGTGGGCTACTGAGGGGTCAGAATATCACAAAAATGCCCTGTGAAAGACGTTGAACATTTAGTAACATTTGATAGTTACAATCTAAGCTCATTGATCACATGTATACAAATCCCAAGACTTTACATATCATGTTTAAAATCCAATTATCCCTCACATTTTCTATCAAAAATAAACTAAACTACTAACCCATAAACAAGAAAATTCTTGAATTGGCAACAACTTAAAAAACTTAAACCCAAAAGCACAAATGCACAGACGCAGAGGTATAAGGAAAGATAAGGGTTACCCTTTTGTTTGGAATTGGAATTGGAATTGGTGATATAAAAATAATAGGAAATAGAACTAGAACGAGTTATGGATAGCTCTAAACGCTCTGAAGTGCTTAGAGATGACTGTCACACCCTTGACTATGATAGTCACGCCACCAAGAAGGTCTGTTTATTTACTCGAGAGGAGGATTCTCCTCCTCCCCCAAAACCTAGCTATAGTGAAGTGGTCACATGACAACCAGTCCAAGAGGAAGAGGATATGGAGTTGCAATGGCCTGAGGAAGACCCAGTTGAGTTTGAAGAGGGGGACATCACATTGGTTGAAGGTCAGATGGGCTTTGGAATTTAATTGTCTAGTACTTTCAAGGGAAGATTAGATAAACAATGGGAATGTAACGGTAGTCATTAAATTGCTTTACCTACGTATAGGATTCAAGCTGCTGAGTTCCAGATTGAAATCCATGTGGAGTTTAAAAGGTCGAATGAAAATCATTGATATTGATAATGATTTTTTCTGATAAATTTTATAGAGGGAGAAGACTGTATGAACTCGTTAACTAAGGGTCCTTGGGTATTATTTGGGCATGTTCTTTTTGTCTAACCATGGCACCCAAAATTTTGTCCATATACTGGGAAGGTCTCCTGATCAGTGGTTTGGGTTTACTTCCCTAAATTACCGGTTTCTCGATATCATCCACATATATTGAGGGCCCTTAGGAATCTAGTTAGATGTATGGTTAAAATCGATGATACTACACAACTTTCTCAACAAGGGAAGTTTGCCAGGGTTACAGTTGATGTGGATATCAGTGTCCCACTCCGCTCCAGAGTCATGCTTGATGGGGAATCAAAGTAGGCTATGAAGGACTCCCTCAGATATGCTTCTCTTATGGTATGGTAGGTCATAGATCTATTGAGTGTCCTTCAGTTTCAAAAGCACCGATGAACACAACAGATAATGAAGGTCCTCGAATTATTACTAGTACAGGGGCTCAAGTGGATGAAGTGCTAGTGGTAGCTCCCAGTAAGGAGATCTACGGCCCTTGGATCTAGGTCCAACGTCCCGTCCTCTGCTAGCCACCAAAGGAAACAATTCAAAAACATAATCATAGAGTGGCGAATAATCAGGGATCCTGAGTTTCAAAGTAAATTATTATATCAAATAACGAAAATCTTGGGACGACCAATGATCGTCCTATCTTATTGGAAAAGGATACACGTGGGTTGGATGCTAAACAAAAGGAATCAGGTCAGGTAAGGGCAGATACTTCAAAGGAAGCGACAACTTGGGTCTCTTTAGCTAATAGGCTTGCTCCTAGATCAGGACTAGCCAATAAAGGTAAGGCCATCACAAGTAATGTGCCTACTGCATGGGCTTAAGGCCAAAGAGTATATGCAAAACCAAACTCAAATATTGGAGCACAAACTAGCCAATAGAAACATATCTCTAGCCCAACTAGTTATACGGCTGTCTCTATCTCATCCCATAAAGATGTTGTTCTGTGTGATAAGAGTTTTTCATTGTTGAACAACGACAATATGGATTGTGGTGATGGGCAAGATATGATAGATGATTTTGCAGGGAATATGGTGGTCTCTTCTAGTCCGACATGTATCCTTCTACTAGCGACACCACCTGATCCATCACATCCTTCTATTAGGATTAATGATGAATTTAATGGTGTAAGATTTTGAAATAGATGCGGTTCCAGAATCGCCTATGGTTAACACTCATGGTGTTCAGTTAAATGAATAAGTAAATGCTCGCGTTTAAGAGCATTTATCATGTACCTTCTTACCTGATTTTATGTCAATTTTCATATCAAATTGCCAAGGGGCTAGGGGCAAATCCTTCAGGCCTATATTGAAGAATTTTATTGATATACATAAATGTTTTCTTGTGGTTTTAGTTGAACCAAGAATAAATGGTGAGCGACCATTGTGTGTCCTCAGCAATTTGGGCTTTCCTTTTTCGTTTCGTGTAGAGGCTGCTAGTTTCTCTAATGGAATTTGGTTGTTATGGAAATTAGTGATATCAGTTAGAATCTTAGTTACACATCGTTAGTTTATTCATATGAATATTAAATGGAACGGTACCTTCTTTTATTTTATTGTTATTTATGTAAGTCCAAATTATTCTTATCTAGAATACCTATGGCAAAATCCACGTAAAATTAAAAGGGTTACTACTAGACCTTGATTATTGGGAGGTGATTTTAATGCTAAACTAAAGAATGATGATAAACGAAGTGGGTCCTATCGTCATCGTGTGGTGAATTCAAGTTTCCGTGAGTCTGTCCATTTTTGTCATCTGTATGATTTGGGGTCCTTAGGGCCAAGATACATTTGGAGGAGGGGTAATATCCTTGCTCGGCTTGATCGAGTGTTATGCTCTGACGTATGGCATAATTTATTTCAAGCTAAAAAAATCTCTCATCTCCCTTTCCTTAAGTCTGATCATCGTCCCTTTCTAATCAATTGTGGTTGAACTGATAAAAAATCCTCACTTAGGAAACCCTTCCATTTTTAATTAGCTTGGTTAACACATGGTCAATTTATCGATGTTGTGAGAAATAACTAGCATCCTTCCCATAATGATTTTATTAGTTCGTTTTGCTCTTTGGTGACAAAAATGCAACATTGGAATCAGACCACCTCTGGTAATATCTTCCATATTAAAAGGCGTCTTATGGAACGACAAAAGGGTATTTAGAGGGCTCTTGAAAATTCTCTTTTGGATTTAGAGGAATTTATGTGTGCGGAATTGGAGAAGGTTCTTGGTCAGGAGGAGTTGTATTGGCATAAAAAATTTAGGTGTCGGTGGCTTGTACTTAGTGACCGGAACAAGAAGTATTACCATGCTGTTACAACCGCTAAGCGAAGGAAACTTCAAGTGGATTCGTTGAAAGATGATAGTGGGAGTATAGTCTCAGATGTGGCGAGTCTTAAATGCTTGGCTAAAGATTTCTTCCAAAAGTTATATTCGAAGGATTTAGATTGCTTTAATTATGATATTTTGAAAGGTTGCTTCCCTACTCTCTCTACTGGTGCTTTTGAACTCATGGGTGGCCTTGTTGATGCTGAAGAGGTCAAGGCATCAATCTTTGGTATATCTCCTCATAAGGCTCCTAGTTTTGACGGGTTCAGTGTTTTATTTTTCAATCTTAATGGGACACTGTAGGGCCTTCCTTGGTGGAGTTTTTCCAGCAAGTTTTTCAACATAAAACCTAGGATCCCAAGCTTAACCATACAATCCTAGTTTTAATTCCTAAGATCTCGTCTCCTTCCTCCATTGCCCAGTTCAGGCCGATTGGTCTATGTTTACTAATTTATAAAACTATTACAAAAGTGGTGGTCAATCAGCTTAAGCCATATTTAGACGAACTTGTGGCTCCAACACAATGCAGCTTTATTCCAGGGAGATTAATTACAGATAATATTATTATTTCTCAAGAGGTTATTCACTCAATGAAATTGAAATCAGGCTCTAAGGGATTCCTTGCTATTAAAGTGGACTTAGAGAAGGCCTATGATAGGCTTAGTTGGGATTTTATTCAAGATACACTTTTAGGCATCGGCCTACCATATACATTAATTAATTTAATCATGAAGTGTGTCATATCGGTGTCTATGCAAGTCAGCTGGAATGGAGAACTATCTAATAATTTTCTCCCATCACGAGGTATTCGCCAAGGTGATCCCCTATCTCCATATCTTTTTATGCTTTGTATGGAATGCGTGGGTCATTTAATCAATCTTTCAGTGGAGAAGGGACAATGGAAACCTATCCATTTAAGTTGCAATGGTCGTCCTCTATCTTATTTATTTTTTACTGATGACCTTATCCTGATGACCTTATCCTTTTTTCAAAGGCTTCTCTTGACCAGTTTTAGTAATTTGTGACACTTTGAATACATTTTGCTCAGCCTCTGGACAAAAGGTTAGTGAAGCTAAGACTCGTTGCTTTTGCTCAAAAAATGTCAATCACTCTCTAGTAAGATCTATATGTGATAAGCTGGGATTTTAGTTGACTTCAAACCTGGGGAAATATTTAGGAGTACCTTTATTGCATGAGAGAGCTAGTAAACATGCCTAACAGCATATTCTTAACAAATTGCACCAGCGTCTCTCAGGTTGGTGTGCAAAAAATTTATCTTTAGCTAGTTAAGTCACATTAATTCGCTCTATACTCTCATCGTTGCCTATTTACACCATGCAAATAGTGAGACTACCTCACAATCTTTGTGATGAAATAGAGAAGATTACTTGTGATTTCCTATAGGGAGGGGTTAACGGTATACGGAAGCTGAATTTGGTAAAATGGGAAGCAGTGTGTGCTAGAAACGATTTGGGTGGATTAGGAATAAGAAAAATCAGACTACTTGTAATGCTCGTTTAGTCAAACTAGGTTAGAGTTTGATCTTAAAGCTGCGTGATTTATAGGTACAGGTGGTGTCTTCCAAATACAAGTTTGACTTGAATAATATACCTGATAGATTTAATACTCAGGGAGGCTCTATGGTCAGAGGAGGCATTAAAGCCACGTGGCAGTATGTCTTATAGGGAATGAAGTGGATAATTCGTGATGGCTCATTGGTGCGGTTTTGGGTGTATCCATGGGTAGCAGATTTGGAACCTCTTTGTAACTACCTACTATCCGAGTTAAATGATGACATATATTCTCTTTATGTTCATCATTACGTTGACAATACTGGTAATTAGAACTGGAGCTCATTTCAAAGTTAGCTTCTTACGACTGTGTGTTTGTATGCTGCTGCCATCCCTCCTCCTCGAGCATCTTTGGGTCCGGATAAACTAAGCTGGGGAGCTTCGGATAGTGGCTACTTCACCACTGCCTCTGCCTATTCTCTAATCAAGGGACATATAAGCTCTCATACTAGTGGATTTTGGTGATTCCTATAGAGGTGGAATGGTCCTCAGCGCATTCAGTCCTTCCTGTGGCTCCTCTCTAGGAATGGTCTCATGACAAACTAACAACTCGTAATCCGTCACCTAGCTACAGGCTGTGCTTGCTACTGATGCGGTTTATTGGAATCCTCTTTGCATATGATGCATGATTGTTCTAAGGTGCGCTCAGTTTGGCTTTCCTTCCTTATTCAGAGAATTATGAGTAACTTTTTTGACATGGATTTAATGGACTGGACTCACAGTAATCTCCAAAATCGAAAGATGGTCTCAGGTTTTAAATAGTCCATTATTTTTAGGGTTACATGCTGGTTTCTTTGGTCTTAGAGAAATAAGACTTTGTTTGAGGAGAGCTTTATTTGGCTATGCTCGCCTACATATCTTATTTTCGATTAAGTGGCATGAATTTATACAGTTAATACTCGGATAAATAATACTTATCTTGCCACTGATTCAAAGAGGGATCTTTTTATTGGATGGACTAAACCTCCTCAAGGATGGGTCAGGTTAAACACGGATGGAGCATATAGAAGTTTGTCTTATTCTACATCGGCAAGGGGGCTGATAAGTGATAATTCAGGTATATGGCTTGCAGGTTTGGTACAAAATATTGGTACCTGCTCATCCTTTTTGGCTGAGCTTTAGGGAGCTTTTACAAGGTTAACTCTAGCTTTGGATCTTGGCTTTCACCAAGTGGAATTAGAGGTGGATTCGCTTCTTATTTTTAATCTCCTGTCATCTCTGCCTAAGTTGCTAGCATCTTTTAACCCTTTGGCTTTCTGTATTCGAGAGCTACTTGCCAGGGTCTGGAAGGTGAAGGTGCGGCATGTTTTTCGTAAAGGTAACCGTTGTGCAGATTGGCTTACAAATTAAGCAAGCTTTTGCTGTCACTCTGCTTATCACTACACCATTAGGGTGTCTTTCTATCCTACTCAAGGATATGGTAAGGGGTTTCGTTTCCTAAATTAAGTTCATAGTCAGTTTGTTTGTTTTTTCTCCTTTCATTCAAAAAAAATTAATAGGCAATAGTAGCATCGACGGTGACAAGTGCCATGATAATGCTGATTGTCTCCGCCTTGTGAGACATTAACATATCCATCTTCACCATATAAATTATAAGACTCGAAAAGAAAAATCCTTGAATGGGAAAATAGTCTCTCTATCTCATAACGTGGATGGTTTCATCTTAGACCTAGTTTCTTCTATTTATCTTTTTAATATAAAAATAAAATACACATATTCCTAATTCGTCAAAATTCCAACTACGAAGTACTGTGGATTTAGTTTATTAATAAGGTACTATCAATAAGTTAAGCTCGGGTTACAGTAATCACAGAGAAAAACATGTTGTCAGAAGTATGACTTTGTATGTAAAACTTTTGGAAGGTATCTTATCATATTCTTTTGTGTTCATAAATAGTTGAATATACAAGAAAAGGTTATAAACAATATTCATTACCAAAAACTTAAGCGAGTGAGGTATCAAATTGTAATAGTAATTCTAATGTTTAAAAATTGGAGCAGAATTTAAATCGGTACTACAAAAGCTTAAAATTTAACCGGTATTAGATTGTTATAAAATTCGGTTAAAAATTAAATAAAATTAAAAATTTTTAAAAATACTTATGTTTATTAGCTTGTTGTGTCGTTGTTTTGGCATACCTTTCTTGTAGGAGAGTATAAATTCTTCAAACGATTTACTATTAATTCAGTTAATCAATTTTTAATTTTTCAAAAAAATAGTTATATGTTGCATGGAATAGCGAAAAGCAAAGAGGCTATATATTACAATCGCTTTATGTATTTTGAAGAAATTGTATCATATCTTTTTATGTTGCTAAATAAAAACAGTGGGTAAATTATGTTAGACATATTCTGAATATTCATTAATAAATAGAGAAATTTTATATTTTAAATATACATTAGTAAGTAGCTATATAGAGTAAATACCCTTTGGTAAATAAATGACTAAAACTATGGCAACAATTCCTGATGTTGCATATATAAGACATTGCAACTATTTTTTTAATTTTGTTGCCATTTATCATATATAACAACAAATTATTATTATCATTACATTTTAATATTATCAAAGGCAACACTTTAAAAACTATTGCGTTATAATTTTTAGCAACATGTTTTTAAACTGTTACAAACATGTCATTGCCTAAAACTCTTTTTGCCTTAATGTAGCTTGTAAGAAGATTATTGGTTAAGCTAATGATTAGTGGATCATACTAATCAAATAGACTTTGAAATAGAAGTTTGACATATTCATGTGACTATTATATAATCCAACAAAATGAACACATATAATAGAGCAGTCAAATTACTAACATGGTCACTCACTGGAGTAGATTCTAACATCTATAGAGTATAAAGTTTTCTCTTAAAGAAAATTTTATTATAGAGTGACTTGATCTCATACAACATTATGAGATAATCTTATATCTCTTTTATCATTGTCTTATCCTTTATGCTTGACAAAACTTTGTAAGATAAAGTTAGGTGAAGATTGGCAACAACATTCACATTTGTTTCATTCCATTTGTCATCTTTTGTGAAATTCTTCGACCTTTCGCTAATGGCTGTAAGGCAATTATCTTTTACTAGTATAACTTTCAATATCTTTAACTTCACAAGAAGGAATTATTCCTATTGAATTTCTCACACATAATTTTAATTGTCAGTGCTTTTACTCCAAACTACTTTTAGTAAGAGATATAATTTTTACTATTTCAGGCAAAAAATAATTGCATAGGTGAATAGTACATAATACTTTTAGAGTGTGAATAATATCTAAACTATTTTCTAATGTGAAGGATCCACTTATAGTGGTAGCTACAAAGTATACGATAAGTACATATATATACCTTAATTAAATTTATGATACTGGGTACTTGTTGGAATAATTAGGTGAACAAAGTAAGATCGCAACTTAATTAAGATTTTAAGAAATATAATACATGAAGCATTATTATGAATAATAAAAAGACTTTCCAAATAAATAGTCATTTAATAACTATAAGCTATAAATATTAATTTATAACTTAAAACTTATAATTATATTAAAATTCTCACAAGATTTACTTTTATATGCCTAAATTTCTTTCTTGATACATGAAATAATGGATTTCCATTCCAAGAAGTTAATTTATAGCGAATATGAAATTTTGAGCAAGAGGATTGTGAACCCAACAGCTCCTGATTCTCTATACATGAAGAAGAGGATAGTCGCTCCACGTTGCACTTGTAAAACGTTAGGTTACCACCTAGTCTCCCCTCTCCTCCCACTGAATTTTTAATAACTTTGCCTCCTGAAGCCCCAAGATGCACTAAGAAACACTTCTCTTTCGCGCATGGCTTATGATCGCACCCTATCTTCCCACAGTCAAAAGGAAAATTAGGTAATTTCTCATATCATAATTTGACTATGATTGGCGATACACTCTAAGATTTAGAAAACAAGATTTCCTTAGTTTTTGTAATGTCAAGTAAAACCCTAACTTTAAGAAACTTCAGTCTCCCACTAGGGACACCCCTATCTTATACTTCCAAAACTTTTCCCACTATATTCTACATCAAAGATGTTATTTTCATAAGAAAACAAGAGATTTCTGTGAAATCAAAAGGGACATAATTGAAATTTCACATTTGATATATACATATCTACCTTTCATTACACCAAAGAAATCAGATACTTATCAAAGCTATATGGCTTATGTCTGACAAGAAATTCCAGATGGGCACTGAAATAGAAACAAGTTATCTACTAGTTTAGTGGTTAAAGTTTTCTCAAAAGATTCCATATGCTTTCGCAACATTTCCTAGTTGCTCCTTTGTGATAGTTCTTCGACGTAAGAACTTCTCCACTAGGCTGTTTAGACACGAAAGAATGCTCAGATCAACAAAAATTTCCACCTCCTTTTCATCTGAACTGACATATTTTAAACTTAACACAATTTTATCCGCCATAAGAGAAAAAAGAAAAAACGAGAGTACTAAGACCTCTATAGATCTTAAAACGTAGCGAGGAATGTAATACATAATGGGACTTTAGTTACATATCGCGGATCAAACATGAAAGGGCAATAAACGAAAAAATATAGAAAATACCTGATTTTGGTTCCATAACTTCAAATAAGCTTTTCAAAGCCGAAACGAATGCGAATCCACAACTACCTTCACGGGAATTGTTCGTTGGGACACGGAAAAACCTTTTTTCAGTTTTCTCAAAATGTAAGCTTTCTTAACGAGTCAGAGAATCTTTATGCTTATGAATGACATGAGCAACCATAGGAGACCTTAATCTTTATATATACCTTTCATATCCGGCTTCACCATCACAGGCCCAATATGAGTCTGGCCCATACTAATCGGGATCCATTCTCCTCCTAAACTTCAACCCATTAACTTAGATTATTTATTGGGACACTTTATTATCTTTATTCAGATCAAATTACGTAACTTTATGAGGATATGGGAGAAAAAGGTAACATTAAAGTCAACATTTCTCCCTGAGTGAACCCTCTGGCAACTAAGCTAGCCTTAAACCACTTAACTTTATCCTGAAATCTTAAACTCATTTACAATTGATGGTTTACAGGTCCGCTGCAAATCAATTAGCTCCTAGACCTTACTATGCTTCATGACTTGCATCTCATCAGTCATTGCATCCTACAAAAAAATTGCATTGGGTTTAGAAACAACTTCTGTAAAAGTAACTGGATTTGCAACATGTCTAACATCATAGTCCTATTCACCAAATAGATTATGTAATCAGATGGGATAGCAGGTCATCTCACTCTAGTGGATCTACACAACTGCATTAGATCTTGTACCCCCAGGAACCGCTATATATATAGGTATGAGTTCTTGTTCCTGTACAGGTACAGTACTAAGACCTAGATTTATCAGATCTAATTGTATGAGTAGCAGTACGTAATAACTGTAGTATCCGTCCTGCTATCATCTGAAGGGTCAAAGGGCCCACCTTCATCATAGACATCATATTCTAAAAGCTTAGTTGTTTGTGATTCCACTATTTCGGTCCCTCCTCCTTTTACAGTAGAACCTATAGCCTTTAAAGTGGTCAAGATATTTGACTAAATAGCAATAAGAGGATCAAGCATGTAATTTGTCTTTATAAGGATTATACTACCATAGCAGGGCATCCCTATTCACGAATGTGTGTAAGGCTAGATTTCCATCCTTCTAGATAATCAGATAGATTAGTCATGTTCTCCACTGACTTCTTCACGTCCTTTAGGATGCGATTATACCTTTCGACAACACACCATTTTGCTCAGAAATGCCTAGCATAGAGAATCAATTCACTATTCCAACCGATTCCATATACCTAGCAAATAGACCTTTTTAAGTCCTGAAACACTATGTTTGCCATGATACTCTCCTCTAAGGTCAGATCTTACTATCTTGATGAATTTTCCCAATTGGTTCTCAACCTTCAGTCTTGAAGAAAAAACACATAACTGTAATGGGAATAATCATTAACAAATGTCAGAATACATTTAGAATTGCACAATGTAATTATATAAGTTCTTCTGATATCTGTATGTATCAGATCCAACAAGCCAGAAACATAAGTTGACCGCTTTTCCTTATTAGTCAATTTACCCCTGTAACAGTCAATACATGTTTTCAAATCATCAAAACCTTGAGTTGTGAGAATGTTATCCTTAATCAATATCTCAACCATAGCTCTAAAAATGTAGCTTAAACTTTTATGCCACACCATGTATGAATTATCATTCATCAATGTTCTTCTTTTCATAACCTGTTTAGCAAGATATGAAGAAACATATACCTAATTCGGGGTAAGACACATTCTATACAAACTATATGACAAGAAAGTTATACCATTATGATTTGCATCAAACAACTTTATAACAGAAGCATTAATTACAAAACATTAACTTTCTTTGTCCAAAATTGATACAAAGATCATATATAAAATATATCGTGTAAAAACCAAAATGAACCTTGCAGCAAGGTTCAGTATATACATCCCTATAGATATTACATTAGCTTCTTTACTGCTATCAACAAGGTTCAATGCATACATCCCTATAGATATTACATTAGCTTCTTCATTGCTGCTAACCATCAGTTTCTCCCTCCCTTTATTTGACTCTATCTTGGATATGAACCCTTGCATCGTGGAAGAGTCATGATCAGATGTTCCACTTTATAGCCACATTATAGCCGTCAAGAACTTAATATGACTATCAAAAAATTAGATTCATAAATTGATAAGCCAAGGAGTTACCTGATGGTCTCAATCTTTCTTTCTAGACCTTCTGCTGGCTTCTTTATTTCCGCAGGACCTTTACCAACATTGGATTGACTAGCATTAGCATGTGGAGAAGATGTAGTCTTTTTACCTTTGAATTTAGCGAGCTTTATCTTTGCCTTCCTTTTAGTTACTTCGAGAGTTATAGTAGTAGCTATTTTGAGTTTCTCCTCCTCAGTAACGTATTGGGCAATCAAAACATTGAAGTCTCATTTCTCATCCAGCAAATAATATGTCGTCACCAGATTACTAAACTCTATAGGGAGTGTATTCAGAGTCTGGTAAACCATGAAGACATCAGGAAGAGGAATATTCAGCATCTTCAGTCTATTGTGAAGATGGATCATTATTGATATGTACTCCATTATTCCCCCTTCTCCCATATATTTCATGGAGAATAATTCTTTCATCAAGGCACTCACCTCAACATTAGGTGAGACTGTGTACCTTTGAGAGACATTACCAAGAAACTCTTTGCTATATTTGTATCCGGAAGTTCACTAAGCAGATGGTCAAGTATGGATTTCTTAATGGTCATGCAACATAATTTATTAGACCGATCCCAGACTGCATAAGCTGCTTTACGAGCTCTCGAACTCATGGATGTAGGCGTAGATGCCTATCCGTTCGTAAGGCCATATCAATTTCAACTTTCTCTATAGCATTCAATACATCCTCTATCCACTTCTTCGTATTGAAACCAATCAGGGTTTCAATGGTGAAACTGATATTGTTGACCGAAAAGATGACTACAAAATGATAATGTTTAGAACAACACAAATGTAGGACAACAATGATACTCAAAGCCATTAAATAATATCTGTACTGGGAATCCGATCACATATATTATGAAACACCTTTGGGCTAAATACATAATTTATGCAATTAGACCTCCTTATAAAAGTGATCAGAGTACAAACTATTAACTCTTATGACACTACCACCTTTGGGTGAATAGATCACTTGAGGAACAACTTTCCTCTATCTAATGCCTTTATGCACATCTCAAAATCTTACGTAAGGCCAACACCTTTGGGCAGAATAATCAAACATAAGACCAGAGATATCTCCTAACATGGAAGCAGAACAATTAGAAATACTGACTCGAAAGGCCACTTTGGTGACTATATCCTTATCAACACTCAAAAGGTCCATAAACACAAGGGATACATCTTTATGTTATCCTTACATTCTTTATGAGCATATAGTATGAGACAAAAGAAACATCAATAAATGCAAAAATCGAATGCACAATCTCATTGTCATACACTCATGTTGAAGACATTCTTTAAAAACTTTATTTTAGACTTTTGTAGCAAAAAAATCTCATCAGAGCAATTATTGTGTGTCATCAGACACTGAACCGACCATCTAACACACGAGAACCTCATGTCTCTCCCTTATGACAAGTTCGTTGTACAAAAATTTACTCAAAAATGACTTTAGAATGTCTTATTTCCTTTTTCGAGTAACTATTATACGATCCTGAACACTGAACAAGAGACTCAAGATAAAAAAACTTGAAATATCTCCCTTATGTGATGTCCAAAGTATGAAATACATTTCTAGAGATAAAATTTAATTTATTACTAATGTAATAAGTCTAGAAAAATGGAAAACTCACTTTATGAATTTTTCGAGCCTAAAAGTTGACCTAAACCATCCTAGGGCACGCTTATAGAAAATCTGAAAATTTTGGTTTCTTTTGTTACTGGAGCGTGTTGATGTCAGCACTACATTACGCACTATAGCTGACATCGTCAGCTGATGTCAGTGCTGATGTCAGTTACGAGTGGGCGGGGCGCGTACTGTATACATACCCATTGCGACATGCCTTCCATCTGTATGGTATGTGCGGTGCACGTGCTAGACGCATATCCACGCGCCTCTATAGTCTGGAACTTGTGACGCATACGTCGACATGTGGCGCAACTCTATCCACACGCGTGTTGCACGTGCCAGACGTACTATCCTTCAGGCGATATTGTTCATGCGCCCGACGGTCTTTGTCCCCTATTCGAGAAAAGGCAATTTTTTATGAGATTTAGGCCAATTTTTTCACTCCAGAACTAGTTTTCCCCCATGTTTCAAGGTTAAACACATGTATACTACTTTCACACAACAATAAGCATGAAAACAACCAAAAAAATTGAACTTTATTATCAAAAATCCTTATGGAGAAAAACTAAAATATCTTCGTTTTTAACCACCTGATTATGTCACCACTCCGATACCATGTGTAATATGTAATAGGACCTTAGTTACGTATCCCAGATTGAACGTGAAAGGGAAATAAACGAAAAAATGGGACAATACCTGATTTCGGTTCCATAACTTCAAACGAGTTTTTCAAAGCCGAAACAAGTGTGGATCCATCATTGCCTTCAAGGGAACTGCTCACCGAGATGCGGTAAAGCCTTATATAGTTTTATCAAAAGTAAGCTCTTTTAACGGGGCAGAGAATCCTTATAATTACGAATGACATGAGCAACTGGAAGAGACCTTAAACTTTATATATAGCTTTATATTAGGCTTCCCCATCACAAGCCCGATATGGGTCCGGTCCATACTGATCGGGATCCATTTTGCCCCTAGACTTCAACCTATTGACTTAGACCTTTATTAAGCTACTTTGTTATCTTTATCATAATCAAATTAAGTAACTTAACCAATAAGTTATTGAAAAACTGAAAAATGCAATTAAATGTTGCCCAATTTTATGAAAAAAGTCAAAAATATCCGCAAGGAAACTTAAAAAAAAAATCGTATCATTTTCAAATCAGAGGTAAGCATAGAAAAGGAGCAAAATCAACTAAGAAAGCTAAAGATAAGAGAAATCTCTCTGAAAAGATGGTTAATATGGAAGAGCATGCTATCAAACTTCGTTTATATACAATTCATGACTCATGATTTGGCCTTAAAAGAAGAAATTCAAAATTACTGTGAGGACACCTGTGTTAAGTTTTGAACGTGTAATTGCATTTTTTTTCTTTTTGTTATTTAAATAAAAATGATTTTTTAAGGACAAATTATAACTAAAATTATGAAATTTGACTAATTTTGTAATATTAATTAAAAATAGCAATAAAAGGTGTAATTTTAATTCTAACATTTTAAATAAAATATAGATCAGATAGTAATATTTAGGAGTACTCAAAATAAATATGATATTTAGGAGTACTCAAAATAAAACTTTAAACGGACGAAAATAGAAACTAAATTATATTTATATTAGTTTTGTGTAACGTCAGTGCTAATATGACATATTTTTATTTATTAGTCTCTCGAATCTTATTATACCATATGACGTACATATGATAGCGTAAAATTCATATGCTTTAATTATACTTTAGTAAATTTAAAACTAATTAATTAACCTACTTTGATATATAAAGATAAAATATGTGCTGGAAAAGAACATATATTAACAACGACAGGGTTTCAACTTTCAAAATCCTTTTAAAGAAGTATTTTGTCAAAGAAAGAAAGTGTCAATCCATATAATGAACATGTAAAAAAGGAGTGTGTAAACCCAATCACATATTTCCCTTTGGGGATACTAGTTGTTATTACAACATCCCTGCCTTCAAACACCTTGAGAAAAGAGCAAAACAAAATGGATGGATTAAGTGAGTTAATGAATTAAGAGAAAAGAGCATTAAAGCCTAGTCGGGAGATGCACAATAGAGAAAAGGATGGATTAAGTGAAAAGGAAAAAGAAAAACTAATTAGCTGAGAGAAAGGAAAAAAAAAGGAAAACAAAGGGATAATGGTATGGAGTTTTGTTCAATTGATAAAAAAATTTAAATAGATGAGAGAGAGTAATAAAGGAAACTGAAAGAGCAAAACAAAATGCTTCAAAAAAAAAAAGGCATGCATTTATCTTAACCAATGTTGCTCATATTTAACATACAAAGATCAAATCTTTACATATCACTTATGGAGAATTTGCAGGTACAACCAATTGAGAAGTAAAACTCTAAGAGTTATAACACATATTTATGGTTATATCTGATTATAGCATCTGTCCTTAAATTAAAGAACTCAATTTGAAAATTTTATAAATTAGGATTTCATTGGTTAAAATTAGGTTAATTAAAGTTAATTTATATTATTTTTGTTAAATTAAGATTATCTAATTTAATTGAGAATTTTTATGTATAATCAAAATTAAGAATAATTAAAATAAAATTAACTAAAATTTAATTTAAATGTATGAGTTCTACTATACCACATAACACAATAAGATCCATAAGATTATTAAAAATAAAAATATAGGTCACATGATGGATGGAGAATAACTTTGTCAATATTTTTCATCTAGTTCTGGTTTAAACTGAACAGTTTGCAAATATTAGTGTTCATTTTAAATGCTCTAAAACATTAGAGTTTGATCTATATTTTGGTTAAAAAAATTAGGATTAAAATTACACATTTTGCCCTTGTTTAATGTAGCATTTAGTTATATTAATTCTTATTATCATGTTTTGGACATAGTTGAATATGGTCTGCTTATGAACTTACTCTAGTAAGTTTAAGCGCTCAAATATTTCTATTGATATTAATTTTTCTTAATATTGATTAATTTTTCTAGTAAGATCCATATTGACAATGAAATTATCATATTGATGAGGTCATTATTTGGTAGGATGATTATATTGATGAAGATAACAAATTTAATAGGGTTAATTACAAAAAAATCGCAAACTTTGTTTAATTTTGCAATTATAGCCTGAACTTCAAAACTTAGTAATTAAATGCTCAAACTTTCAATCTTTTTAAATTTTAGCCCAATATTAGTGTCTCTGTTAACTTTGTTAACGTGGCTTCCCATGTGTTCTGGAAACCCTAACTATTAATACACATCAGCCAAAATTAACACGATGAAGATTAATGAAACAACGTCGTTTAAAAAATGACATAGTTTAATCCCTAAATTAGTTTATGCAACCTCAACGGCCTTACCCTTCATTTTAAGTTTTTTCTCCTGACACCTTAAGACACTCCTGCATCGCAACGCACTAGCAAGCTTTTCATTTTTAGTTCATTCTCCCAACACCCTTAGCCCTTCGCTTTCCTAACACCCTAAGTTGTTCTTACATCATACCGCACTAGCAAGCATTTTGTTTTTATTTCGTTCTCTATATGCCCTTAGCCCTTCATTTTAGGTAACGATGTCTGGGCTAGGTAAACTGATTTAGGGATTAAACTGCATCTTTTTTAAAAACGATGTAGTTTTAGTTATGTTATTAAATGACATCGTTTCAATAATTTTCATTACTTGTGTTAATTTTGGCTGACGTGTATTAATAGTTAGGGTTTCTGGAATATGTAGCAAGCCACGTTAGCAAAGTTAACAAAGACACTAACATCATGCTAGAATTGAAAGCTTGACCATTTAATTGACATGTTTTAAAGTTCAAGCTATAATTGCAAAATTGAGCAAAATTTGGGATTTTTTGTAATTAACTCAATTTAATATTATGAATCAATACAATTTTACTATCTTATCAATAGTCGATTAAAGCATTTGGTTTTGATATTTAATACATTGCTATTACCTATGAATGAGTTTATGTTTTATGCTAAATGGACTTTAGCATTCAATGATCACTTTTATGGATCGTTTAATGAGATTAAAGAAAGAGAAAATACCATGATTTCTTGTAAAGTTTTCTTCAACTTTGATCAAATCCTAATTCTCAACCATTTAAAGGCTTATTGGGACTAATCATAAAAGATGAGTTAAATCTCTCATGATGAACTTAACAATCATGAAATTATACATGGCCTTAAGAGAGGACTTTGTTATTTATTGGACTTTTACTAGTGATAAGAAACTGAATAATGACTAAGAATACTTGACAGCATTCCATAAACTATGAATGCTAAAGAATTTGTGAAGTCATCAACAAAGAACATAAGAAGTTGTTGAGTCAAATTAGACCATTTATTTTGAGGATGACACTAGTTTTAAGGGTTTACGAAAGTTCAATTAAAAAACACTAGATAATTATCCATGTCTAATGCTTTTATACCAACTATTGGCCTTATGGTTGACTAACATCTACTAGTCATTTAGGATGAACTCATTAAACAAGTAGCATAAAAGGGTTTAGATGTAGTCATAAAAGACGTATATTTGAAGGATCAAAAAAAGGTTTGCAAACTGATTGACTTGGATTAAGTTTGTCCATTATGAATTAACCGCAATGCAAGGTGTAGCTATAGTATCGGCAAATACGGTTGATCCCACGAAGATGGTGATTACTAATAATTATTTTTCTCCTATTAATTAGATTTTAATTTTTTTAGTTAAAAATAATAATTAAAAAATAAAATAAAATAAGAAGCAATATTGAACACAAAAATGAAAGAAATCACTAAGAAAATAACCAATATTGTGAATTAGTGTCTAAGTAATGAATTCCCATAAAACCATCAAATAATTAACCTTTTATCATGCAATTGTTTATTGACTATTGGACCATGGAAATTTCTATCGTATGCTAATAACTCACTTGAGACTACTAATAACTAATTTTTGAATTATCAACTGATATTATTCAGGTTAAAGGTACTAAGATTGCTTTATCAATTTGTGAATTCCGCTATTAAGTTTGACCCTAATCTAGAGGATTATGTCGACCTTTCTCTAGATTTGCAAGTAACTCATTTCAATTACTGTAGATCTATTCATACATAGGATTTCTCAATCTCTATACTATGAAATCAAAATTTGAACTAATATTTTGAATCTATTATAACATGTATAAAATTCATAATTGAATCAAAATAGATCAATCAAAACAATTGCATTAAATAAAAGAATCAAAACATATTGTTATCTCAGATAGGGTTTATCATACCTAGACACTAAAGATATTTAGTTACACATAATAGAAAACAAAATCAAACATAAATAGGTAAAAAAACGAATAAAAAACAAAGAGTTCATAATTTTAAATCTCTCTTTCTCTTTTATTAATGTTCTTACAAGGTATAGGTTTAATGCTGTAATCTATTGAATCTTTTGATGATTTCTTCGTGTTCTCTATGTTCCTGGATCAATATCGTCCCTTTTAGATGTTCTCCACATGTAGAATCATCTCTAAAAGTCTAATTGCCCTTTTGTCTCTACTCACGTCTTTTTATAGCAAATTTTAGGGTTCATGGGACATATTCGCTATGACACATAGTCGTTTATCAAACTGTGTATCTTTAAAAATGCTTGAAATCATGATTTTACACATTTTGAAAGGCTTACATAGCCACATACATGGTGCCATCTCCTATTTGCTTCAAATCTTTATTTTATGTCACGATTTCATCTGAATTCCTCTCCTTTTGATCTATGAAGGCAATTACAACCTATAAATGCACTTGGAAAAAATTAAGTGCCAAATATGAAATAAAAGTATAAAATATCAAGCAAAAATACATCAAATATTGGGTATAAATATGATCAGATATGCATCTAGCAAACATCTCTACACTTAAGCTTTTGCTTGTCCTTAAGCAAACCACAATCAAAATTATCAATTTTGCAACATCAATCTATCATTAATCTTAACTTATCTATTCATACCCTAAATCATTACGTCATATTAATCAAATTAACATACAATTAGAATCAAATTATCGTAAAACTAACTTAATAAGTCCGTATTAAAAGTAATCACATCAGTAATCATCACTAAGATTTCATTCAATGAACTTAAAGTGTTTAGAGTGAAGAGTATCGTAACTCTCAATCAATGTATAGTAGAATTCTTACCATATACTTGCAATATTATCATTTTTCCACCCCTTATGTATCAAATAGAAACATAAATCAAAAGGTCTTTATGCATTTTGTAATGGAGCTTAGTTATGGTATAGCTGGGATATCAAAAAGGTTAAATTTAAGGAAATTTACTAAAGAGAAATTACAAGACTTGTTTACAAATGCACACAGGTCAATTCATTGGAACTTCATTGGTACCATATGCTTATTCACAATTTTTCTTTTGCTCATATAATAATTATTATTTTTATCAATCAAAACAATTTTGAGCATTCAGTACCACAAGAAATAATGGACCTTTCAAGAATTTCAAGTCTCAAACAAGTAAATAGTATAAATAACCTTCAAGGTTTAAAATAATTAAAAGGCTTCAAAGAATAATAGGATAAAGGTTAATATTTGGGTATAATTAACAAAAAAGACTAAGGCTCAGATTGGTTATTCCTAAAGGATAAATTATAGGTAAGGTAATAATTCAAATAAATAGGCTAACACAAATTGTGTAATCTAAGTGCCTTAATAATGTTAATGCTCCTAATTTAACAAATATGGTCTCAATATGTATAATAAAAGCAAGTTCTAGAATTATTTCACTATGCATGAGAACACATATGAAAGAAATATCTGGGCTTAAAATTTTGAAAATTTTACTCTTAAGCTCAAAAATTCATGAGAGAGATGGGTATATATGTGAACAATATGCAATTTCCATTCAATTTGATTATCTCAATGAATACTAAGAATATGACTTACAAAATCAAATTTATTATAACTATCATCCTTTTTCCATAATAATTCAAATCAATATTCAATAATGGAATACAATATTGATGGACATATTTCAATTAAGTCAAGATATCAGTTCAAAAAATTTAATAAGTAAAATTATAATAAAGTTAAGAAATTCATGAAAATGGTTAACCCTTTTCTCACACTTAAAAGTTTTACGTTGTCCTCAATGTACACAAAGTAAGCATTTATGAATAAGGAGAGAGTTAAGTTGGTACTTTCCTGAATAAAACAATTTTTTGATTCTAATCCATCCAATATTAGACAAACATCCTTGCAGGATATAAAGAAAAAGGGATAAAAAGATTAAATATAAAAGAAAATAAAGATAAAAAAAGAAAACAACTAAGAAATATGAAAATAAAATAACATAAATAAAATCTATCCTAATTTATGGGTTACCTCCTATGCAACACTTGTTTAACGTCGGTAACTCGACATACTTTACACATTTACCCCTATCTTGGGTCTATGATTAGTGGCTTGCTTCCACCTATTTCTCCGTATAAGGGTTTTGTCGCCTATAAGTAAGCCACTTGTTCTAAGAAAATAATAAAAGCACAATTTATCAAATTAATAAATCCTATAGACAACATTAATGCTCTTTTCAGTAATAAACTGTTAATAAAATAAGGGATAATGAAAACTCATTGAATCATCGATGGACTCAAACAGATTGTCCTAGAGGAAGTTGGACCATCCTTACTTAAGGTGGCTTTAATACTCCATCAGTAGTTTCCTTATTTGGATTCTTCGCCAGTTCTTCCTCATCCACCTTTGTCCACTACTCTTATTCTTCTTCCTGGATAATGGTTTCTGGCTCGTCTTCTACAATTATCTCCTACCACTTCTCTACTTCATCTTTTTGGATAGAGGCATCTTCTTCTTCTTCTTTTTGATCCTCTTCTAGAAGCTCGTTTCCACTCTTAAGGGTAATTTCCATTATACGTTCTTTAGTATCTATTTCAATAAAACGGGTCAAACTCCCTTACATCTCATTAGATCTATCTTTGTCAGTTGGTCGATCCGATTCACCATATTTTGCATACGAGCCTCTGTTTCCTGATGTTGCATGATTAATTCTTGAATAAAATTAGCCATCATATCTTTCGAAGTTGCAGTTTCCTCCTTTCATTATTGAAATGTATCCTCGTCTCTGAAATTACGGTCATCTTTTCTTCACTCTGAGATATTAAAGAGCTTAAATAGTATGAGATATTATGCTCATCATATGCTGGTGAAGAAAATCTCTCCTAGACTTCATATTGGCTAGCTACGAGTTCAATAAGGTATTTTATTAGTCTATCTGTAATACTTTTATATCATTGCTCTTGTTGTACATATTCGGTTAGAGCATGGTCATTCTATTCATGTGTAAGGTTTGTTCCACTCTAAATGATAAGTATTCTTGTATGATGGGCCTTGAGTTTGGTTGTACATGCTCGGTTGCTCCTACTTGTACGTCGATGAACAATATTCATGATTGTAGTAATTACCCCCATAAATGTTGTAACACAGCCTAGACATATGTTGAGATTTGAAAATATATGAGGAAACGAATCTTTCTGATATGACGATGTAATGTATTGCAAAGATGCATCGTAGCTCTTATAAGACTACTGATTGCTCCATCCTTCCATTGTGAGTTGTGGCTATAAGTTAAATTTCAATCCCTAAAATAAAGCACAAATACACCGTCAATGTAGAGAAGTTCAAAAGATAATTAAATAAACAAGTTAGAAATATAATAAAAATATAAAAAAATAATGGCTAGAGTAATTACATCCAAGTGTTCCTAATATCACTATCCTTGACAATGATGCCAAAAACTTGATTGATTTGGATTAAGTTTGTCAATTATGAATTAAGTGCAAGTTCACGGTGTAGCTTTAGCTAATACCAACAAGTACGAGTCGATCCTACAAAGACAGTGAGTACTAATAATATCCTTTCTTCTATTATCTAGCTTATGATTGGATTTTGGTTTTTAATTAAAAATGATACTTAAACAAATAAAATAAAATAGGCAGTAATATTGAACACAGAAATGTAAAAAATCACTTAGAAGACCTCCAGTACCAAAAATTAATGTCTAGGCAATATGTCCCCCTAAAATCATCAAATAATTAACCTTTTATCGTGCAATTGTTTTATTGACTATTGGACTAAAAATTTCTATCATATGTTAATAACTTACTTAAGATTACTAACAACCAATCTTAGAATTATCAACCGATATTATTAAGGTGAAATGAATCAAAATTGCTTTACCAATTTATGAATTTTACTATTAAGTTTGAGCTTAATCCAGAGGATTTATATTGACCTATCTCTAGGTTCGCAATCAATTCCTTTTGATTATGGTATGCACCAGATTTCTCAGTCTCTATGTTATGAAATCAAATTATGAACTAATATTCCAGATCTTTTAGGACCTATATAAAACACATTATTGAATTACAATATATCAATTAAAACAATTGCTTTAAATAAAAGAATCAAAACATATTTTTATCTCAAATAGGTTCATCATACCTAGACACTAAAGATGTTTAGTGACACATAATAGAAAATGAAATCAAACATAAATAGGAAGATAAACAAATGGAAAACAAAGAGTTCATAATTCTAAGTCTCTCTTTCTCTCCTATCGATTGTTTTTACAGCGTATAGGTTTAATGTTGTAATCTTTTGGATCTTTTGATGTTTTCTTCATGTTCTCCACATTCCTAGATCAATATTGTCCCTTTTGGATGTTCTCAATGTCTAGATTCATCTTTAAAAGTATGCTCCCCTTTTTGCCTCCACTCACGTCTTTTTTTATAGAAAATTCTAGGATTCCTAGGACATACATGGTTTGATAGACAGTGGTGTATCAAACTGTGTATCTCCAAAAACACTTGAAACCGTGATTTTACATGTTTTGAAAGAATTGCACAGCCACATTAACGATCGTGTATTGCCTTTTGCTTCAAATCTTCATCTTATGCCATAATTCATCCGAATTCCTCTCTTTTTGATCTATGAAGACAATTATAACCTTTGAATGCACTTCGAGCAAATTAAGTACTAAATATACAATGAACGTATAAAATATCATGAAAAATACATCAAATATGGGGTATAAATATGATCAAATATGCATTTATCACAAACTTATAACCTCTAATGACAATATTATATACTTATAGGAAGTATAAGTATGACACTAGTGATATCCCATATCCAACTACTTAAAAAGAAGTCATCTCTAGTTGTCAATCCATTTTCTGGATGGATGATATGAATAATAAGATGAGCTCTATATCACATAATGAAGTGTGGAGTATGGTAGAGTTACCAAGGTTTGAAGGCCCATTAGATGCAAATGGGTATTCAAGACTAAGTGTAATTAGATGCAAATGTGTATTCAAGACTAAGTGTAATACCAAAGATTAAGTAAATAGGTCTAAAGAAGGGTTAGTAGATAAAGGTTATAGCTAATGAGAAGGTATTGACTACAACGTGACCTTGTCTCCTATTTCTACTAAATACTCTTTACAAATCATTATCATAATTGCAACTTATTTTGATGTATAGTTTTATCAAATAAATGTAAGAATGACTTTCTTAAATGGAGATTTAAGAGAAAATGTTTACATGTTTCAATCTATTAGTTTTAAGATAGTAAGCATAACTTGTAAGCTTTAGAAGTTAATTTAAAGGTCGAAATAAGATGTGAAACACTGATATCTTAAGTATGATGAAATTTTCATTATTAATAATTTCAAGGAAAATGTTGTTGATCAATGCATATATATAAAGGTCAGTAAGAGCGATTATGTATATCTAGTTTTTTATGTTGATAATAGCTTGCTCACTACTAATGACATTAATCTTTTGATTAAGATAATATAATTAATGTTTGTTCAATTTTACATGAAGAATTATAATGAAGCATCATATATTTTAAGCATATAATTTTTTTGATGAAATCAATGGTGTTCACAAATTGTTTCAAGCACCTACATTGATCTTATCATGAAAAAAATTAATATTTGCTTTTATTTTTTTTGTAATGCTGAACTCTTTGAGCCCTTTTTGTGTTAGTCTATACTTGGAGATACTATTGTATATTGACATATACATGGATGTATATGAGTTCAAAAATGTATTTGAATCCTTTAGGTATTTATGCCAGTGATATATAATATTATATGCCCTTACATGAACTTAGAATTCATCGATATACGAAATCTTGGAGATTTCTGACATATAAGCTTCTAAGTGTGTAAAATCAATTCCATTGGATGGATATGGCCATCTTAACTGATTTAAATGTGTTTTAATACCTTAGAGGTGATCAGACATGATTTATAGACTTATTGGACACTTAGAAAGATTAATTGGAAAAGTTGATGTACATAAGGGCTTATTTGCAAATTGTTAGAAGATAAATGTAATTTTCCATTTCTTAAAGGACCAATATGTAATTTTATAATGTTAAGGGGCTTAATTATAATTTGAAAAAGACTGTGGACCAAAAATGAAAATAAAAGTTTTGATCATTCTCACAGTTTGAGCTTAATTGCAAATTTAGGAAAGTTTGGAGGGTATAATGGTAATTTCACATAAACTAAGGGCAAAAGTGTAATTTCACCATATTTGGTCAAAGAAGAGTCAATAATCTAGATCTTTCTTCGTTGTGTGGCCGTGCACTCCTTCATTAAACATTAGAAACACTTTGTTTTAATTAAAAGGAAGGAGAAGAAAAGAGAAGAGAGGAGGAGAAGTGGAGTTTTGGCCATCACCCATCTTTCACCACTTTTTTTTATTCTTTAACCCAAATCTAGGTGTTCTAAGGTAATTTGAGGTCAAGGAACTCAAATATATCATTAGATTTGAGAAATTCTCAAAGAATTGGAAGATATCACCAAAGGAAAGTTTAGGTAAATGTTGTCTCATCTCTATCTACATTATGATTTTAAGTTTGGTGTTAAGATATGTTGTTCTCTATAAGTGAGTATGCATGAAACAGGGTTTAGATGAATGAAATGAGTCATGGAGAAGTTTCCTTAAGCTAAAATCGAATTTCCCTATCTTTAGTGAAAGTTTACGAATTTTTGAATATTTTTTAAAATTGATGGTTTAAATGAACTCTATGATGTTAATTGTGTATGTATAATGTGAATTGATGATGAAAAATAAGGAAGAAGTACATTAGAAGGAGGCTTTCAAGTTTATACCTTTAGTTGTTTGATAAAATGCCTAAGTAAACTTGGCTTAGGATTTAAGGATTTTGATGGTATGCATTGGAAAGAGGCTTTTATGGTTACTTAGAGTAAAATTGAATTGTTACTTAGATAGATGAGTAGTGGCCTAATGTGCTTGGATTAAAATGTGCTCAATTATGCTTTGAAATGTTTATTGGATCAGGGCATTAAATTCCTTGGAAAATGCAAAAGAAAGCTTATGTGAATAATAAGGGAAGTAACTATGTGAGAAGGTTAATGGTCGAATCCTATAGCTTAAAAAAATAGTGATATTGTGTTTTATACTCTTATATGATGGGGTATAAATATGAGTTATATGTTTGAATAGTAAATACATTGAATTTGTATGTATAAAGGCTCGGGAGCAATGAATTAAGGAGCTTGTAGCGAGGATTGTTGAAGTCAAAGGAGTGTTCACTTTCTGTTGGGGTGAGTTGGGGAAAACGTATCTCTCAAATGCATTTAGGACATCCCAAGACATGCATGATGACTTGTATGTGAATTTTGAATCTAGGTAATGCATAGTAGAATTGATTCTTAAATATATGCTAGTATGCTTATGTATTTAGTAAATGATGTTGTTTTGAATAACTCTTTGCACTCGGAGTGAAACTGATGTTTTTATTTCATATTTTGAGGAATAATATTGTTTTCAACAAACCTACAATTGAAGTGCAAAGGACAATTTTTTATTTTCTAAAACTATATTTTTGAATAACTTTGCATTTGGATTTCAAAAGATGATTTTCACTACATGAAATAATATTTTGGAACTTACATATGCATAATCGGGTCATGTATGTTGCATGAATGTATTCTCTTTTGGCCTAGAGACATGGCAAGGTTCCATTTTATTGGTTAGACTGATAAATAAAGGCATGGTATCTTACTTGATTTTTTGTACTTAATATTTGTATATGATGTTTTTGTGATTGGTGAGGAAATAATTGGCCAATCATGTGTTGGGTACAACAGATTAAGCAACCCATATACCCTTGACGTTGGTATATAAAAGTCAAGTCCTTGTAACGACATCATTCTACAGGGCTCGCGGGTGATTGTACACTTAGAGGTCTGGTCACCGATAAGGTCATCATCTAGGGTCATGACACTCTTGTCGACCGTAGTTTAGACTTACCACAGATGAAAGTCGAGTCATAGCCAGCATTCGGTGGGTGTGCACACTAGTTTGGCCGACTAGTGGTGACACATATAATTATTTTGGCTTATTCTGAGATTTGTTTTCCTGACGAGATTTGATTTTTACATGTAATGCTTTTCTACTCATGTGTACTAGAACTAGAACCAATGTTCACTAAATGAATGATTAATAGGTTAGGTCTATGTGGTTCCTAACCAGTATGGCATGAGCCATAGACTAGGTCTATATGTTTCTATGTCATGCATATTTACTTTATAGGTGGTTATGTGCATGTTAGATATGTAAAACTGTCCTTAAGTAATTTAGACCATTTTGGTGTGTACCGAGTTCTATTTGCGATATATGTTTGTTTCTGCTCACTGAGTACATAGTGTACTCACCTCCTCCACTTCCCAACCATGTAGGTTAAATTTGTAAGTTTGAAGTTCTGAGTGGATCGTGCAGTCTTTTGATGATTTCGGGGTATTACCACATGTGGGTAGTCTCTGTTTTGTACTTTTGTTGTATAGTGGCTCATGATTATGTTGATATGCTTTATAATTTTGTAAGTTAACTCTTGATTGTCTTGTGGTTTATAAACAACCTTATGTGTGAACCTTTTGTATCGTCTAAATGTTTTTAAAGATATCCAGTTAGCCTTGCGTAGTTAGGTTAAGGATACCATGAGTATCCTTAGCCTGGGTATGCGGCAGTTATCATGTGCCGATGTGATTCCGGGTTATGACACTTTTGTAAAGACTTTATTTGTGAAAGGTGACAAAGGCTTAATTTACTCATAACGATGTTGAGAGAGATAAAAAAAAGCAGCCCTTTATGCTTTTCTTGTTGGCAACCTGATACATGCTTAAGTATGCACATGTACTAATGTTGCCTTTATAGTTGGGATGGTTAGTCGATACTTAAGAAATCCTAGACAAAACCTTTAAAAAGCAACTAAGAAAGTTTAAGGTATCTTCAAGGTTCTACGGATCTTATATCAATATATTGACATA
This sequence comes from Erythroxylum baracoense, assembly GCA_025629805.1. Lineage (NCBI taxonomy): Eukaryota > Viridiplantae > Streptophyta > Magnoliopsida > Malpighiales > Erythroxylaceae > Erythroxylum > Erythroxylum baracoense. The sequence goes on along the minus strand of JAOTAY010000002.1, from coordinate 34,494,391 downwards.
CTAATACTCAAGAAAGTGTTTGATTTCAATGATTTTAGTTATCCTGGCCATGTGGATGATAAGAAATCCACTTTTATGTACATCTTTCACATGGTAGGAGGATTTATTTCATGGAAAAATGTTAAACAGACACTTAACTTCTTTAACCATAAAGATAGAATGTGTAGCTTATTAATAATTATAATTAATATAGATATAAATACAGTTAAGAATGATTAAAACAGTTAAAATAACACATATACAATTATAAAAATATAAGTAAAATTATGGTCACAATTTAAAAACTTATCTTATTTTTTGATTCCTTCCATATTAATTTTTCAAATTAAAATTATTAAAGAACTCATTTACTAATACTATTTTGACCAAATTTGGCATATATATATATATATATATATATATATCATTTTTTAAAGTTTTAAACTACGAATTGTGAATAACATTTATGAGTGATTATAATAATTGTAAGTAATACGAGTACAGTTCTAAAAAAATGGTAAAATTTATGTTAAATTAGAGTTTAGATTAATTTCTTATTCAAATTTTCAAATTGAAATTCTTGAAAAATTCATTTACTAATCTTGAAATGGATATAGAAAAGGAATTTTTTTATTGGAATATGGCCATATTTAAATGTTATGTTATATGTCCAAAGCCAACTTTATGTAATTAAATCACCCATGTGTTCTATGTTATTCATTTAATGAAAAGTCACTATAACATAACAAACTTTTAGCTACGTTTTTTTTACGATGAATTGAAAATAATCACCAAATGTAAACTTTTGGCAATGATATTTCATTTCGTGGCGAAAAGTCTCAAATTTAGCAACGTTAAAGTAAACCGTTAGAAAAACAGATTATTTGGTGACGATTTTTAGGAGTTGTCATTAAAAGTGGCCAATTTTGCAACACTTTACTCATATCGTCGCCAAAGATTGACCTTTTGGTAATGAAAACGTAAAATGTGGACTTTTGGCGACTAAACCTTTAAATCGTTGCAAAAAGTGTAGATTAAAGAATTATTTATTAATAATGTTAATTTTTAATTTTTAATTTTTTGATTGTAAGTATGGTTAATAACCCTAAGGTTAATTATAATTGACATTCATATATGATTTGTCATATTTTTGACATGTTTTCTTTTAAAATTTATTTAAACATATAGTTAATGCATAAAAACTCAATAAATTTTCTTTTTGGAGATTAAAAGATAAACATACCTAAAATTTAACATATTAATAAGATTAAAATTTAATAAATATAGGTTGACTATTATTCTTAATCATTAATATTTATTAACAATAAAATACTAATACCTAAAAATTGAAAATTGTAAGCATTATAATATAATGATGTATGCACCTTAGTAAAAGATTGTAATTAGAAGTTTAACAATTCTTACAAATATAGAATAATAAGAAAAAGAAAAACAAAATCAACACCCAGTATGAATCCTATTGATACGCAAGGTTTGGAAGGTCCAATAGTACATAACCTTACCCTTAACTAGTAGAGAGGCTATACAAATTCTTACAGACTGAATAATAAATAAAGTTTCACGTTTATTCCATCGAAAACAAAATGAAACGATTATTTTTTTGGATTCCAAGTGACATGAGATCGGTATAGGTAAATAAGTTTGTTATGTCTGGATTCCTAAGAAGGGTCCTTGCACGTTCAAAGGAATCAATTGTAGACATCAAAGATCTTCCCTCAAGTGTTAGGTTATTGACACCTTCTTCCAACAACTTCTTGACTATGGCTAAACTTGTAAAGGATACAGTGAACAAATCCTTAGATGCATTATGGATCACTGAATTAGATGAATTGCCAATGTGATGCATTTGACCTAAGACATAATTAGTATGGAACTTAAATAGGTAGTTAAGTGAAACTATATTACGAATCCAAATTGGAACACATTTATACTTGATTGAGCAGATATAGTAATTGGAATCGACGATTGATAAAAAAGAACCAATTGCCCTAATCTTGTACTAGCCCTCGAGATATTGCCACATATTCCATTGTTATCTATGTTCTCTTAAAGCTTGGAGTAAGCTTTACATAAGACATATTATATGCAATCAAACATTCATCTAATAGCATAATATAATGCAAATAAGATACAAACTAATGAAGAGAGGTAATTCAGATGATACTAAAAACCTTGAAGAAGATGATCAGTTATGGAAAGCAAATGGTTATTAGTGTATGATGATAAAATATTTGCATCAATTTTTTCTACACTAGGTAGATTTTTTGGACATTCCTCCCATCAAAACTCATTTCTGCCATCAGAAACCATTTACCATGTCGACATTCCTGAATGAATTGATGTTAACATTTTAATTATGTAAATTAAATATATCATAAAATTACTATGTTAAATAAAATTAGTTTGGAAATCAAATCCCATAAATGAATTGTCAATGGAAAGAACTGATTCATAGGACACTTTATGCATTCTATGTCAATGTAATCAGTTATGCTAGTTTTTCGATGATAAGTTTAAGTACTACATTTTAGTAGTGGTACATATTTAGTGTAAAAGGAATCATATGGTAAATGATTTACATAAACATATGTTGCAAATTGAATTGTGCCTTGAATCTCTAACAGACCTTCCATTAAACAGATAGGAGGGTTTCCTCAAACAATAACTAGAGGTTGGGAAAAAAACTTCTACTTATCGTCATTTAATACAGAAACATAATTCACCATATTCCAAACATAAAAAGAAAGGGAAATTATACACCAATTACAAAAAACAAGGCCCACATTAACTTTGGAACTTAGTAGAAAAATATAACATAATAAGGAGAATTCTTAGTAATAAAAAAGACGAACAATATGTATCAACATAGCACGCGAAGGAGAGTTTGTTAAAATCCTAAGAAAGTGATCAAGGAAATGGATAGGTTGTTAAAATCCTTTTTATGGAATGGAAAATATGAAAATAGTAGGGGGGCCAAGGTCAAGTGAAACAAAATTATTTTGCTAAAAGGACAAGGGGGATTAGGAATTATCTTAATTAATCAAATGCAAAGGGTTTTACTAATGAAGAGGATATAGAGATTATTTGTTGATAAAGAAGTGTTGTGGGTTAAGTGGGTGCAAACTTACTGCTTTAATGACCAAAGTTTTTGGCAACTTCAGCTGAGGTGAGATTACTATTAGATTTTCAAGAGCAATCTTAGGGAAAAAAACTATCCTTTTATAAAGTATAGTGAAGGGAATGGTGAAGATATTAGTTTTTGGTTTGATAACTGGACCATTTCAGTCTTTTACGGTTATGGACTGACTTACAAGCTTTACGAAATAGGATTCCTAAGGAGGTTAAAGTTGTATGATTATTTCGGGAGAGGGATAGGATAAATAATTTCAGGTTTTTTCACCCACTAGACAACTACGTTTCTGGGTTATAAATTAGTACTAGGTTGGATAAGGCAATATGGGCTGCCCATAATAGTGGTGTTTTCATGAATAAATCTGCTCATATTATAAAGAGGGCACCTCTAGAAGTAGTCCCGTAGGCTGAAGTAGTGTGGAATCAGATTTTAAGTCCAAAATCTACTGTTTTCTTATGGTTAACTATTAAAATAGGTTGAGAACGAAGGACTGCTGGTTTGGAAGTTTTGATCCCCTTTGCATTTTATGTCAACATGTAAACAAGAGTAGAAATCATTTGTTTTTTGAATATGACTATACCAAATCAGTGTGAAGTAGAATTTTGAATCTGATTAGAATTCCAAGTTTCTCTTTTGACTGGAATGAAGCTTTGAATGATATCATTTGGTATTCTAAATCAGGCCAGCAAGATAGTTTTATTATTAAGGTGTCCTTTCAGATGGTGATCTATTATATATGGAGGGAGAGGAATAGGAGAATTTACAAGAAAGAGGAGCAACATAAGTATGAACTTGCTGAGACAATAGTTAATTTGATTAGAAAGACAATGATAGCCAGAGGGAAGCAAGATAACATCAGCTAGGAACTTAGATTGATATCATCTATTTAATGTTTTGAGATGTATCAGTTTTACTTTTCTAGTAGTGTAGTTTGTTGTTTTTTAACTTTTATGATACCCTTAAAAAGGATTATGTACAATTTTCAACTTTGGTAATATATTTCAGATTCAAATTCCAAAAAAAAAACATAGCACACGATGCTTCGTCGACAATGAGGACCACAAGACAGGAGGCAACCATAAAAGATGAGATGACGCTTCTACATTCGATTATGAAGAGAATATATGATGACTAACATAAAAATGAAGACAACTTCATTTTCGTGTTAATAACCTAGTAGAAATGACATCGTTTGTTGTTAAGGTAAATGAGTCATTTTCGATGAAGTCGGAAGAAATAAACCATTTAATGAGGATTCAAAAACTTGTCACTAAATGCTTTGCCATTACCTTTTGGGTTCACGTTTGTCTAACGTAATTATATATAATATATTAATTATATGTTAGGGTACAAAATTTTTATATACTAAATAGATAATTATTATTAAATAGAGTAATATATATTACATAAGTAAGATATGAGAAAATTTATAAATTGTGTAATAATTCATAAATCATTAAACTAGTTACAATTATTATCTATACATTTATATAACATTATATTAATTACCATAAATAATAATAATAATAATAATAATAATAATAACAGCAACAACAACAACAACAACAATTTAATTAAAAATAACATATGGGACTTTGGCTACCTTTTCATTATATTGCTAACGAATCACAATTTTAATGTTAATAAGATTAACATATCATAAATTTAAGTTAACTAATTTTCTTAATCATTAATATTTATTAACAATAATACAATGATTGTATAAGTGTAAAAATAAATTTAGTGAAAAAATGTCATTTATTTTTTATTAGTTTCTTTAATATATATGATTTCATAAATTAGTGTGATATCATAAATCTATATTTATTATATATAATTTATATATTAATTTTTTTATGGTATATTTAAAATTTTAGGAAAATGTAAAAATCTATAAAAAAAGCCTTAAGACAACTCCTTGGAAAGGAGTCATGAGATTTGGCAAAAAGGGCAAATTAAGCTCAAGGTATGTGGGTCCTTATGAAATTCTTGAGAGAATTGGACCATTAGCCTATAGGTTGGCATTGCCACCAGAATTATCACATATTCATGATGTCTTTCATGTTGAGGAGATATAGATCAAATCCCTCTCACATCATTCAGACCTCTAAGGCTCAGTTAAGAGATTATCTGAGTTATGAAGAGGTCAAATTGAAATTCCACTTTGGGTGTTCCCACAAATATGTCCGGAAATAGGTTAAGTGAGTTCTTTTCAAGGATTGGCTGGTGTGGGCGCGCCACCTTTGTGGGATGCACGTCTAGATGTCACTTAGAACGTCGGACACGTGACTCACAAGGGTGGGGTCCCAACACTTATGGTATCAGAGAATGAAGATGAACCGAGGATGACTAATGATGGTAAATTTGAGTAACCATGCATGGTAACAAGCACAATTACATGTTTTTATGACATTAGAGTTGGGCTCTAGCCAAAATCTATAAAAAAGTTTAGTATTGACGATGATTTCTAAATTGGAAGCCAAATATACGGCCACCATTTTAATTTTATTAACAATAATTGTAAGTATAGAAATAAATTCATTTAACAACAATGTAATTAAAGATATTTATAAAACAAAACAACATTTTATATATGAATGCATATTATTTTTATTTATACTTTTGCTTTAAAATTTTAATATATATGATATGAAAATTTATTGTGGTCTAACAAAACTCTATTTATTATGTATAAATTGTTTACAATTTTATAAACATGTTAAATTGTTTACGATTAAGCAAAATTGTCGCCTATTGTGAAACATTTGGCAACGAATTTAAGAATTCGTCACTAAATGGTACAGACTTAAAAAAATTTAGGGAAAACGGTGGCACATTTTCAATGACAGATGACATCATTTTCGTAATGTTATAATCGAACCCTATCTCCCCTGTTTATACATTTGGTGACGTTTTTTAAATGTTGTGTCATTTTTGAAAAAATGGAAACGACGTCGTTTGTTTAATAAAAAATGACATCGTATGAGAGTCTGTGTTACTAACAAAGACCTAACCCCTTATCGTTTCCCACTCTTCGGCAAGGATCTATTCTTTGTTTATCCCGACTGCATGACCTTCTGGCCTTTAGGTTTTCGTGCTTCTGTTTTCTCCTATCGCCGTTGTTGTGATTTTCCGTCAAGGTAAGTCATGGGTCCTTTTTTATTTGGATTGTTTTGTGCTTCCTTTCACGTGTTTTGGAGGTGTTATATTCGTGACTGAAGTGGCGATTGTTGTCTGTGAGTGGATTTATCGTGGATTGGACCTTACGTTAGTGATGGAAGAGAAAAAACGAGATTTGCATTTGAATGTTTGGATGAATTTGTCATGTCTGTAAGATGTTCGATGAAATGCCTGTAACGATTTGCATTTGAAAAGTGTTTTGTCTTAGGTATTATTTCTACTTTGAATGTTGTTGTTAAACGGTATATGAATGGTTGATTTTTGGGTGATAATTTGAGTTGTTTCTGTATAAATGGATTGTTAATTTATATAGGATGTGTTTGTATGTTTGAAGGAATGAAGAAGACAATTTATTTATTGTTAGTTAGGGTTTAATTTTTGAAGCCTATAAGGTGTTCAATGAAATTCCTCTTATGTATTTATTGTTCTTTTTTGATAGGGAATTAATTTTCTAGAACACGCATGCTTTGAGTTTTGATAGGTTTAAGTGTTCAAACATTTAAGAAACGAAAAAGTGGCTGTCCTATTGTTAATGTTATAAACATTCCCATTAGGAAACAATTATGGTGTTTAGGGTACATATATGACAAATCCATAAAAGAAAAGATCTTTCAGTAAGTTATCAAAAATCAATAATGGATATAGTGAATATTAGAGCTAGTTATTTGAATATCATAGGAGAATAATGTTGGAGAATAAGAAGAAAATAAAATTAAGAAATTGGATGAAATTTTTGTAATTAATCCTAAAACATATAAATTATTAATTGATAATATATTTACTAGTTTTATATGAGGATATAGTAATTTTTATTTATCATTTATTAGTGGAGGTAGTGCTAAAAAAAGTAGTGTTAAATTTTAAAAAACAAAAAGAAACAAGTAACTGAAGTTATGTTCTTTTATGAATTCATCATAAAAACATGTCCATTTGTCTAACATATATTGGAAGTTTACTTTTATTATATAAAAATAATTATTTATCTTTAATGCAAGAATTATAATAATAGTTATAAGTTTTTGTCTACCACCTAATGATTCTTACAAAGAAGAAAAGATTAATTCTCCTAAAACAAAAAAGTTGCATTATATTGTATGAAACTTTATGACTAAGAAAGAAATATAAGGATATCCAAAAGCTCAATGCAATTAATGTGGAAAAGAATTTGTTACTCTAATTATAAATAGTACTTCTCACTTATTACATCATTTAGAAAAATATCCAATGAAAAGTTAGAATGATATAAGACAATATGTGATTGGAACTAAAATCATATTCTAATGGCATTATTATGTTAAAAAATATGAAATAGGATCAAAATAATTTTTTTAGGGTAATTAATATGAAATTTTTTTATGGTAAGCCCCCTTTTACCTTTATTGAATTGCCTATATTTTGATATATGATGATCCTTACTTCTTACTCAATATATCAACTAATTAGTAGGGTTAGTTGTAAATGTGATACAATGTCTTTTATTGATCGAGAAAGAGAATCAATACAGAAAGAGTTGCTTAAATTTCCTAATTATATTTACTTGAATTTGATAATTGGAAGAATGAAGCATCAAAGGGTGAATACACATGCATTATTGCTTATTTTATTGATAACAAGTGGAATTTGTATAAAAGGATAATTCTTTTTAAGTTGTTTAAACTTCCTTTTGATAGATTATTACTTTTGAATGAAGTAGCTCTTTATTTGGCTCAATGGAAGGTAGATAAAGAGATCTTATCAATATTAATAAATAATGCTTCTTACAATGATAATATGGTCAAGTTTATGAAGTTTCACTTTCCTATAAGTAGTTTATTATTTTTCAGTAGGCAATATTTTAAAGTTAGATGTTCTTGTCACATTTTGAATCTTATTATGAAAGTAAGACTATAAATGATTTATGATTCTATTGCAAAAATTTGAATAGGTTTAAGCATTTTTGTAAGCCTATTCCAAAACTTAAGAAGTTTTTTTGGACATAAATCACCGTTGGTTTGTCTTCATATAATTAACTGCTGAAACAACACTTTTATAGGATATACGACCAATCCATAATTTAACGATGTCAATGGCTTGTTAGCTTGTGAGCAACATTAGTTATGAGCTTTATCTTTAACTGAATGTCATTAGCTCAGGAGATTTAACCCACTCGTAATGTGTAATTGAATGAAAAATGATCCAAATTCATAAATGGGCTATCACAGTATCCTCTTCTTTTGAATATAGGGTTCTCTTCTCTTCTAAAATGATCAAGTTCAACTATAATTATCTAGATATCACCAAATTGGACTCATTCTTTATCCAACAGCTTATTTTTATATTTATTATTTTAGTTTGATATTTTTCATTTCTTTTATTTTTTCTACTGCTGTTTTGAGCTTCTTCATTTCCTTCATTTCTCATGCTTTGTTTAACATCTTATAGTCTTTTTTTGTATCATAATGTCTTTTTGTTTTCTTTACAAGCTATCCTACGATGATGATCTTGATCTCTTGATTTAATTTCTTCAGAATGATTTTGATCACGTTTTTGTTAAAAATGATTGTACGAAACTTAAAATATCATCATCATCGGAGGTTGCTTTATTGTGTTTCAAAATGTGTTCTTTAATTTTACTTAAAAAACTCAAAACATAGAAGTTTTATAACTTTTCCTAAACTTTTTATACCATATAAATAAGTGCATTATATTAAAACGTTTATTGTTTTTCTTACAAGTCGTGTTCCGTGTTGAAGAGCGTCGATAATCATCTAACCTTGTCTGTCTTCTTTATAGTTTATGGTTGTCTTTCTGTCAAGGTAAGTCATCTAACTAAGTAATGTCTACAATGTGATCAATTTTATGTTGTTTTTTGCAATTCTATAAGAATGATTAATGAGTTTTTATGCTAGAGTTTAATAATCTAAGTATTTATGTTTAGGCATTGTTTAAATAGAAACATAAAGACCAACTTTAATGTCATTAATTTAAACTTAAAATTAACATTAGACATTTATGTAATTCACATGACAATCCTTCGCATAATAAATCCATAGGATGGTATATAGGCTGGGAACTCATGATGCAACTCCCATGAAGTTTATCAGTGAAAGATTCCATAAGCCTAAGAGTCACAACGAGAACTTGCTTTCTCGATTCATGTAGTGTAACAATGCCACATATCATAGTTGTTGTTTAAATTCAAACTTAATTTTTGAACTTCAATGTCATTAATTCAAACTTAGTACTAACATTTAGAAATTCACATAATTCACATGACAATCCTTTGCATAATAAACCCCTAGGATGGTATATAGACTGGAAACTTGTGATGTAACTCCCATGAGGCTTATTGGTGAAAATTTTCATAAGCGTAAGAGTTAGCGAGAACTTGCTTTCTCGATTCATGTGGTGTAACAATGCCACATACCATAGTGTTTGCTTAAATTCAAACTTAATTTATGAGCTTCAATGTGATTAATTCAAATGTTATAAAAACTAAAGATTGCATTTAGTAATTAAGTTATTTACTTTTAATTGTATAGATAGATGGAAAAAAGTTAGATGTCTCATCGGAAGTGGTCTATTGAATATTTAGAAGGAGTTAAAAGATTCATGTAATTTGTAAAAGATCAAATAGTTGATGAATGTCGTATTTGTTGTCTAGACATAGATTGCTTAAATGTCGACATTTAAAGTCAAGATGTGGTATATAATCACTTGCTAATCTGAGGCATAGATAAATTCTATGCTTCATGGCTTTGTCATGGCGAAAGAAAGAATGTTGTAGTAGAAGTGTTGGTACAAGTGTGATGATAGTAATAATAATGATGTAGATGATGGGATTGGGGAGATGTTAGAGGATTATGGGAATTATATGGAGACAATGAATGATACCGGTTTGCCTAAGATAATTGGTAGTATTACAGAAGATAATTTTAGGAAGTTATTAAAGGTTGCCCAAAAACAATTATATCCAGTGTGCTCAAATTTCTCACATTTATTTTTTATTATCAAGTTGTTGCATTTGAAGGTTTATAATAAATGAAGTAATAAGTCTTTTGACATGTTAATTGACTTACTAAATGATGCATTATCTGTTGAACACAAATTGCCCAAATCTTACTATGATGCAAAGAAATTGTTTAAGGACCTTGGATTAGGATATATATCAATACATGCTTGTAAGTATGATTATGCTATATTTGGAAGGACAGTAAAGATCTTGAAGAGTGCCCCATTTGTGGTACATCAAAGTGGTGAGTGGATGATGGGAAAGGTAAGAAGATAGTGCAAACAATCTTGAGATTCTTTCCTATTAAACCACAACTACAAAGGCTTTTTATATCGACAAAAACAACCATAGATATGAGGTAAAATAAAGAGAAACACATTGATGATAACATTATGTGTCATCCAGTAGATTCAATGGCATGGAAAGAAATTGATGGAAAGTTTCCATGGTTTGCACAAGATTGTCGTAATGTTTAATGTTAGTACTACTCCATGCAACCAACCTGTTAGTGCTAGCAATTAGCCCACTAAGCCCATCCAAACCTACATCCGTAGGGGTAAGATGGGTAAGGGGAAAATGCCACATAGACTAAGTTGTTATGAGTTAGTTATGGAGAGAGATTGTAGAGGAGGGAGGTATGGGAGAAAGGCATATAGAGGATCTGATAGTGGGAGAGGGATTATGTTCATATTCTGGAAATATAGATATTGTATTGGCCTAGAAGCTATCTTCTAGGAGGTATATTGCTGCTGTACCCTACTTCTACGTAAATAATACAAATCTCTACTGGTATTTCTATCATTTAACTTTGATTAGTCTCAGATAGATTTAATCCTTGCGATAATATGGTACTTCTTACAGTATGTGGTCGTTCATATTAGTGCCATTCAATCTACCTCTATGGAAATGTATGAAGGAGCCTTTTATGTTATTGTCTTTGCTTATTCCAGGACCTACTGATTCTGGAAAGGATATTGATGTATACATGCAACCATTAATTGATGACTTAAATGATCTATAGGAGGTCGGATTAGAAACTTTTGATGTTGTTCAAGGTGAAACATTTATAATGCATACAGCTATTTTGTCGACTATAAATGATTTTCAAGCTTATGGGAATTTGTCTGGATGGAGCAGTAAAGACTATTAGGCCTATCTTGTATGTAACTATCAAACTTATTCAGTGAAGCTACGAAGTAAAATATTTTATATAGGACATTGTCGTTACTTGGGACATGGCCATAGATGGTGAAGAAGCAAATTGTCTAATGGCAATGTAGAATTAGGTGAAGCTCCTTTACTGTAACACCCCACTCCCGCTGAACCCGAACCCGATATCGACAGTGATACCCGGATCCGTGCCCCGCGAGGGTGGCG
>JAOTAY010000002.1:34443027-34469832 GCA_025629805.1 Erythroxylum baracoense | reverse complement strand
TTATGAATGAATGTGGCAATCCAGAGGGTGCTAAATTTACACTAAGTCCTAATTAGGCTGTATATTTATCCAAAGGCCCCCTAATTCACTAATTTCGCAAGTTAATGATCGTTCACAACCTAATAGACTATGTCCAAAATTAAATGAATTTCATTTAATCTAAGCCATCAACACATTGACACACTTCACACAAAGTAACCTAATAACTATCATACAGTATGCAAAATCACATTCAAAAGTAAAACACACAAACCCTTTCCACATTTGAACAATACATTGTACTCAATGTGAGAAGGAAACACAAACAAATACATACACGAAGGGTAAAGACAAGAAAATAACGTAACAAAGTACAGACAAAATGAACAATAAAAATAGAAACAGAAACAAAATAGAACCGAAGACTAATTTAGGAAAGAAAAATTTTGGGTTAGACCTGAAATCCTAAGGAGACAGAGGTGGTGATGGTGTCAGAGGTGGCAATTGAACACCCTGAGACTCGAAATACCGATGGATACATCAGATATCTCAGCTCCAGCGTTGTTGTGTGCGTGTCATCTTCGCAAGTGTTCTGTTGGTTTCAGATATTGCATCTAAAACCTTTTTCCCGCCTTCCTCTTCCTCTTCTTCTTCTTCTAATTCTTCACTCAAAAACTCCTCCTATCGAGGCGACGTTGAACTCGAGCTCACTTGACCTGCCTTGGTCCACACATTTGTCTTCTCATGGATATCCTGCGGACTCATGTTTGTGGAATGGATGATCTCTACCCGAAATAAATGATAACGGTTGAGAAAGTCAGGGGAGTGAACTGTTAACCCCTTCTGTTCCACATCAAAATGTTCTGCAATGGAAGACACTATCTATCCCATTCTAAGATGGTTGATTTGCTTGCACGAAGTCGCAGCAATGGCATTCAGTACATGCATGGATGTGCACACCGGAATACTATGATCCGTGCACCACAATATGAAAAGTTCCTTAGTGGAACATTTGTTGGTTTCTGACTTGTCAGAAACTAGCTGACACATAAATTTGTGTAGCAGTAGGTGTTCTTAGGACCAAATAATGTTATTGTGCACATTCTTAGCATGGAATCGCTCAATTCTAGTCAACTCATTCCAATATTGAGAAGGATGAAAGTCATCATGTTGATCAATGATGGTAGATTCAGGGAATCCACACATCTCACACTTAATTTAGACAGTTCGTTCGTATGCTCATCCTCCTAATCTAAACCACAATTATTTGGTATTCTTAGGGTCAAAGGTTAAGGTAGTAAAGGATTCTAATGTAAGTTCCTCATAAACAGGGAATTGGAACTGTATAAATGGGCTCCACTGGATACTCTCAGCTAGATTCCCTACCCGCTCGCACAATTCTAGCCTATCTAATGTGTCAGCATCAAAGTATTTAAGAACTAAAATTTTCCTAGAATAAAGGGATTGAAAATGAGTACCTTCCTCCTAAGTGTAAATGGGGGAATGATGCTCCAAAGTTCGCTACTCGGTTCCTTCTCCCCCACCCTTCAACTTGTTGTCTTTTATATGATTCTCGTCGAGCTGATTGCTTAATACGTGGTATGATTGAGGTAGAATGTGGAAGAATTTAGGAAGGTTAAAATTTTTAGTGAGAGGGTGAGAGTGTTTGGAAGCCGGAGTTTTAGGGAGATAAAATGAAAATGAAAGTGAAAGTGAAAGTGAAGTAATAATTGAATATATAGGTGGTGAAAAGGGTGAAAAGGTAAAAATGTCTTTAACAGTTTGCATCCTGCCCTATTTCTGCATAGTCACAAGCCACAATCGTGGCTTGCTATACAAAGATCGTAGCATGCGGCGTACCAATAATAGCATGCTCAATCACAGGCCACGATCGTGGCCAGCGACTGTACCCCTAACTCCAATGTCCTTTGTTTGCTCTTTTTCCAATCTTTTCTCTTTCACTTCGTAATCCTTTTATAACCATTGTTCACTTCTCCCCTTATGTTTGCACAATCTACTCATAATTCTAAAATCCTATTCCTTTTTTTACTGTTATTCGATGATAACAAAAATAAACCTAACTACAGAATTAAACTAATCTAGCAAAATTTAACATGAAATTAAATTTTCCATAGGTTGCCTCCCATGTAGCACTTCTCTTAACGTCAGGAGCTCAATGCTCTATTAAGCTTACAGTGGTTGGAATGAATGGTTCGATGGTAGCATCGTCGTTAATCTCATAGTCTACACCTTAACTACTATACTGTAATTACCGTCGTCCTTGCAATTTTCTTTGCCTCGTCTTTTCCTTCGCGAGCCCTTCTTTCGGAAAGCATTTACAGGATCCTCTATTTCCTCCTATTCACCTCAAGGCTTGGCTTGTTTGAGATCCACTGGAGGTGAAGGAGCTCTGTATTCTCTAATGGTCACCTTGAAGGTTATATGCTCCTTCCCTAGTTGCAAAGTTAACTCGCCCCCATCAACATCAATAATTGAGCACGCTATGGCTAAGAACGGTCGCCTAAGAATTATCAAAGTGTCCTCATCTTTGCTAATGTCCAAAACATAGAAGTCCATGGGAAAGACAAATTTATCGACCTTTACTGGCACATCTTTTATGATTCCCATCGGTCTATGCGACGTTATATCAGTTATGTTAACCAAAAAATTGGTAGGCACTAACTCTCGTAACCGCAATTTAAAACTGAAAGTGTAAGGAATATTTTATGCTTGCACCTAAGTCCACGAATGCCCTATCTATAATAATGTTGTTGATACAACAGGGGATGAAAAAGTCTCCTAGGTCATTCTTCTCCGTAGCTATGTTGAGGTTTTCTTCCAGTGGCTACTCCTTAACCTTCTTCTTGACAGACTCCTGTAGTTTGAGCTTCGATTGTACTTGTTCTGTCACTTCCTGGATCTTGTTAAGCTCAATTTCCCATAATTGTTCCGCTCCCCTCTTTGCATATAACTCTCACTGCTGCGCGATAGGGAACGAAAATACCCGTCGAGTTACTTGAATTGACTCCATCACCAGTTTAATTGAAAGGTCTTTTCCAACTACTTGACCTTTTCCTCTATTTTCTATTTTCTCATCTATAGACTGACTTATAATTATAATACCCTCTTTCGGGTTTGACTCGGTGTTGCTTTGGAGAGTTCCAGCATGTCGAGTAGACATTGCTTCTGTGAGCTACCCCACTTGGACTTCTAAGTTGTGTATGGACGAAGCATGATTCTTCGTTACTTGCTCGAACTTACTCTCAAGCCTCTTATAAGCATCCTCTATGCTTCTGATCTTATCCAAAATTTTATCCAACCTTGACTCCATCAAGCTTGTTTTATCCCACTGAAAGCTCGATTGCCCTTGAGACCTGAACTGCCCTTCATTATTATTGTTCAACCAAGAAAAGTTGGGGTGATTCTTCCACCTAGGGTTGTAGGTGTTAGAGTAGGGACTGTTTCCCCCTCCTCGTCCATACTGCACCCCCATGTAGTTGACTTGCTCCTAGTTATCATCCCTTATTAAGTAGCAATCCACCGTATCATGATTTGATTGCCCGCATAATTTACATTTCAATTGTGCAGCTTTAACTTGAGTTGATGTTGAAGCCTTCATATTGCTGAGTTGTCACATCAAATTGTTGATCTTAGCTTACATCTCCATCATCTGATCAATTGCTATAACTTCGTTATGCTCTCTAAAGGTAGTAGGTTACCTACTTCTCTCACTTGCCTATAGGCAACTATTACTAGCCATCTCTTTGATCAACTCCTCTGCTTCGTCAACTATGTTTCTTATCAAAGATCATCCTGTTGCTGTATCAATCATGCCTTTAGTAGGTAGGTTTACTCTGTTGTAGAGCGTCTATAGTAGGAACTCCTTTAGTAGGTTATGGTGGGGGCATCTCCTCTACAGGTCCTTATAACGCTCCCATACTTCATAAATTGACTCCCCATCACCTTGTTGGAAATTTATTAGACCTGTTTCTGAAGCCAAACATTCGGAGTCATAAAACTTGAGCATATTACCCTGTAGGGTTATTTCAATGAACCCTCATTAGCCATCATCCCACAGGGGTGGCATGCCCCCACCAATAATTTACCATAATCAAACTCATTTCTCCTATTTCAGAACAAATTTTAGAAAACTTCAAACCAGAATTACAATTTAACTTCTTTAAAATATTTTTATCTTTGTGTCCCTAGTTTATTTAGAAATAAGAATCATCTTATTTGGAGTTCTACAGATCAAGATATCATCAAAATACTGAAATATATTTAGTAAAATATTCAATTCATACTCTTCCAACCGATACCCTTACTTTGATTCAATAAATCTTTTTCAGATCAATACCAAAAGCTATATATTTTATGGAGAGATAGATAAATGGGTTAGGAATCTATTGGTTCAAAAATCAGGTCATTTAGAGGTCGGATGACAAAATTATGGCCAAAAGAGTCAGAGGTGCTCAGGTCTGGGAAGACCTGCGAGTAAAATTTTTGCAGAGTCATGATCATGACTTGTCACGATCGTGACTCTTCATTTTTCTTTTACCCGACCTGTTTTGGAAAAATAAACATAACATTCACTAGAAATGTCAGATTTAGGTCATTCTTAGACCGGTTCGAAGAAGACTTCTAGATCTACAACTTCTATAAAGCCAATGAAAAGATATTTTACCTCAAAAAGGGTCAAATTTTCAAAATAATGTAGTTGTCCCGTATGTCCATCCCATGCAGCCTCACAAACTTCTAATAATCATATCTCTCAACTTCAATATCTAAAAATTTCATACTTTATATCATTGGAAAGCTAGAAATATAAGCTACAACTTCCAAGAATTGTCTAATTCAGCCTAGATTAATCCAGTTTTACCCCTAAAGTCAGAACACAAATTTTACCTTTATGAAAGACTTGAAAATTTTCCCAAATTCACTCCCACTAATGCAACATCATTCATAACAATTCAGCTACCAATTTCTATTTCATTAAACTCTCTAATCTCTACTCATTTGATTCATCACCTACATCCAATTCTCAACATCCACAAAATCCTATCTTTCATTTCCATATCCTATCACTAACAAGTAACAACAATTTATGTGCAAAGTTTGTCAACTCAAGTTGACAACTTCTTTAAGTATACCTAATTTCAACTCACATCATCCATACATAATTCATTTTTCATCAACACCAAAAGATAAGAGTTTAAAAAGCTTTAATGGCCTTTTAAGCCACAATACATCAGTTCCCAAAATCCCAAAATACAACAGATTATTGAAAAAATAATACTTGAAATGTGACTAAAGCCTTGTGTTTACAAAATCTAACTTAAAATACAAAATAAGCATAATTTGAAGAAATGCCTTTATACTTGATCACTCAATCTCTTGCTTATCACTTGAGGATAGGGAAGGATGAGGGTGAGCTTTAAAGCTCATGGGTAACAAGTTTATAAGGGGAATAAGCAAAATCGTTGAAATGTTCATTTGTCGTATAAAAGTCATAATGAATTCATAAAATGCATAGTTCTCAAAGTCTCAGTCAAATTCACAATTCTAGCTCAAAACTCATAGTTAAATTATGATCACATAAACATAGCATATACATTTAACCATCAAAGCAGAAAACTCAAATTATGCACCATACTTGACAATTCAAAGATGCAATGCACAAACAAATAGCTCGAGGGTTCCATGGAACATATTGGAGAAACCGAAGTTTACACCATGAACAAAATTAGTCCTTTTTCGTAGGATCTCATATGCCACAAGTGGGCAACTGGGAGAAGGCCCTTGTCAACGTGCATGTGAAAAACTAAATGGTTCCACTCTTGCCCAAACAAAAGCACATATTCATTCTCAAATCATTTCATCATACTTTCATGCGTTTTCTTCTTTTTCGAATATACAAAATGCCATGACATTTTTCAAGGCATAACACAAAATGTTTCAATGCATTTCCATCTTTATTTTGAAATCAACAAAATTCATATACCGAATATATAAATATTTCTCAAATCATTCAAATAGCAATCATGCAACATTTATAAAACAATTGAAATCATTTCATTCTCTTAATTCAAAAGAAAACATTAGTAGCTCATAACTTTATTATAAACATATAACCCACCTCAAATTCCTTGTTTAAAGGCTTGCTCAAAAATGCCTTTTCTCTTGCTCCTCTTGCCTTTCTTGATTTCCTTCATAAATGGCAAAATTCCCATTCAATAGGAATATCAAATTGGAAACCCAAAGAAACATATGCATAAATTGATCCTAGAAAACTTAAACCCATTCATTTCCTAAGCTTTATGAACTAAAACCCTTCCAAAAATTTAAAAGATTACAAATCAACTTATGTTGAATCTTCACCAATCAAAGAGCTTCTTAGCTCTAATGAAAGCTCGTCTCTTCCTCTACCTTTTTCTCTTCTTGAACCACCTCAAAATCTCTCTCAAAAGCTAAGAAATGATGAAACCATAGCTCAACTCTCTTCTTTTCTCTCAAACCACCAACACTCTCTTCTCTCTTCTATTTTTGTTTTTCTCTCTTCTCTCCTGGAATTCACGTCTGGCTTCTTCCTTAAAATAATACTTTTGTTCTTCCACTTATACCCTTAATGAATATAAAATACCCATTTTGCCCTTCCTTATATGCCTTATATCTTTTATCCTTAAGTGATCTCCCAAAAATGCCCTTCATGAAATCTTACTACCTTAATACTTTAATTCAATTATCCTATGACATAAAATCTTACTAACATTAACATAATAATGAACTCCACAAAATCACATTCACAATTCAATTATAATTCAATTATACCTGGAATGTCTATGAATGTATGTACAATTTTTTTCATGTGCAAAAATTCAATATTCATGAATATGAGCATATCATATAACGCATGAGCATGAAAAATGCATTTCTAAGCTCTCATTGATCACTCATATTTACTATTTTAGCCTCCCCATAGGTAATGGGATGTTACAACAACAATGGCATTAAGCACATGCGTGGATGTGTAGACTGGAATACTGTGGTCCATGCACCACAACATAAAAAGTTCCTTGGTGAAACACTTGTTGGTTTCGATTTTATTGAAAACCAACTGACACATAAATTTGTGCAGCAAAAAGTGTTCATGTGACTGTATAATGTTGGTGTGAGCATTCTTTGCATGAAATTGCTCAACTCCAGTAGCTCATTCCATTATTGGGAAGGATGAAAGTGTTCATGATGGTTGATGATGGAGGATTCGGGGAATCTGCACATCTGGCACAAAATTTCAACATTTAATTTATATGCTCATCCTCCCAATTTAAACCACAATTCTTTTGGATTCTTAGGGTTGTGGGTCAAGGAAGTGAAAAATTCCAGTGTAAGTTCCTCATAAACAAGAAATTGAAATCGTATGAACTGAGCCCACTGGATCCTCTCAGCTAGGTTTTCTACTCGCTTACACAATTCTAGCCTATCAACGGTGTCAAAATCAAAGTACTTAGGAACTATAATTTGTCTAAGACGAAGGGATAAAAAACGAGTACCTTCCTCCTCTGTGTAGAATAGGAAGGGTGCGCCAAAGTCTACTAAGCAGTTTCTTCATCCACGTCCCACAACTTGTTGTCGTCTATATGGTTCTTATCGTACTGATTGTTTAACGCGAGACATGATTAGGTAGAATTTTGGAAGAAATTGGAGGTTGAAAATTATAAAGAGATGTAAGAGTGTATGGATGCTTAAATTCTAGAGAGATAAAATAAAAATGAAAGTGAAAGTAAAAGTGAAGTTAGAATTGAATATATAGGTGGTAAAAAGGGTGAAATGGTAATAGTTCTTTTTAAATAATGCGTCCTCCCTCTTTCTATATAGTCGCAGGCCACGACCTATGGCTTTCCACTAACAGGATGCCGAATCGCACACCACGATCGTGGCGTGCTAGGCCACGGTCGTGTTCGGTAGCTGTCCACTAACACAAATTTCCTTCTTCGTTCTTTTCACTATTTTGTTTCAATTTCACTTCCTAATCCTTTGAGGCCTTTTTTAGCCTCTCTTTTTATGTTTGAACATCATCCACATAATTCTGAACCCTGATTCCTTTCTCGATCTTATTCAAAAACAAAACTAATCCTAACTACAGAATTTCAAACATTCTAGCAAATTTAAACAACAAAACTATTTTTTCTATGGGTTGCCTCCCATGTAGTGCTTTTTTTAACGTCGATAGCTCGATGCTCTTTTAAGCTCACGTTGGTCGAAACGAATGGTGTGATAGTAGCACCGTCATTAATCTCAAAGTTTGAACTTTGGCTACCATGATACAGTCCCCAACTTCATTGTAATTCTCTTTTCCTCGCCTTCTCCTTCGCTAGCGTTTCTTCCTAAAAGCATTCCTAGGATCCTTTATATCCTCACATTCTCCTCGAGGTTTGGGTTCCTTGATATCCACTGAAGGTAAAGGGGATCCGTACTCTCTTGTAGTCACCTTGAAGGTCAAATTTGCCTTTCCTATCCTCAGAGTTAATTTGTCCCCGTCCATATCAATGATTGAATGCGCAGTGGCAAGAATGGTCTTCCAAGAACTATCGGGGTGTCTATATCTTCGCTAATGTCCAGTATGTAGAAGTTTGTGGGAAAGGTATATTTATTAGCTTTTACTAGAACATCCTTTATAATCTCCATCGATTTATGTTCAATTCTGTTGGCTGTCTTTACCAAAAACTTGGTGGGCACTAACTCTCTTAACCCAATTTTAGACTAAAGGTGTAGGGCATCATGTTTGTGCTCACACCCAAATCCACAAATGCCCTATCTATAATGATTCTATTGATGTTGCAGGGGAAAAAAAATCCCCTGGGTCCTCCTTCTTTTTTACAATGTTGGGTTCATCTTCCAATTTTTGCTCTATGACCTTCCTTTTGACGGATTCCTGTAATTTCAGTTTCATCTGTACTTGTTCTGTCACTTCCTCAATCTTGTTTTGCTCAATCTCTTGTAATTTTTCTGGTTCCCTCTTTACATATAACTCCTGCTGCTGCGTAATAGGGAATGGAAATACACATTGAATTGCCTTAAGTGACTCGATCGCGGGCTTACTTGGAAAGTCTTCTTTACTTGCTCAACTTTCTCCTTCATAATCTCCTCCCTTTGCTTTCTCAGGTTCCTTCTCCTGGTTTTTGCTGATGACCATGATACGTTCCTTTGGATTAGACTCGATGTTGCTTGGAAGAGTTCCAGCATTCTGAGTAGACATTGCCTCCGTAATTGCCCCACTTGGACTTCTAGATTGTGTATAGATGAGGCATGGTTCTTTGTAACTTGCTCTAATTTGCCCTCGAGCCTCCTATGTGCTTCTTCTATGCCTCCAATCTTATCCAAAATTTTGTCCCACTTTGATTCCATCGAGCATGCTTTATTTTTCTGCAAGCCCATTTGTCCTTAAGGCCTGAATTATCCATCAGTGTTGTTTGACCAGGAGAAGTTTAGTTGATTCTTCCATCCAGGGTTGTAGGTATTGGAATAAGGATTATTACTACCCCCTCCTCAGCTATATTGTGCCCCATATAGTTCACTTGCTCTTGATTGTCTTCTTTCATTAGGTAGCAGTCCACGGTGTCATTGTCCAACTGTCCACAAAGCTCACACTTCACCTATGCGACCATTACCTGAGTTGAGGATGATGCCTTCATGTCATTTAGTTATCGCGTCAAGTTGTCAATCTTTGCTTGCATCTCTGTCATCTGATCGACCACGATAATTCCCTTCTGCTCTCTAAAAGTAACAAGTTGCCTTCCTCACTCATTTGTTAACAAGCAACTGTTGCTTGCCATTTCCTCAATTAGCTCCTTCGCTTCATCAAGGATCTTTCGCATCAAGGATCCTTCTGACGTTGCATCGATTGTGTCTCTTGTTGGTGGGTTCACTCTATTATAGAAGGTCTGCAAAAGGAATTCCTTAGGTAGGTTATAGTGTGGGCACTTCCTTTGCAGGTCTTTATATCTTTCCCATGCTTCATAGATTGACTCCCTATCACCTTATTGGAAATTGGCAATTTCCTTTATAATTTTCATTGTTTTGGTTAACAGGAAGTACTTGTCCAAGAAGGCACGCACAAGCTGGTCCCATATTGTGATGTTAGCTGGGCTCAGTGAATACTACCAAGCCTTCATTCTATCTCTAACTGTAAAGAGAAATAGCCTAATTCTAACCACATCCTCTGACATCTGATGATATTAGAAGGTTTTATAGATCTCGAGGAAGTTAATGATGTGCACGTTAGGATCCTCGTTCGCCAATCCATAAAATTGCACATTCTGTTGAAGCATATTGAGGAGGGCTGGCTTAATCTCGAATGAGGGCGCCGGTTCACTCCTTGGTTTGACAGTTTGAACCCTGGCCTCATAAAGTCCATCAGGGTCCTCTGTTGCCGTCCTTGGTTCACTTGCTGATCCATGTTTCTTTGAAACTTCTCAGTCGTTGATGGTTTTCCTATCTCTTCTTCTTCTTCTCGTCGAGCTTTCCTAAAGGTTCGTTCTAATCTTGTGATGTTTAAATCTAGCGTCTCCGCTGCACGACTCGAATCTCTCATGACTCTTGTGTTCATACAAGAGCACAAATTCCAAAAAATGAAACAAAAGAAACGAAATCAAAAATTAAAACTAATTTAACGCCTTAAACTATAGAACAAAACTATTGCCTTCCCGACAATGGCGCCAAAAACTTGATCGCAGGTTTACATTTGCTAAGTTTTATTATTTTAACCTTAATAATACTGCAAGTGCACGGGTCGTTCACGTAGTACCTAAGATGTCCATCCTACATGGAGGGATAATCTAATTCTAAATTCTAAGGTAGAACTTAATCAAAACAATCTAAAATAAACAATCAATGCAGAAAATTAAACAATTAGATAATCAATTATGAGAATTAAATGTCAGAAAGAATAAACAAGTAGCAAATCACACAACCCAATCCAAAATCGACCTAGGAACTACTAATTGAGAGAAAGGGGGTTTTAATCCGAAATTAATGAAAAATCTCATCAATTATGCAATCATCGAGTTACGAGGTCTAGACGGTCCTAAGGTGGATTACTCTCTCTCGAGTTATGATCCTTAAACCCTAATTAATAATCCCTAATTTAAATTATGGAATTGTGATCTCTCGATTCACAATTGACCCAAAACATAAATTAGTTCTAAATTATCTATTAACCTACCGGGAACTTATGCTCGATCTCTCATTATACGATTTCACTGGCTTGATTCAATTCTTATCTAACAATTTACCTAACTCTCGTTAGCCCAAATTGATGATATTCACTTGGCTCACCCTCTCAGTTTGTTACCGAATTATTAAGAATAGATATTGAATCATAAAATAACTCAATCAAAACATAACGAATCAAATTTCATAAATCTCAAGAATCAAATCCCGAAGGTGAGTTTAGATAAAAATCAACATTCAACAACACTATTCTCAATAACTATCCCAATTTCATACATCAATAAAATTGAAATAAAAATCAAAAATACTGTTGGAACGGACTCGTGGAGGCAGCAACTACGGGAAACCACCTATTCGGAGAAGTACTCTGCATCAAACTTCGTCTCCGTGTCTCTCTTCCTTCATCTCCTTCCTTAAGTCACTCAATAGCTCTCTAGGGTTCTGAACTTGCTGAAGTGAAAAGCTCTATCAGAAGTCTCCTCTTTCTGTCTTGTAATGTTCCTTTTATATCTTGGAAGCCCTAGGTTTAATTCGGGGTCAAAAGGGTCTGAAAAATCATACAAAACTCGAGTTTCTGTATTAGCCTGACGTTGGCCACTTCTGTCACAATCGTGGCAGGCATAAACCTTTCTGTCACGATTGTGACCCAAAATGCACAATCGTGGCCCGGTAAGTAGCTCTTTGTCACGATTGTGGCCCAAAGTGCATGATCATGGTCATGGTCCTTTCAGGTCGCCTCTTTCTGTCACGATCGTGGGCCGTGTTTTTGCCCGAAACTCTTTAAAACTTCTCTATTTTTCGCCGTTTACCTTGAAACACTAACAAACCCATCATGGTCTCTAAAAAATATAACATTTAAGCTCAAAAACTCATACTAACCCATAAAAACAATTAAACACACAAACTACATAATTAACACCTAAATGCACACTAAACACTCAAATTAACATTAAATACTTAACAAATTAAACCCTAAAACACAATGCAAATCAAAACTATCACAACTCCTATGACTTACTACTCCAAGTAAGGATATTGATGTATACATGCATCCATTAGTTGATGACTTAAACGATCTATAGGAGGTTGGATTAGAAACTTACATTTATAATGCATGTAGTTGTTTTGTGGACTGTAAATGATCTTCCAGCTTATAGAAATTTATCTAGATAGAGCATTAAACTATCAAACTTATTCAATAAGGCTACGAAGCAAAATATATTATACAGGACATTTTCATTACTTAGAACATGGACATAGATGTCGAAGAAACAAATTTTTTAATGGCAAAGTAGAATTGGATGAATCTCCTTTGCAATTATTTGGTGATAATATGGTTATGTAGCTATCGTACTTGGATGACATTACACCAGGCAAACAACCAAGTAATAGAAAGCGAAAACAAAATGTTGTTGATCTCAATTAGAAAAAAAACATAATTTTCTATTTGTCATATTAGAAGGAATTGTTATTGAGGCATAATCTTGATGTGATGGATATTGAAAAAATTATTTATAAGAATATTTTAGGAACTATTATGGTAATCGAAGGAAAATCAAAAGACACAATTAAAGCTAGTCTAGACTCGACTTGGAAGATATGAATATAAGAAAATATTTGCATTTGAAAAGAAGAGATGATTGGTCATACATTATTCCACCTACTTGTTACACCACGTTAGAAAAGGAGAAGTAAGCTTTTTGTCAATTTCTTAAATCAATCAAGTTTCTTGATGGGTGTAGATCGAATATAGCCTATTGTGTCAATGTTAAAGAGGGAAAAGTATCGGGGTTGAAAAGCCATAATTGATATGTACTTTTACAACGATTACTTGTTATTGGAATACGTGGATGTTTGCCGAAGGATCTGTCCGTAACTTTAGGTCAATTGGGTGAGTTTTTAAAGTAATTATATTGCAAGACACTTAAAGTTAAAGACCTTGACAAAATGGAAAAAGACATAGTTTTGATTCTATGTAAGCTTGAACTAGTATTTCCCCTATCGTTTTTTGATGTTATAGTGCATTTGGCAATCCACTTACCATACGAAGCAAAATTTTATGGACTAGTTCAATTTAGATGGATATACCCCATTAAAAGGTAATTTATATTCACTTCTACTTTTTTTATAAACATATTAGTTAGTAACAATTGTTAATGTTTTATATTTTGTTTAGGTTTTTATGCTCTTTTAAACATTATGGACATTATAGAGCTTAACCTGAAGGGTCTATTGTAGAGGCTTATATGGAGAATGAATGGTTGACTAACATGCACTTAATTGATTATATTATTATTTCATAAAACTTAACGATTAATGACATAAAATTGCTTAAGGTACTCACTTTGATTTATATATGATTTTAGGCACAATCAGAACCAAAGAAGTTAAAGTGAGTCAAATGCACGATATTTAGGTCATTTTCTAAAGATCCACATTCACTTGTCTTCTTGGAGCAAGAAGAAGATTAGTGCAGGAGAAGACAAGATAAATCGTAAAACCCATGGAACAGGGCTACTGGAAATCAACACTCACGGAGCATGTTTTTGCATGGTTGAACGTGAATTTAATGTATAAAGCACAGGATAATGGACGGCTGCAACAGGTGGTTAAAGGAAAATATCAAAATGATAGTAGAAGCATGAAGGAAACGGTAGCAGCAAATCAAGCAATGCAGCACAACCAAGAAACGTTGGACTAAAACCGCAACAGATGGACCAACACGCCAACAGCTGAAAAACAAAAGCACAAGTCGAATGAGGAAAGTAGTAAAATATCAATGCACAACCAAGATGGGAAGGGAAAAGCTCTCAACTTGGAGAGATCCCATAGAGGGGTAGCTTCGCGATGTCGGTTCGTAGGTGACAACGATATTGACGACTCGGTTAAGCATTCCTTCACTTTTTTTTTCTTCTTTAAAAATTGATTGTATTATCTTATGTATATGGATGTGAGTTTCGTGTATAAATGATCATGTTATCATTATATTTCGATTATTTGCGTATGAATCTATTGGATATTGTGAAAAGATGATTGTTATTAATAAAAATTAAATTTAAAGCACCACACTACATGACACATTATTATATTTTATTGTTAGTTTAGTCTTATCTTATAGACTTATACATAATTTATACTCACCTAAATGTTTTCCTCATTTTAATTTTTTTTAGTACAAGGGATAAAATAGCAAACTAGACTAACGCCTTAAAAAGATGATAGATCTCTCATCATTTTGAAGCAACAATCGAAATCCTAGAAGCACATTGTCCCATAGGACTAAGCCCGAACAGCTTGAAGAACCCAGTTTGGCCAAAAAGTCTACACATTGATTACCCTCGCATAGGACATAAGAAATAGAGAATTTCCAATCGCGATCTAGTAAAGCACGAATGTCACTAATAAGAGCAAAACATGGGTGAACAATAGGGCAAGATCCAGTGATAAACTTGACAGCATCTAAAGAATCTGACTCCACTAACACCTGTCTATAACCACAGTCCCAAGTCAAGACCAAACCACACCTAATCGCTTGTGGTTCGGTAACCAAGATGGTGGCATGCCCAAGGAAGCCTGAAAAACCCACAATCTAATGAGCATTTTCATCTCGCAAAAGACCTCCATAATGAGCATCAGCTGGATTACCAAAAGAGCTACCATCCATATTGAGCTTCACAACCTGAGGTGGGGGAGCACACCACGAAATCCATCTATCTATTTTTGGAGAAAGTTGTGGAGGTAACGAAGTAAAAGCAAGCATGCAATCACTCAAGAGATTACCGTACCATCCATGTTACACAATAGTTAGCATTGTCATGTGTTGGATGGCCTCTTTATTTCGAGCACATCAAATCACCCAGGCACCAACCAAAAACTTGATAACATGTTCTAACGCAAGGTTAGCATCCAGGACATATCGATTAATCCATTCTTCAATGTTGAGAGTAAAGAACGTTTGACTAATATCATCAATCATAAGGTGCCAAATTTGTGAACCGTACATGCAATCACAGAGAGCATGAATGACTGATTATGGTCTTCTTCCACAATGAAAACAGATAAGAGAGTCACTCATGCCATGATTATATCGAAGGAGATTAGTTGGGAGATGTTGCCAACGAATCTACCATAGGAAAAATCGAAACTTCTGGGGCACCTGAAGGTGCCAAATATGCTTCCACTGTTTTGAGATGTCTGCAGGAAAAGGTAACCAAGTGATGAAGTCATAACTAGACTTCACAATGTAACATCCAGAAGTGCTCTCTCCCCAAATAAGCTTATCACTCATGCTCAACATATAAGGCATAGGGACAGCCATAGTCTTTTTCTATACATCCCACATCAATATAGAATGGACTGCACCGAAATCCCACTCATTATAGCTCGAAATTAGGTCCTTCACCGTATGATGCTGATCTCTATCATCAATAACTCGAACCTACTAAATAAGAGGAAAAGCAGGAAAAGCATCAACCCATCTTTCATACCAATCAGAAATATCATGCCCATTTCCTAGACGCCAATGGAATCCATCTTTCAAATAAGGGATTGTACGTTTGATGCCAGACCAGCATGGGGAAGGATTAGTCGCCTTGCGTACCTCCAATAAATGAGAATGATGCATATACTTTCTAAGTATGACATGAACAAATGACTTGGAATCCTTAATAGCGAGAGACCAAAGAGCTTTGTCAAGCATAGCAATATTATTATTGCTTACCATGAGAATATTAAGCCCACCCCTATTCTTTGGAGTGCAGATAGCTTCCTAATTCAACAAGTGAATGACTGTCATAAAAAATCTCTTCAAGTTTTATCAATAATTGAGCAGACCCCATTTGGTACCCAGCAAGTTTGCATGGGATAGAGGGGTATAGTGGAGATAGTAGATTTCACAAAAGTAAGCCGACCTGCCTTGTTCAATAATTTAGATTTCCACCCTTGAAGTCGAGTTTGAATTTTATCCAAGATCTGCTTAAAATCCTATTTCTTATTAGTACCATGCAATGGGATACCAAGATGAGTGCCCAAATCTGATATGAAGTGGAGTTGAAGATGTTGTAGTAGTGTTTCCTTGTGTGAGTGAGGTACACTTGGAGATATAAAGGTTTTAGACTTTTGCTCATTGATGACCGTGCCTGAGCTGAAGCAAAATTGCCTCATTGTGTCCAAGACAACACAACATTCCTGCAAAGAAGCTTGAGAAAATAATAAGACATCATTAACAAATAAGAGATAGGAAATTGTAGGACTATGGGATGAAATCCTGATTGGTTTCCACTGATGGCAATCCACTTTGCGCGAGATGAGGAGGGACAACTTTTCCATACATAACATAAACAAGTAGGGAGAGAGAGGATCCCCTTGATGAAGACCCCAAGAAGGAGCAAAAGCTAAAAGATGAGATCCATTCCTTAAGATTGAAAGTCATGAACTAGTAACACACAACATAATAAGAGAAATAATTAAATGGGGGAAACCAAAATTGTCTAATATTTGCTGCAAGAAACGCCAATGAACCTTATCATAAGCTTTAGCTAAATCAATTTTCATCGCAAGACAACCAGCTTTACGTTTAGTTTGTCGAATAGAATGAACCACCTTTTTAGCAAGAAGAATACGGTCAGCAGCTTCTCTCCTCGGTATGAAAGCACCCTATAATGGATTAATAATGGAGTCTAGTAAAGGCCGGAATTCGTTGAACAAAGACTTTGGTAAGGATCTTGTAGCATACATTGCATAGGCTAATTGGACGAAACTGAGCCATAGAAACAGGATGATCCTCTTTTGGAATAAGAGAGATTAAAGTACCAGTGATATTCTCTGGGCAAAGTCCTGAACAAAAAGCTTGCTTCACCATATAGAAAACATCATCACCAATAATAGACCAGTACTTTTTATAAAATGCCGGTTGGAATCCATCAAGTCTCGGGGCCTTATAAGAACTCATGGACTGGATAGCTGTAAAAACTTCCTCTTTAGAAATAGGATTCAAAAGTGCCTGACTATCCTCTTGAAAGAGTATGGGATGATTTGGAATCAAAGGGAACGGCGTAATACTATCATCAGTGCTACAAAACAAGGTTTGAAAGAAATTAAAAACCTCCATTTAGATTTCTTGCTGATCAACACTACATCTTCCATCAGAAAGTCGAAGCCGTTCAATTTTATTTTTTTTGCGACGATAGATAGTCATTGCGTGGAAGAACTTAGTATTTCTGTTGCCATCTTGTAGCCATTGAATCTGTGACTTTTGAAACCAGAAAACCTCCTCCTGCCTCAGAGTAATATTATATTCCTTGATTAATTATTGTTCAAGTTTGCTTAGAAAAATCAACGGTCTGTGAGAAAGATAAATTTTCACTCCCTTCAAACGTGCCAATAGTCACCGTTTTCGATAGAAAATCTTACCAAAGACTTCAGTATTAAATTTCAATGTAGCATCCTGAACATTAACAAGGGCCTCAGCAATGGAACCATAAGTTAAACTCTAAGCGCGCTCTATCACTGCATAGAAATCAGCATGTAGTGTCCAAGCATCCTGAAATCAAAATGGCCGAGTCTCAGCAGATGGAACAAAGCCATGCAACCTCAGAAGAATAGGATTGTCATCCAAATGAGTACGAGGTAAATGGTGGACAAATGCTTTGGGAAAAAGAAGATGTCAATCAGCATTACATAGAGCCCTATCCAACTAAATAAAAGTAGAAAAAAGGCCTCTTCATTTTTGACAATAAGTGAAGGAGTGCCTTGGAATCCCAAATCTAATAATCCACAACGATCCTAATTCTGTCAGAATTTTGATGCCCTGTTCAAGCAATAGATTCCTCCTCTCTTTTCGCTAGGACAAGCATAGTCATTAAAATCACCGATAAGTAACCATGGGCAATCAATGAGCGTAGACAACCGTTCAATCTCCTAAAAAATCACTCTCCTTGAGGCTCATGGGCTAGCATAAACTGCTGTTAAGAACCAAACATTCTGATGTTCATCTGAAACAAGAAAATGGATAAAATGTCGGTGCAATACAAGAATTTGTAATTGCAGCATGGTTCCTTTCCATAAACACCATATTCCCCTTGAGAACCCAATTGCCTCGACGCGAACAATATGGTCAAATCCTAAAGAAGAACAAATCTTATCTGCTTTGGCTCCAGAAATATAGAGTTCAACTATGATCAAGATATCTAGTTTGTGCAAATGCACAAGCTCCTTAACATAACACACGAAATCAAGTTTTAATGCACCCATGTAATTCCGTCCAATGATATTCATATGATTTAGGCAGGAAGCAACACCATTCAAGCAAAAGTGCTTGGGACAACCTCCATATCACCAACATTGGGTGGTGAAAGAATAGCAATAATGTTACAGCACCTCCCCTTGGTCTGGGTTTGGTGGCTCATCACTATGAAATATTTGCACATGTGGATTGCTTACTCCCTCATGTAAAATTACCGTGGACTTCATTAGACCAAAAGGGAGGGGATTGTTTTGAAAACCTTGTCAAAATTGGGAAGCAACAAATTGCACCAAGGTTTCGTCATTAGCTCTTGGTAAAAGGGAAATCGGGTCATTAATATTAAAAGAAGACTCAATATGAGGAGCACTACGTAGATGTCCATAATTCTTCTTATGCCTGACCTCCTTATGAGCTTGGCCATCCAGTTGACCTTCCTTAGTAGCATTATTTAAAGAGTTTTCTAAGTGTGTTGGGCCATGTTGATTGCTCGTCTGCTTGGTGGATAGGTCCATCTTCTTGGCAAGCCGTCCACGACTTTTGGTACCACTTGTAAGGCACACTTCAAAGTTAAAAACAGGTTGCTTTTTAGTGTTATGCCTAGCCTCCGCAAAGGCTTCAAGCTCATCATACGCTTCATCAAGCAATGGACCATATCTGTTCACATCAGGGTGTTGATTCCTCGGATATCTATCAATGTGATTAACCTTAATTGATCTCCTTTATTTTGTCTCCACAATCATCCAAGCCCCAAAACTAGGATTGTTACCAATATTTTCACTATCAACATTAATGCTAGGATGTGGGAGATTCGTTCGTGCATCCATCTCCTCCACCATAGTTCCCTCCTTATGCAAATCACCATGAACAGGAGCCTTCACCACTACATTGTTTGAATAAAGGCTATCGCGATGACCGTATTTTCCACACTTAAAACATATAGTATAGAGTCCCTCATATTCCACATTGTATGTGCGGCCATCAATTTCGATTTGACCTACTAAAGGCTTATCTAATTCAATCTCCACATAGATCCTAGCAAAACGACCCCGATTAGCTAATATCGTGTTTTTATCCACCTTAATCGGACGACTAACTCCTGACGCTAGGGCAAGTAATAAATCCTCGTCATAGTATTGCACGGAAACATCAAGAAATCTTACCCAAGCCATTGTATAATCTATCGTGCCAAAAGCAGCATTAAATCCTGGTGTCCAAGGCAGAACACTATGATAGTGATCAAAAATAAGTCAAGGACCGCCCCCCATAACAACATCAAAATCAGAATGTAAATTAAACTTGACTAAAAAATAATTATGCCCAAGATCAAGGAGGTTAAATCCACCAGTGACAGACCACAACAATTCAATTTTGGAGTAGAGCACTTTGAAAGTAATAGATCGGCCAAGAAGTTTGACCACAACTGATTACCTCCATGGCGTCTCCAACCTCTCCATATAACGAGGATCGATTTGGAATGCGAGGAGAAGTGGGTTGCCATTCTTTAATTCTTTTTTAGCAATCCCCTCTGCGAGAAGATCAATAGGGACTCTCTCTTTGGCAACATATCCTTGTTCCTTGGCTCACTCCCTACATAGAACTTTATCTTTCCACAACATCATATTATATGTTTGCAGCCCATTACGTAGAGTTGCAGACCTTGAAGGGTGAATAGGACAATGTTGGTTAGGGATTTTTGCTGGTCTAGGATCGTTTAGAGATATGCGTTCATAAGAATTGAAAACTACCATTGACAAGAAAAAAAATGTCTAGCAAGGTTTCCTCATTTTAATAGCACTAAAAACTTAAACGAAAGTTTTACTACTATAAAACACCTGGGAACCAATGTTTTTGACTACATTCATCTTCTGGTCAGAATTGGAATTTCTTGAACTCATTGGTACACTATTAACGTCCAAGGAAACTTCATCTTGTATAGTGATTTTTTAAATTGATGCATGTTCTTTACGTACATGTTTACCATGTCTTATTGAATCACATTCTCTTTTTTGGCAACTTCCTCTCTCCTCTTTGTATTCTCTGACTTCTCTCTTTTGAATTGACCTTACTACTCTTTTTTTCCCACTATTGGCAACTTCCAACTATAACATTCATTGGTCTCATATTTCTACGGGCTTCGATAGTATACTGTTGGCTAAGGTTTTGACCTCTATGGAGGGCCTTCCACAGGCCAGGAAGGATTCAGATGTGGGGAATGCTTCATCATTGTCTCTTGAGGAATTCCTTCCACTGTCACATCAAACATCCAATAAAGGAGATTTTGGGAATGGGAATAAACATCTTGAAGCCAGACCGCACCAGTCACGGGTGTCAACGCATGGCAATGGGGCTTGCAGAAACAAATTTCACCTTTAGCAATAGAAGATTCAACTCAAGCACTACCAAGAGGTCATGAAAGACAGCGTGGTCTGCCCACCCATCGAGCTCCTTAAAGCAGGTGAGAAAGTTTGGTCTTCAACTTTGGTTGGTTTGTTTTGGAAGAAGAGAAATGTATTCCCCATAAATAATGGTTGGGCTAGTGCTCGATGGAGGGAAAAGGGTTTGAAAAAAACTTTATTAATGGAGGATGGGATGACCTTGTTTAAGTTTTCAATAGAAAGTATTGTTTGTGAGATCCTTAAATTGGGACCTTGGCACATTAGAGGTCAACCATTGTTTCTACAAAGATGGAGGTCGGGGATGGATTTTAATAGAAGTGACATTGAAGTTTTTCCCCTGTGGGTTCAATTCCATAACTTACCTCTAAAGTTATGGATGGCAAAGGGTTTAAGTTATTTACCTAACTCCTTAGGCCGATCAATGTGTGTGGATGCCTAAACATCAAATATGGAACAAATAGGGTATTCTAAAATTTGTGTAGAAATTCAAAAGAATGCAGTGTTGCCTGATACTTTATGTTAAAGCTTGATGAAATAAGAGAGTTGATCTAAATGGAGATAGTTGTAACTTATACCTGAAAGCTAAAAACTTCTAGCAAGAAATGGGTGCCTACAGGTAAAGTATTCACAACTTATTAGCGTGATGAGATTCTAGGTGTGGAAACTAATGTAGTAGTAGAAGATAATATAGGGGGTTGTGAAATGAAGAGCTTGTAGTAGACACTAGAGTGCAGGGAGTTATGTTAGAAGTAGCTGGCTGTGTAGAGAAAAATAAGATGGGGAAGAGCAACCAAGAAATTCATACGAGTACTTTAGGTGGTGAGGAGCTTACAACAAATACAAAAGTGCAAGATGAGGAGTGTGCAGTAGATACTGCAATGCAAGAGGTGATGATGGAAGCCAACAGTAGCATAGTGAAAACCAAGCTGGGGATTAGCAGCAATGAAAGTCTTATAGATAGTTTGGATGATGATGAGTTTACAGTTGATACCATAGTGTAGGATGAGGAGATTGCAGCAGATACTCCAAAATAGAGGGATATCATGGAAGCTTTTAGCAGTGTAGTGAAATGCAGGCTGGAGACTGCAATAAAATAGTTGTAGCCACTTTCAAGATACAGATTGATAGTGAAACTACCATATATGATTTAGAGGAATAGAGGGGCACTAAATTGAAATGTTGGACCAACTAGTAAATGAAACACAGTAAGGAAACTTACAACAGTTATTTACACAGAACAAGGAGGGAGTAGATGATTTTAAAGACATCCCTTCTAAGTTAAGAAGAAGATTTGTTAAGAGAAAGGGTAAGAAAAAACTAAAAAGGAATCTCCCCTTAGATGACACTTCTAGGATGGAATACTAGAGGGCTAAACTACCATCTAAAAAAGTCCATGGTGAAAGAGATAGTATTATCAAAGAAACCTATGTCAGTGGGTCTCTTGGAGATGAAAATAAAGACTCCTCTCGCACAGGTTAGACTAAAATTGTTAGAAGGTAATTGGTTGACAATTACTAACTAGAATTGTCACTACAATGTTTTTATAATTTGTTTGTACAATTCAGAGCTTTTGGAGGTCCAATTTACTAGCATGAATGATCAATACATACACTTGCTTTTCCAAATTAAAGGTAATTCCATAACATTTGAAGTTACTCTTCTTTATGCTTCTTTTTTTTTCCCAAAGGAAGGTGTTGTGGTCTACATTGGAATATACACAAAATAGAGTACAAAATCTTTGAATTGCTATTGGGAATTTCAATTTCTCTTTAAGAACAAATGAGGTTGAGGGTGGAACTAAGTATGAGATGGAGGCTAGCAAAGAATTGATTCAGTTATTTCAAAGTTCACTTGCTAGATTTAAGGGCCATAGGTAGATTTTTCACTTGGAAAAATAGGTAACAAGGAGATGCTTTGATTAGGAAAAAACTTGATAGGGCAGTAGTGGATCATGACTGGTTGTGTAATTTTTTGAAGTCATATGTTCATTTTGGTGAGAATCAATTTTAGATCATTCCTATATCCTTATCCAATAGATGACAAACCAAAGCCTACAAGGAGCTCCATTTAAATTCTTGATTATGGTCACACAAATGGAGGTTTCATAGAGATGATTAGCAGATGCTGGAGCATTGAAGGGCTGGGTTACAAAGGTTATCAATTGATGCAAAAGCTGAGAGAAGTTAAAGCAGCAACCAAGGAGTTTGTCGAATAAAGAATCATAGTCTGTACATTCTGATGATGCAGTTGGCAGCATCTCAGGAGGACTGCTATAATCATCCCCAAAACTTATAACTTAGGAATGTTGAAGTCAGAAGATTGAAGGAATATCAAGAGGAGTTGACACTTTAAATTTTCATTTTAAAGCAGAAGGCTCGACTAAATTAGATTAAAGATAGTGATAACAACTCCAGATACTTTCATGCTTCACTTATGGAAAGGAGGAACCGAAATACCATTACTGAATTGAGGGATAATCAGGGTAGTCAGAGCTGAGCAATTTTTCTAGGAATTATTTTCAAAGGCTAATGGGTGAGATAGATAATAAGTAGCAAGGCTTCTCTGTTACAAATGTGTTTGAAGTGCCTATTAATTAGCAGTTGAATGATTCTTTAACTTCCTCATTTACTCCACAAGAAGTTAAAGAAGTCCTTTTAAGCTTACATCCTTTAAAAACACCAGTCCCATATGGTTTTATAGCTTTGTTTTTCTAAAAAACTTAGGACATAACAGGGCCATTGTTTGCCGAGGCAATCTTGGAATTTTTTCATCTAGCAGATTGTTGAAGGAGGTGAATCACTCCTACATTTGTTTGATTTCTAAGAAGCTCAACCCATATTTCATTTCAAAGTTTAGACCTATATCCTATTGCACAACAATGTATAAGATGATTGCCAAGTTACTAGCTATGAGGCTTAAACTTGCTCTGAAAGAAATCATTAATCCTACACAGGAGGCATTTATACCTAAGAGGAATATTGGTGATAATATTCTTATTCTTCAGGAGCTGCTAAAGGAATATCAAAAAGGCAAGAGGATTAAAAGTTTTTTTATGAAAATTGATTTTTTCAAAGCTTATGATACCATTAGTTGGAGGTACATTCATGATTGCTTGCAAGCAATATGGCTGCCACTAAAGTTATGATACCATTAGTTGGAGGTATATCTTTTAGTGTCTCGATTAATGGTATATCATTTATCTCTTTCAGAAGTGATAGGGCGATACCATAAAGGGATCCATTATCCCCTTACCATTTCACCCTAACTATAGAAGGACTTTCTAGACTGATCTCTAAACTTATATATTGTAATGGAATATTTCTTTATCATTATAAATATGGAGATATTATCTCACTTGATCTATGCTAACGACCTCGTGCGGTTCTAGAGTACAGATAATCATTCTATAAGCATGTTGCTACACATATTGAACATATTTGTAGGTTGGTTTGGGCTCGCAGTGAATATAGAAAAAAAATAGCTTATATATATATATCCTCGAATGTTAGAAACCAAAAGGACATTCTTAATTATGTTGGTTTCCCATTGCACTTCCCTCCATTCAAATACTTGGGAGTTCCAATAACAACCTCCAAGCCCAAGTTCTCAAATTGTGTTCCTCTTATTGAGAAGATCAAGAGCAGGATTTATACATTTCAAAATAGTTTCTTGTCGAATGAGGAGAGATTAACAATCATCACCTCAATCTTAAATAGTATGCATATTCCCTGGGTTGCACATATGGTTCTACCAAAAAGAGTAACTAAAGAAATTGACAGAATTTTGAAAGTTTTTTTATGTTCTGGGAAGGTAGATGATTGGAAAAAGGCTAAGGTTAAATGGAGTGATATCACGAGGCAAAGAAACAAGGATGGTTGGGCATTATTCCCATTTCACTAATGCGAAATTTCCTCTTATGCAAGAGAATATGGAGGTTATTTACAGATTGATACTTCACGTGAATTTTCATGGATTTTCAATTATCTACTCAGTTTAAGAGACTTAGTGTATCCTCACATTAAGCATTAGTTGGGAGATGGTACTAATATTTGGTTTTGGTTTGATAACTAAACTAATCATGGTCTATTTTTCCAACGAGCAGACTTAGCACAACTTAGGAAAAAAATTGCTACTAGTGCTAGAGTATCTACCCTTCATAATAGGGATTGGTTTGCTAACTTTAGAGGTTTCTCCTTGCTTGCAGGCTATTTACCTTAGATTCTTGAGATGTACAGACAGGATCGTTTTGGTTGGGTGCCTAACCCGAAAGGTACATTATCTAATTGGTCCTGTTATTGGATCATGGCTCCTAATGCTGAAACAGTTTACTTGGTATGACACTATATGGAAGCAAACTTTAAACTCAAAAGCTTCAATCTTTTCTTGGTTGATAATCAGGAATAGGTTAAGAACTAAAGATAGATGGTTTGGGTTATATGATCCTATGTTTAGACAAGCTGAAGAGAATATAGGTCACCTTTTTTTAGTTATAATTTTACTAAAGCCATTTGGAGTTGATGATGCACTTTTTATCAGTATATAGATATACTTTTAAGTGGGGAGATACTTTGCAGATATTATGGATTGCACCAAATAGGGTAAATAAAATGGGTTGCTCATTAAACAGTCTTTACTACTATAATCTACTCAATATGGAGGGAAAGAAACGGGAGGTTGTAGAAAGGTCTTGAAACCCATAAATATCAGATAGTAGATATGATTATTAACTAGGTTCGAGATGCTTTGAACGTAAATTCCAAGCAAGATGCATTTACTCCTAGCATGCAAGTCACCTGGATATTAATTGTGCCTATTGTAAATTAATCGTATAGATTATTTTTTTCTAATTGTAGACAGATTAAGTGTTTCATTGTAATGTGGTTTTTGTAACTTTTGCTATGGTTAATACAATATTTTTAATTTTTTTTTAAAAAACTTTACATTTTTCTTACTTGATGCTCCACCAAATCCCCAGACTGACTATCTCTAACATCCACACTTTTGTTTTCTCCTTTTAGCTGGTTCATGTTTTGAGATTAGTGTTTTCAAAATTACTTAAACATCAAAGCTTTCAAAGTTTATAATACAAAAGGCGAAGAAATAACATTCATTAACATACCGTTTTAATTTTTTAAATTAAGAAAGAAAATCCTTATTGCCTTTAATTTTTTAATTTTAAGGCTCTAATTGCCGCTAATGATATACATCTAATAAAAGTTCACAAAATATATATATATTGTAATGTAGAGATAACAGAGAAAACAATGTTTAAATTAAATGTTTGTGAAATGTTAAAGTTCCTTTTAAAATATGTAGAAACATTTGAATTTAAATTGAATTTTAGTTAAGTGACAAGCACTCTTATTTGTTTTCTCTGAAAGTACTCTTCACAACAACCAAGCATTCAACCCAGAAATGCAATAAACCCCGTAATCCAAATACAATCACCAGTTTCTCAGAAAGTATGCAAATGCAATCAGATTGCAACCCACTTAATCTAGATGGTCAGCCTCCCAAAAAACTTCGCATCAGGTGTCGAGAGGAAGATCCTCCACCGATTACCAAACTAACATACAGTGCAGTAGTGGTAAGGGATCAACAAGGTGGGGTCCGAAAGGGAGGAATTTGACTGGCCAGTTCAAGACCCTATTGACATAGAAGAAGATGATATTAGAGTTCATTCAGAAGGAAAGAATTCAGTGATCGAACTCTCCTAAAAACACAAAGATAAACTTGATAAACAATGGACACAAGCAGTGGTGGTAATACTATTGGGCAGGCAGATAGGATACCGAATACTCAGCCAACGTCTGAAATCATTATGGCAACCTCAGGTTTTGATGAAAATAGTCGATTTAGTGTAACATCCAGTTTCCATATATGAACCATAAAAACGGGTACACGAGAGATCAATCGGAGAAATTAGGAAAACACATCTCATGCTCATGCATTTGTGAA
>JAOTAY010000002.1:34386251-34429273 GCA_025629805.1 Erythroxylum baracoense | reverse complement strand
ATTAAAAATGTCTCAAACTCAGCCTTTGGAATTTGAAATCATACCTTCTTCACCTTGTCAATCGTTACCAAAATTTGGAGAGTATTCCACATCTTTCTTGACGTGATTTCGTTGACTATTTTCTTGAATATTTCTTCATGCAAACCTTGATAAATGATGCTTAGTGCACTATGATCCTTCTTCTTTTGCTTCTCCAGGACATTTTTTTTTCAACTTAAGTAAAACTTACCTCATCTTAAGGCTCTATTTAGCTTTTGTTAACTTCATCTCATATACTTTATGAATCGAAAATGATCTTCATTCGAAGTATCTTATAGATGAATGTGGTGAGTGGATAGTAGAAAGACAAAATTTTCTTTTGATGTAATAGTTGGCTCTAATACTACTTTGTCAAAAAATAATAAACTCAAAAATACTTACTCACTTACACAAACAATTAAAGCAAAGTATTATCACAATAAATCTTTTATTCTTGACTCTCTAACATAAAATAAAACATAGCGTGATTATATATAAAGCTAATGAAGAATTTTAACATAACCAACTTAGAGTCACGTAATGTTAACATGTAATAGAGAAATACCTTCATTGACACGATTAAATTTGTATAGCAGAAACATGACCAATCTTTATTCATTTCACTATTATTCTCTATAAATAACTATAAATATCTAAACATATATAATTTCCACTGCTTTAAAATTGCTACATAATTCTAAAAGTGAAATTTATTTCTAAGAGTGATGGGTTGGAAGGGATGGTGAATACTACGGTTTTGCATGACTCGGTCCCGAAGGTGCTCTTGCGCCATAGGATATATAGGATTTTGATTGCTTCAATCGCCGGAAGTAGGCTACTTTTGATTGTGAATAGCCTAGTTCACGTAAAAGCAGGCGACTATCAAGCTTCTTCGGAGTTGGTGTCACAGCTGCCTCTGCTCTGCTGCCTAGAGTGATGAATATTGCTATCGCGAAGACAACCAAAAATCTGTTTGGAGTTGGATTTGACATTATACAAGTGGTTAAGCTCCTAAGAGAAATGGAGAAAACTTCTGAAATATTAACGATATTAATTCAAGGTGTCTCTCCCCAAGAGCTTTGCTCTCCTTTTAAACCCTTACCATGAAGCCCCGGTGGTCTTAACAAGTGATAAACGTGGCTTTTCCATATTCGTACTGTGTCAAGAAAGGAGGCTCCATTTGTTGGTTTGTGAATGATAAAGATGGGGCTTGGGCTTGGGGTTGATTGATTGTGCTGTTCAGTCATTACTCACCACACATGAGAATAAGCTGGTACAGTCAGTGGTCACCAACATCGCACCATTAGAATGTTGAATATCCTCATTACGGGCTTGAAAGCTCCAAGAAAGTGGGAATATCTTATTCTGTTGCTCTCAGCCTTCTGAACTAAGCTCTGATATTGACTTGAGCCCCGGAATAATTACGCAGCTGGGCTCCACTTCCAGTGTATCGGACGTCTTAGAACAGACCAGTGTAGCAATTTGATATCGAACTGAAAGCTAATCTTGGCGATATCAACTTTGGAAAAGAAGGGAACAGACCATTAGTATCACGGAGTGTCAGTTAAATGTGTAGTCTTCTTTGGGTTTAGATTACCTGTATACTTTATTCTATCCTATTTTATAAACATTTATTTATTCTACAAATAGGATTCACAGAAAAATAATTGATGAATGCTTATAAAATAAGGTAAGAAAATAATAATAAAAACAGATGATCTGATAGGGAAAAGAAGATTAGAGCTTTTGAAATCGACACTCAGCGATACTAATGGAGAGTGATAATAGCGCCTGAAATTTCAGTTCAGTATATGCTTGCACGTAGTTTCTGAGTCCTCAAGATTAGAGATGAAAATGAATCAATAGAATAGTATCCAAATTCACAGCTATACCCAAAAATCATATATATGTATCGGTTGCATTATGAAATTATTATTTGTACTATTCTCAAGAAAATTAATAATAAATATATAATTTCATATTTTAAAAGACTATAGTTAATTCTAAAGATTTTAATACGGGATAAGTTTGGGTGCACTAACCCTCCCGTATTTTATGTATTAGTATATTATGTCCCCTTTTATTTTAAAAATAGACTTATTATTACCTTTGATTACCCGCTAGTAAAAGTAGCTTAGAATTTAAAATGACTTTTTTTTATTCATGTATTATGATGACATCATCACAATTGTACATATTACATTTTTGGACAAAAAATACTAAAATAAATTAAACTCTTATATTTTTTGCTTTATTTTATTATTCCTTCTATTTCAAAAATAAAAATTATTTTAAGCATAAATTACATTTTGACCGTTAATAAATAAAAAAGAAAAAATTATCAAAAAAATTATTTTCTTTACAATTGTACTTCATGACTATTAATTTATGGAAAAAAATTATGAAAAAAATTTAAAAAGGAAAAAAATTATT
Organism: Erythroxylum baracoense; assembly: GCA_025629805.1. NCBI lineage: Eukaryota > Viridiplantae > Streptophyta > Magnoliopsida > Malpighiales > Erythroxylaceae > Erythroxylum > Erythroxylum baracoense. Next base: position 34,426,822 of record JAOTAY010000002.1, on the reverse strand, counting down.
AAAGGTGTCATTTCTTTTTCATAATTTTCCATTTTAACTGTTAATTGATGAAAAAGAAAAAGAGAGAGGTTTAGGAGGACGGGCTCTATCGAATTAAAATGAAGGGGTCTCTTTGGCTGGATAGGTAAGTAAGTACGATAATTGGAAATAAAGAAAGTTACATATTTTAATTTTCACTTGCTTGTTTATACGAATAAGATAAAAATTTAAAACTCTGGAATAAATTTTAAAATTTTATTCCTAATTTGGATATAATTTGAAATTAAATATCAGGGATAACAAATAAATAGTCTATAAAAAATTTAAATATTTCTCTCACATTCATTTAACAAATTTTCTTCTTTTTTTCTTTATGTTTCATATTAACTAAAACTCTCTATTCTATAATTTATATTATAAGATAAGTTTATTTTGTTTTTCAATTTCATTCTTATAAGAAAAATCATACACAATTATTTAAAAATTAAAAATTTATTGAATCATTAAAAATAATTTAAATTATTTATTTATTAAATACAAAATTTTTATTAAAAAACAAAAAGGGTATTTTTGTCAAAAAAATACACGTACAATTAATTGTAATGATGTCATCATAATAAAAAGGTAAAAAAGTCTTTTTTTTTAATTCTAAACTCTTTTAATAGATGATCAAAGGAGATAATATGTTTATTTTAAAAATAGAAGAAGCATAATATACAAAAAAATAAAAATACAAGGAATTAAATGTATTTTAGCCCATTAATTATGAAAATAACTATTGGAGCCTCTCAATGTTAATATCATTAACATATAAAAGCACTAATGAGGACTTTTACTTTTCTTAGAGGACTTCTAAAAACGCGTGAAGAAATACTTAATTGGCTCGAGAAACTTAGACGCGCGGAATTTTTTGCTTTTTGCTTTTTGCTTTTTGCGTTCATGTTTTGAAATAAACAACTTTTACTGTATGAACAAAGTGATTTATATTTAATGTAGGACAAAGGATTGGTTGGTAAGTGTAAAAAAATTTAAAGGGACCACAAACTAGAAATGAGAATTCGTGGAAACACAAAATTCCACGGGACCGAGTACTGGGAGAAAAAATCACGGAAGAAATAGTCAATTTCATTATGTCTTTGTGTTCAAAACAATCCCAAGTCATCGAAAAGGTCTAGAAATTTCTTTTCTAACATTGAACTCTCAATTTTAGAAAATATTTTTAAAGAAAAAATCTTTTCATTTTAGCCCATAGTTGCACATTTTTATCAGTAGAGTACTACAACTAATCTTAAGCATCATTTTTTAGAGAAAATGAGAGGCTCTTAATTTGATTTGCTCCTCAGTCACATTCATAGGCCTCATACCTATACAAATCACATCAAATTCCTTCAAACGCTTGTAAGGATCCTCTCCCGATAGGCTCGAAAAATTGGCGATAAATGAATTAGCCCTAACTTTAATTCAAAGGTATTGTTATCCCCCAAATTTGGAAAATTGATGCAATGAGGCTGTTGAGCTTTCGTAGGGCAGCTGATTCATGAAAGATACGATTTGCAACCATCTTTTCTTTCTTTTGCTCTTATTGTCTCTGTTTTGTTTGTTTCCGTAACTTCTTGGCTGTCTTTTCTATCTTTGAATCCAATAACAATTGTGTTGTCTTGTTTACTCGTGTAACATACATATACCGTCGAGAATTCCTAGCAACAGTGCCAAAATTTGGTAATGTTGTCGCCTGCAATCAAATTAATACCAACTCTAATATTGAAATATGTAGTTAGTGAAGAGTTGAGATCATTCCCATGAGGAATCTATTGGTAAGTGTTTCATGAGTTAAAAACTAAAACAAATTGGGGGGTTGAATTAACGAGATTTCAAGATTTATAAATAAACAAAAATAATAAGATCTGGAAAGTTAATGAACAAACTTTAGTTTTGGATCGCCTATGTTGTCAAACTAGTATGAATCATCGATATAAAATTAAGTTCATTAACAAATACTCATTAAGTAGTGTTCTCTCTTAGGATTAAGCAAATAGAAACATGTATGCTAATAACTCTTATTAACTAACAACTTAGATATGATCTTAAGTTTGATTAATTAATAGCATTAAGATCCAAGAGAATCAGATAGCAAGACAATTCACCTACAATATGTAATGCATTTAGTCTAGATAAGTATCTTTTTTAGAATTTCTAATCTCTAACGTAAAGATGAAAATTGTAACTGCCACTTTGGATTAGCAAAATTAATTTTCAAATCCTACTAATCTGACTGTAAATTAAATCAATCAACTTATAATTGCGCACCTTAGAGATCAATCAATTCAATCATGAAAAGCAATACAAAAGACACTTAATATTCATCAATGAATTAAATCTTATTCAAAAAAAATCTCATACATACTAGATGATAATGTTGGTTTCCTTCAACCAAGAAGAAGAATTTTGCTACTCATAATAGTGGTAAAACATGACAAAAAAATAGCAGAACATCTGGTCTCCATCCTTATTTTTTCCAAAAAAATACAAAAACTTTCTAAAGAGCCCAAACAAAAATGTGAAAGATGAGATGTCTAGCAGCGCTTTTGTCTTCCCTCTTATTGTTATATTGTTAGATACGGTAGCAAATCCCCATATAAAGAAAACAACTTAATTCCCAAAATAATTAGAATCCTAAGTCTATCAAATATGTTTTCAAATCAGACTCTACTGATAAACTTTTCCATTGCACGTGCCTACACTTAGTCAAAAACTTTTCTGCCAGTTAGAAATTTGAATTGCCTTTGCTTTTCTTGCATCTTTTTTGTTCAAATTTATCTCCCATGTGTTGAAAATCATCTGAGAAAAATTAAGAAATGAGTCCATTAATTTTAAATAAAAATTTCAATACATTAAAGATATTTATATCCAAAATTAGCACAAAAATAATAACTTATCAAATTTCCCCACACCAATCTTTTGCTCGTCCTCGACAAACTACATTCGTAATCAATTGGCTAACTAATCAACTTTCTTTATTCCAAGTTTCACAATAGTAAATAGTGCACACTTCAAGAGTTAAAACAATTTTGTAATCAATGAATACCCTAGAGTTAATCATTAAAGTAAATATAAAAAATGTCAATTTAAGGCAATCATTTTTCAAAAACTAGCACATAATTATAGCAAACTCTCACAGATCGAATTTCACTCAAAACATTCAAGTGTTTATTGGTTCAGTATTTCACTCAAATTCTTCTAATGCAAATATTCTACCATATACTTGCTTTTTCACCAACTTTTCACCACTTGAAATACAAACATGCACAAATCAAAAGGGCTTTATTCAAAGTTGTATTGGGCTATAGGTAAAGGTAAGGATTGATAAACGGAAAGGGAAAAAATCATAAATATTAGCAAAGCATCTAACCACTTATGGAGACATAATTTCAATCACCAAAGAGTCAATAAAGTCATTTCATGGAGATAGATTACGCTCCTTAATTTGTTTTTCATTGCTGTATTATTATTTTCTTGTTTTCATCAATAAAATATATTGATATTTAAGGTCAGGAAACAGCAGTATAACACATAATTCAACTCTCATTCTCTTCAATTTCCTTTCATCTTTTCTTTTCTTTTCCTTGCCTTCCATATTTCTCCAAATAAGTTTGACATAAATTATAGTTAGAATGCCTATTTACATTTATGAAGGGTGAAGATATGAGAGATTTTAGTTGTTTATTATGGGCTTATCAAGAAAAGGGTTCAGTTTAAAATGTTTAACAAAGGATATTGAATTAGGTTGGTCTTTTAAGCTAAAGGTTTAAAACAAAGAGGGCCTTTATCATTTTTATGCACGAATGTATACATGTGATCTCAAGTCGGCTCCAAGTAAGTTCTAGAGAAAAATTCACCTTATAAGATAAGCACACATCATAGAAATATAGATTGATATAGATGTTTCAATCTTTTACACCCAAAAACTCGCAGGTTAATACAGTTCACCATAATTATACACCATTTTTAATCATATGATTGCCAAACCTTGACTAAACGCATACACTTATATTTCTTAACTAAGTGGCATTTATTGTCCAAAAAATAAAATTAACTCAAGTTATGCGGACTACTTAAGTCATTAAAAATGGAAGTATAAAAAGTGTCAAAGTTAGCTAATCAATTGCAAGCAAGTCGATAAACATTCAAAAATTTTCAACAAAGATACCTAAATATCAATTATATGGAACATACCCCACCCCCACACCTAATCCATGCATTGTTCGAGATAAAGTAAAAGAAGCTAAAATAGAAAAGAGGAGAGGAAAGAAAGATTCTTTGTAAGTTGATCGCCTAAATCATAGTGTTGGTGGGTAAGGAGGTTGGAATCCTTGGTGTGCCTAATATGCTATCAAATTATGCTCCATTCGGTGCATCTGGTGTTCAAGTCAAGCCAAATGAGCATCCAAGTTGGCCTGGGATATTGGCTACTACTCGATGTATTTGGGACAACCCTACTCTTTGTGGTTGGACGTGGGTTGGAAAGGACAGCTGGACTCGGATTAGTAAAGGATATCCTCCCATAACTCATGTCAACGATTCCCATCCTGCACAAGCATTCCATATCCAAAGGTTCTATGACACAAGCCACAATCATGTCAGTATTTTTAGGATCCAATAAATTCAAATTAACGGCCAATTGAGTGATATAAGACCCTATTATTAATAGTTTGGATTTCTTGTTTAACACAGATTGAAATTGAGTCAAAAGCCAAAAACCCAAATTAACAGGAATTTGTTTGTCCATATACTATAAAAAATAAAATTCAACCTTAGAAAGTGTACCAGCAGAATCCCGACGCTGGCATGATTCCAATCTTTGTGAGTTTACAGTCCTGAAACACAAAAATCAAAGCACAAAACCAATAAAAATTTGAACTGGGGAGTGGGCTGGTTACAGTGAAAAGGAGGGTAAAAGGTTGGGGTTTGCATTGGAATGATATAGGTGTTGAATAATTTAGTAGTGGGTGAGTGAAATTTTGAGTAAGTGAAGGCAAGAAGCAGAGATGAATGAAAGTGTAAAGGTGAAAATATGTTGGGCAGTAAAATGACCGCAGGTGGCGGGAAAGGAATTTTTTTTAGTAATTAAACTATAATTGAAAATATTAAAGGGAATGGAATAAAATTGACAGCTGAAATCAAAACAAATTAAAAATTGAGAAATACTGAAAAATAGAAATAAAATTGAATATGAAATTTTTAGAGTGCCCCTAAAATGTGCCTCTTTTAAGTCGTTAGCTGGATGTGTTTACTGACTTATCTAATCAGAGATAGATTGGGGCTATCAGCTCTATCTCTTCCACATTCTCGACTGGAGAGTTCTCATAGTGTAGTTTCAGGCGGTGTCCATTAACCTTAAACACCTTGGAAGTGTTTAAACTTTGAAATTCTACCGTACCATGAGAAAATATATTAGTAACAATAAATGGTCCGAGCCAGCGAGATCATAATTTCCTGGAAATAACTTAAGCTTTGGATGATAAAGAAGAACTTTTTGTTTTACTAAAAATTGCTTCCTAAAAATCATTTTATCATGAAAAGTTTTAGTTTTTTCATTATAAATTTTCGCATTTTCATTTATGGTTCTCTTTTAACTCTTGCAATTGCAACTTGCTACTGTTACCACCCTCTACCAATTCTATGTTTAACTGCTTCATAGCCCAGTAGGCTCTATGTTCTACTTCCATTGGTAAATGACAAGGTTTACCAAAAACTAACATGTACGACAATATGTGCATTGAAGTTTTGTAAGCAGTTCGATACGCCCACAAGGCATCATCCAAACGTAAGCTCCAATCTTTTCTGTTCGAATTCACCACTTTTTTCAAAATTGATTTAATTTCCCAGTTGGAGACTTCAGCTTGCCCACTTATCTGCGGATTGTATACAGTCGAAATAGGATGTGAAACACCATGTTTCTTCATCAATGTTCCAACAATTTTATTACAAAAATGAGTTCCCATGTCGCTAATCATAGCTTGAGGTATTTCGTACCTGACAAAAATGTTAGATTTGACAAAATTGACTACAACCTTAGTATTATCTGTATGAGTAGCTTTCGTTTCTATCCACTTTGACATATAATCCACGGCTAGAATGATATAAGTCTTACCAAAAGATGAAGGAAAAGGACCCATAACGTCAGTTCCCCATATATAAAAAATTTCACACACTAGGATATTTGTAAGTGGCATTTGATCTCTTCGTCCCATACTACCTGTTCTTTGGCAACAATCACAAGACTTACAAAACAAGTAAGTATCATAAAATAATTTGGGCCAACATAAACCACATTCAAGAATTTTATGAGCTGTTCTTTTAGGGCCAAAGTGTCCCCTACACATAGATGAATGACAGAAATTTAATATGGAAGGAATTTAATCATCTACAACACATCTTCTAATAATTTGATCAGTATAAAATTTTCAAAGATGAGGTTTATCCCATATGTAATTTTTAGCCTCTCGTCTAGTTTTATTCTTTTGAGCTCTAGATAAATCACTGGGTAAGGACTTAGTCACCAAGAAATTTCTTATGTCAATGTACCATGGAATTACCTATTGAATTGCAAAGAGACTTTCATCTGGAAATTCATCTTGAAGAACATCAAATGTATTGGTTGGAGTGATTTGGCTGAGATGATCGGCCACCAAATTTTCAGCTCCCTTCTTGTTCATATTTTCAACTAAAATTCTTTTAGGAGTAAGATCCACCAAATCAATCTTGGTTTTGTTTCTTTCTTAGTCACCAAATATTTCAGAGCTATATGGTCTGAATAAATGATCACCCATATACACCATAGGTAAGACTAAAAATTTTCCAACATAAAAACTACAGTAAAAAATTCTTTCTCTGTCATGGAATAATTCTTCTGAGCATCTTTAAGTATCATGGAGGTGTAAATGACATGAGGTACCTTGTCCAAATTTTAACCCAAAACTACTCCAAATGAATAATCCAAGGCATCGTACATTAATTCAAAGGGAATGAGCCACTTCGATGGCTGAATTATTAGGGTTGTAGTGAGTCATCCCTTTAATTTATCAAATACAATCTTGCATGAATCATCAAAATCAAATTTCACATCTTTTTGGAGTAGTCTACATATGGGTTGCACAATCTATGAAAAATCTTTGATAAATTACCAATAAAATCCTGTATGACTAAGAAAAGAGTGAACTTCTCGCATAGTCTTTGGGTAAGGTAAAGATCTAATAATATTTATCGTAGCCTTATCAACGTCAATTCCCTTAGAAGAGACTGTATGATCAACTATAAAATGCCATTTTTTATAATTTAAAACCAAATTAGTCTCAATACAACGTTTAAGCACTTTCTCAAGGTTGATAATGTACATTTCAAAAGATTCTTCATAAACTGTAAAGTCATCTATGAAAACTTCCATACAATCTTCCACAAGATTAGAGAAAATACTAACCGTATACCTTTGAAATGTCACTGGTGCATTACACAACCCAAATGACATTCTTAGGTAGGAAAATGTGCCTAATGAACACATGAAAGTTGTTTTCTCTTAGTCCTTTGGTGCAACCAAAATCTAACGATAACCTGAATAACCATCTAGGTAGTAATAGTGAGATTTACCTGCAAGTCTTTCAAGCATTTGATCAATAAACGAAACCAAAAAATGATCTTTTCTAGTAACCAAATTTAGCTCCCTATAATCTATGCAAACTCCCCACCTGTTTTGAACACGAGTGGGTATCAACTCACCATCACTATTTTCTATTATAGTTACCCTAGTTTTTTTTGGACCTACCTAGATCGAACTTACCCAATTACTATATGAAATGGGATAGATAATTCCAACATTAAAAAGCTTCAAGATTTCCTTTTTTACCACCTCCATCATGGGTGGATTTAAACGATGTTGGGGTTGCCTTACCTCCTTGGTTTCATCTTCCATCAAGATTCTGTGCATACAAATGGTGGGACTAATGCCTTTTAAATCGACCATTGTCCACCCGAAGGATTCTTTGTGTTGTCTTACCATCTGAATCAATTGCTTTTCCTGCAAAGGGGTGAGTTTATTTGAAATAATAACAACTAACGTATCTAGCTCATCTAAAAATATGTATTTTAGATGGTTAGGCAAACTCTTCAACTCCAACATGGGTGGTTGAATCAACGAAGGCAGTAGCTTGGAGCTGTTTTAGGACAACTCCACATAAGGTAATTGCTTCATCATTTGCTTAGTTTTCTCTAAATGGAAAAACATGGCTTCAAGTTCGTTATTGGGCACCATCATTTCTGTGATTGACTACCACTGCAACGCCTCTCTAACTTCAAGGATTGTCTTAAGTTCATCCCTCCCATTTAATGATGAATTTTTCTACACCCAAGTGTCAATAAAATCCATAGAAACAACAGGTTCTTCATCATCCGAAAATTTCATGGCATTGTATCTATTAAATTTAATTAATTCACCATCAAATTCTATAGTCAATGATCTAAACATCAATTGCAGCTGCTAGTGTTTTGTCAAACAAAGCTCCACCACTTGCAGCATTAATCATACTCCTGTCTGTAAGCAAAAGACCTTCATAGAAGTATTGAATCAACAATTGATTGTTTATTTGGTGATAGGGCCAGCTAGTACAAAGCTTTTTGAAGCTTTCCCAATATTCATATAGTGTCTCAACCGTGTTTTGTCAGATGCTACAAATTTCTTTTCTAATATTATGGTAATGTTGTCGCCTGCAATCAAATTAATACCAACTCTAATAATGAAATATATAGTTAGTGAAGAGTTGAGATCGTTCCCACGAGAAATCTATTGGTAAGTGTCTCACGAGTTAAAAACTAAGGGCTTGTTTGGTTGGAGGGTTAGTAATGGAATGAAATGGAACGTAACACACTTCCATTATTTGGTTGAGGATTTTATAATAGAATAGAACGGAATGGGATGAAAGCAGAGAGTTTCATGTTACATTATATTCCATCTTAAACAGTGAAAATAAGAAACCTCCAATTTGGGAAGTTTAGGATGGAACGTAAACTAATAAATACATACTACCTAATATACCCTCAATAATTTTTCTTAAAACCAATTATTTGTTCTAATCCTAACCCCCTTGTATATAATTAATAATATTTTTATATTATTTCTCCTTACCCTAATAACAATATTTTTATATTATTAATAAAAAATTGTATATAATTAATATTAAAATAAAATTTTTATTAATGAAAATAAAAATATATAAAAATATTCTTTAATTGTTTGTATATATTTCTATATAAATAAAAACAAAAATATACAGTTTTAAAATATAAATCACATATAATAGAATAAAATTTATTAAATAATTAATAATAATACTTTTATATAATTAATAATAAAATAATAAACTTTTATTAAAACTTTTATTATTTTAAATAAAATATATATAAAAATTATTTATCACAATTGTGGGTGACTTTTTAATTAGACATGATTTATGTTTTAAAATCATAGTCTTAAACCTCTTGCAACAATCATTTTAATGTCAGGGATATAATAGTCATTTATTATACATAACATTCCATTCCATCCGTCTTCCAAACAATGTTTCACTACATTACATTATGAACCCTTCCATCTCACCTAAATAACTTTTCACTATATTACATTCCATTCCATTATAAATCATTCTGTTTTGTTCCGTTTTATTCCGTTCTGTTCTATTAATTAACATCCAACCAAACAGGCCCTAAAACAAATTAGAGGGTTGAATTAACATGATTTTAAGAAATTAAAAATGAAAAAATTGGAAATAACCGAAAATAATCAGATCTGGAAAATTGATGAACAAACTTTAGTTTCGGGTCACTTTCGTTATCAAACTAGTATGAATCATCGATATAAATTTAAGTCCATTAATAAATACTCATTGAGTGGTGTTCTCTCTTAGGATTAAATGAAAAAAAAAAGTATTCTAATAACTCTTATTAGCTAACAACTTAGATACAATCTTAAGTTTGATTAACAAATAACATTAAAAACTAAGAGAACTAGTGAGCAAGACAATACACATATGATATGTAATGTATTTAGTCTAATTAAATATCTTTCTTAGAATTTCCAATCTCTAACGTAAAGATGATAATCCTAATTGCCACTTTGGATTAGCAAAATTGAACGTCAAATCCTACTAATTTGGTCGTAAATTAAATCAATCAATTTCTAGTTGCGCACTATAGATATCAATCAATTCAATCATGAAAAGTAATACAAAAGACATTTAATATTCATCAATGAAATAGACTTTATTCAAAAAATCACACATGTGCTAGATGATAACGTTGGTTTCCTTCAACCAAAAAGAATGATTTAGCTGCTCATAATAGTGGTAAAATTTGATAGAAAAATAGCATAACATCTGGGATCTCTATCCTTGTCTTTTTCCAAAAAAATGCGAAAACTTCCCAAAGAGCCCAAACAAAAACATGAAAGATGAGATGTCTAGCAGCATTTTTGTCTTGTCTTCCCTCTTATCGTTATTTTATTAGATACACTTCCCCCATAAAATCAGGTAGCAGATCTACACATTAAGAAAACAACTTGATTCCGAAAACAATTAGAATCTTAAGTCTATTAAATCTGTTTTCAAATCAGACTCTGCTGAAACTTTTATATTGCATGTGCCCAAACTTAGTCAAAAACTTTTCTGCCTGCTAAAAATTTGAATTCTCTTTACTTTTCTTGCATCTTTTTGATTTAAATTTATCTCCCATGTGTTGAAAGTCATCTGAGAACAATTAAAAAATAAGTCCATTAATTTTAAATAAAAATTTCATCACATTGAAGAGATTTGTATTCAAAGTTACCACAAAAATAATAACTTATCATAACTATCAGTAACATAGCCTCTCAATATTAATATCATTAACATGTAAAAGCACTAACGAGGACTTTTCCATGTCTTAGAGGACTTCTAAAAACGCGTGAAGAACTACTTAATTGGCTCGAGGAACTTAGACGCGCGGAATTTTTTGCTTTCTGTTTCTTTTCTTTTTGCGTTAATATTTTAAAATAAACAACTTTTACTGTATGAACAAAATGACTTATATTTAATGTAGGACAAAGGAGTGGTTGATAAATCTAAATAAAGGGACCAAAGACTAGAAATGAGAATTCACAGAAACACAAAAATTTCGTGGGACCGAGTACTGGGAGAAAAATTTACGGAACAAAGAGTCAATTTCATTCTGTCTTTGTGTTCAAAACACTCACAAGTCTTTCAAAAGGCTGAGAAAGTTAGTCGCACGGAGCACAAGTCTTTGGAGAAAAAATAAATCATGAGCACAAGTCTTTGGAGAAAAAATTATGCTTATGAATGTAATAATTATTATTTTTAATTTAATATATTGTATTTATTTGTTTTTATAACTGAATTATTTATATATTATTTTGGAATTGAATCATTGATATATAAGGATTAATAAAGTGATTAATTCATTTTAATATTAATATAAATACATATATGCATAATGTATATATTATGTAAATATGAAAAATTAAATAAAAAGTTTAAATTGACTTGTTTACAGAGAAAGAGAATAATTACGACAACATTATCATTGCTATATATTTTAAATAAAATAAATTGGTTTGTATTTTATATCTTTTATTTTATATAAATATTTTTGTATAATTTATTGGTAATTTCATCTTACATTATACTATAAATGAATATGTTATAATTTATAATTTATGAAATTTTAAAAATAAAACTACAATTTTTTAAAATTGTCTTAAAAATTTTTAAAATATATTAAATGCTCGGGCCGACTCAAGCCTAACGGTTGGTTCGTGGCTCGGGCGGGCTGGCCTAGCCACTGGCTAATCAGTCTCGGCCCATTGACCCGCATGGACTGGGCCATGGGCTGAGTCATTTCGGCCCGCCCGGATCGTGGGCTAGGCCCGCTCGCATATTTTTCTCAACGGACCGGGCCAGGCCATCACCAGTCATAGCCCAGCCCGGCCCGTTGACATCCTTATTTCTATCGTAGAAGCAGTTTTTTACTACAATCTTCTTTCTGCTTATTGATTTCTATGGTGGCATCGCATTTTTCTCCAACCTCCGGTTGTTCACTGCAGATCTAAACTTATGACTGCGTTTGAAAACTGCGATGAATAAGCACTTATCCCCACCACACCGCAGATCCAAACGCAGCCTATGGGTAATACTTCAGTTTCCACTGATGAAACAAGCACGAGATTCGAAATCTTGTGTTGAAAAGTTTGAGGGAGCTATAAAATTGGGTTGATGTGTTTTAGGATTTTGGTTTTTAGTTTCATTATTTTACTTTTTATTTCTAAAAATTAATTTCACATGTAGTATGAAATAATAAATGTTTCATGCATATGACAAAAAGGTAATCTAACATTGCTAGTCACATTAATACTATTAACAGAGAGTCTAACAACGATTATTTTTGGCAAAAAATTAAAAAATTGATTATTTTAGCATCGCTTTTTAAACTTTAGACTAGTAATTCAAAATTGAGTAAAATTTTAAATTTTTTTATAATTAACCCATATTAATATTTCAATGAATTATTGTAGGTGTGCTAGTTGGTTTGGGAAAGTAAATTTTATCTCACTCATCAGCAATATATATCAATGTGAGCATATATGCAAGGCATAGATTATCACTACAGCTTTAGGAAAATGAAAGGAAACTCACCCTCTTTGTTAGCAAGAGAGGCATAAGATGCAGTAATGGCTGAACCTACAAAAGCATTGAAGAATGTGCATGGTGTCCCAAGCTACAAGGTCCACTCCTTTGGCAACTAATCAATAGGAGAACCCTTACTACTCGAATGAGAAGGATTAGTAGGAAATCTTGATTAGTTTTCTGTTGCTTGAGACTCTTATATGGAAATAGTTGTATTACTAGTAAGATGGTCCTTGATATGATCATTTTTGTTGCTAGTTGTGGTTTAAGCATGCTATTGTGTTTGTTTGGCCTGGGGGACAGCTTTAGGGTTCCTCATGCTTTCTTGTGAGTTCCTTTAGGATGGGGTAAGAGATTGCCATCTTTGGAAAGCTCTCAATGTACATACATTTTTATTTATTTATAAATTTACTGAATTACCAAAAAAAATATTTCAATGAATTAAATACTATAAAGTTTGGTTAGGGATCACAAAAAGGGTCTAAACTCAGCTTCTTAAAGTCAACACATTTAACCCGAGTTGATTGAATTTTCATTTTTGGAGTGATTTTTTAAAAAGATTTTAGTTTCAGGTCAGCTTCAAAGCTTTTTTTATATTTTTTAGATTTAAATTTCTGTCTACTTACACTAACTTTTAGTTTAATCTCAACCTAGCCTAACAAATTTTCAAATTTCAAATAAAGTTAAAAAATTGTTCCTAATATACAGGAAGAACATAACATAAGTAAAAAGTATAAACCAATAAGTAATTAATAAACCATACTGAAATAAACTAATGCAACTATTTCGGAACTTTTTATGGAGTATGAAGAGCTTTTTTGAAATGTCATTCCAACTTTTTAACACAATAGTAAAAACTTGATCATGAATACCTTTGATTACTTAATTAGGTCACAATTTCACGTATCTAATATCACTGCTTATAAATTTAATCTATTGCTTATAAAAAAATTAGTGACGTAGAATTTATTTAGTATTTAAACTTTATTCATTATTTTTATCTCACATCAATATATTCGCAGTCAATAAGGAATAACAAGCTACATAGGAAGCTAAACTCTAAACTCATATTATGTTAAAATTATACACACACACACATATGGTAATGGCATTTACTTTAAGCATTATTGTCAATATTATTTTGTCAAGTTTGAAATATATTTCACTTATTAATGACCATATCTATGAACTCAATACAATTGAATTACAAATAAATATAAACATATGAGAATCAACTTAATTCTAGAGGAAATTAAATTCTAACAATTATTTAGTTTAATTTATAATTAGGCTAATCAATAACATTATTAATTTTTAACTAGATAATAACAAGAGGATTAGGCTTTGAAAAATGATAGTTCCATTTTCCTAGAGTCTTATACTATGATAGTAGAGAAAACAAAAATAAAGTTTTATGCTATTTTTGGGGATAGTAGTAATATTAAAGAGACTCAATTATTATTAATCTATTTATTTTCTTTTATTTATTTTTGTATATTCTTTTCTTTAACTTTAATTCTTTTATCTATGCTTTATATATATTTTGGTTTTAGGTTTATCCAACCTCTTAATATGAAGGTAGAGCACATAAAATGTTGGACTATATAAAGCCATCACTTATAGGATGTAATCCAGTACAACAAGACCGACATTCACAACAAATAATTTTTATATTAAAAAAACAAGATATAGATACTATAAAAGTTCATGTTGTTTAACATATTTTTAAATGAGGATCCTAATGCATATATAGCAAACTTTTTATTGATATATGATACTTTCAAGATTAATGGAGGGTTGAGAATGTTCCTTTTTTTTATTTAGGGATCATATGAAGAGAGGTTAAAGTCATTACTTACGACTTCAATCATTAATGGGTGAATTTAGCAAAGAAGTTCTTCAAAAGTACTTTCTACCAATAAAGATTATGAAGTTATAAAATGATATCTCCAGCTATACAAAATAGGAAGATGAGATACTTTGAAAGTTGTGGAAGATATTTAAAGATCTGCTTATAAGGTACCTATACCATGGGTTTGCTCGCATAATTATGAGTTCAAAATTTCTACAAATTTTTTCTTTTTAGAAGTAGATAATAGATGCATTGATTAGGGAAAGTTTGAATAATAAGACAATAAAAGCTACCTTGAGTTAATTAAGCATATATCTATAAAAATTTGTCAATCGTAATTGTTGTAGCAAGGGAGGTTCCAATTAATGTTTTGATTATAACAAAATATAAGTACTACTAATGGGTTTATTATTTTGAAGAGAAGGAATATGAGAACAAGATGTAGACACAAACTTAAGAAGATAGTTCATAAAAATGAAAGAAAAAGAGAAAATTTTAACTTAAAAGTGAAGTTTGTAACTTAAAAGTGAAGGCTAAGTCAAGAAAAAAAGAAGAATAAGGAACATTAAGGTCATTCTTTAGTTTATAATGTTAACTGTAATCTCACTTAATTAATTTTATGTTCTAAAAGCCAAACTATGTATAAACATTTCATATGACTTTATGATATGAATCTTTTCGTTCATCAATTGCTATTGAAACTTTTGGTTTTAATATAAAAGCATCTTGATCTTTCAAACACTTTTTAGGAAGTAATTTTGAAGTTTTAAAGTCATAATTTTATTAAAAAAATAAGTTTAAGCATTTTAAGTTGTTAAAAAAATCATATTTCTCTAGGATTGGTTGACCTAGATGGGTTAGTGGTCAATTAATATAGGATAAAGCTATTGAATTTGATGTATTAAGAGTTTACTATAATATTTTTCAATGTATTAAAGTATTTTATTAAAAAAGTATTGAAAATGAAGAAGGAGATGAGATTTTTGCTTTTTACTTTTCCCTACTGACACTCTCGATCTTTATTTAGCTTTCATAGCTTAACTAAAACTGTTGGTTCAACCACCACTCCCCTCCCTCCTCGTCTTCATCTTATTCTCCTTACTTATTTTTTTAGTGACTTACTCTCTAGTTTATTGTGCTCTTAGTGTGCCTCTCTCTCATATAGTGTATTTGTGTCATTTTATCCAACCTTTATCCCACCTTTTTCCTTTATTACTTATTTTAGTAACAATTTTTATTTACCTGCTAGTTAAAGCTGTCAAAAGTTATTCTTTTCGAATTTAGAAGTTCCTTCTTTAAGTTAACTCTGACACAAATTCGGGCATATCTTACCTAACCTCTTTGATAGTGAAGGAATCCACACTCAATAGTTTTCCTATGAAGTTTGCTAGCATATTGAATCCTTTTAGTGGACTAGTACTTCAGGGGTACTCCATATAGGTTCATTTAGATAGGAACATTATTTTGCTTAATGTTCTCTAAGCTTATTCCTAGGGACCAAAATTAGTGGAATAATAAGTTATCTTATATGTGCCATGGCCTTATACCTATAACTTCTTTAGTAAGACTGATTGTTTCAAATTTAAAGAAGATCAAATTTTCTTATGAGAGAACGACTTCCTTTATTCCATTGTTTTTCCATTGTTAAATGGCCCAGCTTTTAATAAAGAAGCCAACTAAAAATGTCTCCTAGTTACATGTACCACCCTCAAGAATTTAGATATTAGGAGCAGCTAAGGTTCTTCCATCTATTAACTTAGGGGTAGAACTCCAATGATTCTTTATCTTTGTCTATAACTATTTGGCAACAGTTCAGTGGAGACTTTTTGTTCTCTCCACGAGTGATCATATTCTATTTCCTTCATTGTTGTTGATCAAAAGGTGGGGTTTGGTTTCTGAAGGAAGAAGCAGGGGAGATGGAGGACGGTAGGAGTGGAAACTCCTCCAGCCTAGGTCACAACTAGTTTTGCCTAAGCTGAAAATGGATCAAAATATAATGTTACATATGACAAATGTGAATTGCATCGTGTTTTATGGCTTAGTTTGATATGTATTTAATTGTTAATTCAATTGTTTAGTATTTGTTTAGGTTAGAATTATGTTAGTTTGTTAATTATTTATGTTTTAAGTGTTTTATGGGTTAGTACAACTCTTTGAGCTTAATTATTATGTTTTAAGGTACCTTGATGTGCTTGTTAATGTTTTAGGGTCAACATCGAAGAATGAAGAAGTTTTAGAGATATTCGGGTCGAAACAATAGCCTACGATCATGGCACAATGGGCCACGATCTTCACAGAAGCATTGGAGTTAGCCCAAGATCATGGCCTATATGCCACGATCATGATAGAAGTCTCAGAAGTGGCCCACAATCGTGGTCTACATCGGGCAAAAGTGCAAACACTAAAAAATGTCAAGTTTCGAGGGATTTTTTAGACCTTTTGGACCCTGGAAAAACCCTAGAGCTACTCAGAACAAAAAAGGTATTTAAAGAATAAGAGAAAGAAGAAGAAGGAGCTTTTGCATCAGCTACTTCCGAAGAAACCGTAGAGAGAATTGTCGAGAGATAGAAAAAGAGATGAAGGAAGAGAGAAAAGGAGAAGAAGCTGACTCAACGTGCTTTCCAAATCAGGAGTTGCTTGGCATCGCTACCTCCCATCATTCATTCAATTTTGTATTTCTTGTTATTTTCAATTTTATTATTGTATAGAATTGGAATAATAGTTGATGATAGGATTTTTTTATGTTGATGTTGCTCGGGGCTTTACCTTTGATTTAATAAAATTTAATTGTTTACGTTTTACTAGATTTATTGTGATTTAATTTCTACAATTGCATAATTCAGTGATAAATTGAGAGGGTGAATTAAATGAAAAATAATTAAATTGGGATAACAAGAGTTAGGTGATTTAATAGAATGAGAATTAAATCAAATCGGTAAATTGTACATAGAGAGATCTTGCATAGGTTTCTGATAGTTTATTAGACAACTTTAGATCTAATTATGGTTTTTGATAGGTTGTTAATTGAGAAATTGCAACTCCCATAATCTGATTAGGGTTTATGGATTAGGGTAATGTTTATAACTCGAGAGAGAGTAATCAACCCTAGGATCGTCTAAAACAATTAATCTAGTAAGTCATAATCGATTAGGTTAGTGTTAAAGATAGGTATAATTCCCTTTCTCTCAATTGGTAGTTCTTTAGGTTGATTCTTAAGTGTGTGTTGCAGTTGCTAAATATCTACGATTTATTTTGGCCATAGATTTTAGGATTAGATTATCCCTCGTTGTAGGATTGACACCTTAGGTACTACGCAAATGACCCGTGCACTTACGATTATTATGGTGAATTAGTTAAAACTTACAAACATTGAAATGGCCCGATTAAGTTTTTGGTGCCGTTGTCGGGGAGGCAATTAGTTTAGTTCTTGAGTCTAAGGCTTTTTCACTATCTTCTGTTTTAAAAAAAGGGAAAGATGTTTGGGGCGTAAAGTAGAGACACAACAAGACATCTTAGAATGAGAAATGAGACATTTGAAGAGCTAGATGCTAAGAAGAAATGGAAAGAACAATGACGGAAGATAGATATTATAGGGAGCAAGGAAATTTTGCAAATTACAATGAGGCATAGTATGGTTGGAGAAGTAACAATCCTTATTGGAACATGTACACTTCGGGGTGGCAGAACAACCTATATTTGTATTGGTCCAATAATGCAAGTACTCACATGGGACATCAAGACCTATTTGAATTTCAATAAGATGAGTCCAGTTCATAGGATTTCAAATTGGACAAAATCATGGACAAGTTAACAAACATGGAAAAGAACTAAAAGAGACTGGAAGAGAAAATTGAGCAAGTAATGAAAAATCATGCCTTGTCTATTCACAACCTGGAGATTCAGGTAAGACAGCTTTCTTATGAATTTTGTAAGCAAAGTATAGAAGACTTTTTAAGTAGTATGGAAATACATCAAAGAGAGCAATATGAGGCTATCACACCTAAGGATGAGGGAGAGCTAGAAGCATCATTAGAAAACCAAACTGAACCCCAACTTATTGAAGAATAAGAGACGAAGAAAGAGGATGAAGAAAAGAAACCCAACCCTCTCCATTATTCACTACTTCTTAATATATCACATGTGAACTTAGAAAAATCTTAGGTAGATGTCCATGAAAAGAACCTTATCCTTCCGATTAATGATGACCAAGTGACATTCAACAAGAATGATGTATTAAAAAATCCAAAGGATGGTAGCTCATTTAGGATAATTGACGTGTTCGAATCTTCTAAAGAGTAAAAGGACGAAGAACAGATGACAATAGAGATTGAGTTTGAAAAAGCTATGAAAGTCTCTGTTTGTGAAGTGGAAGAAGCAGAGGAGATGAGGGTGATTAAGGAAGAAAGAGAGTAACTCACCTTTTTACAGGACAAACTGTTGGATTCGATGGAAGATTTAGGGAGTTTTGTTATTCCCTATTTTGTTGATAGTTCATTCGAAAAAAGGCCATTATTGAGCTTAATTGGTTTTTATAATGTTATCAATATTGTCCTTCTGATTATTTTGCAATTTGTAGTTTACGTACAAGCTACAAAACCTATGTTAAATGAAAAAGGTGGAAGCAAGCCGCTCATAATTGATCCCGACTGAGTGTCCAAGAAGAGCGTCAAGCTACCGATGTTAAAAGAAGCATTATATGGAGGCAACCTATAGATTATTAATTTGATGTTAATTTCCTTTAATTTTTAGATAGGTTGAATTCCGTAATTAGGTTGTTTCATTTCTAAATAAAATCGAAAAGGCAGAGGACCTCGACATGAATTTGATGATCGAGGAAGCAAGCAAAAGAGAGGTG
The DNA here is from genome assembly GCA_025629805.1 of Erythroxylum baracoense. Lineage (NCBI taxonomy): Eukaryota > Viridiplantae > Streptophyta > Magnoliopsida > Malpighiales > Erythroxylaceae > Erythroxylum > Erythroxylum baracoense. The sequence continues at coordinate 34,407,414 of JAOTAY010000002.1, read as the reverse complement.
AAAGGTTAAAAGAGTTAATAAGTGATTTTCGAAAAGTGGAGGACAAAAAAAGAGAAAAATTAAAAAATTGATGGAAAAATTGTAGGGTAAAAATGGGACACGCTAATTTCAGTTTCAAATTTTACCATTTTAACCTCCATTCACCTATATATTAATTTCTTACTTCACTTTTTCACTTACTTTTATTTTAACTTTATCTCTCTAAGTTTAGAACTTCCAAATACTTTCACTTCTCTCTACCTAAATTCTTAACTTCCAGTCCCTTTCAACCTCTAGCTACTTGCAAGCTAGTATCTCGTGCATTAAGCAATCAGCAAAGTGTGATCAATAGTCAGGATGAACCCAAGTCACAGGACGAGGGCGAAGAAATAGGGCAGCGGACTTCGGAGCACCCTTCTCGATCTACACAAAGGAGGAAGGTATTCATTTCCAATCCCTCAATGCTAAACAAATTGTAGTTCCGAAATATTTTGATTATGATACACTTGATAGGCTAGAACTGCGAGATATGGTAGAGAACTTAGCAAAAAGAATTCAGTGGGCGAAGTTCACACACTTCCAATATCCTGTCTAATGGGAGCTCACTTTAGAATTCTTCACTTCCTTATATTACGAACCTAGTAACCCTAAAGAAATGTAGTTTAAGTTACAGGGAAGAAACTATGAGTTGAACATTAAAATCATGTGTGATATTTATGGTTCCTAGAATCTTCCATTATCGATCAGCACGATGACTTTTGTGCTTCTCGCTATTGGAATGAGCTTACTGGGTTAAAGTGATTCAATGCTAAAAATGCCCTAACAACATCATAAGAACCCATGAGCACTTATTATTGCACAAATTCATGTGTCAATTGGTTTTTAATAAATAAAAAACCAACAAATGCTCAATAAAGGAATTTTTCCTATTATGGAGCATGGATCACAGCATCCCAGTGTGCACCTTCACACATGTGCTGAACGCTATTGTTGCAACTCTACGTAAGAAGAGTAATAATTTAGGTATGGGGTACTTGGTTTCCACCATTGCTGAGTATTATATCATGGACTGTAGTGGTTTAACCATCTACCTCCCAGATTTTCTAAATCATCATCATCTATGGCATGTTAAAATCCTTAAGTCCCATAACATAGAACTCCAGGATATCAGCCAAAAGATGCATATGAAGATCAGGGCTAGTCAGGTAAGTTTGAGTACAGTGCTTCCTCAGCAGGTAGAAGAGGACTCGACCAGTGAGGAGTCTAAGGAGGAAGAAGAAATAGAAGAATCGGGCTGAAAAAGTGCTTGATACAATCTCCACAAACACCAAGGTGATTACAGATACACTTGTAGAGAACTCTAGAAGAATGAAAGAGATGGCCCGAATACAATGACGTCAAAGCTGGGATATATGTCGTATCCATCGTTACTTTGAGGATTAAGGCGTCCAACTCCCAGCTCCAATACCATCCCCTCCTCTGTCACCAAGAGATTTTGTTCTAACCCTTTTTTAAACTTTAGTCTTTACTTACTTTTTATTTTATTTTAATTTTATATCTCTTCTTTCCATGTGTGTTTGTTTGTCCCCTTCTCACATTGAGGATAATGTGTTGTATAAGTATGGGGAGGGTTATGTGTTTTGTGTTGAATGTGAATTTTGCATATTATATGATAGTTATTAGATTGCATTTTGTGAATCGAGTGAATTTGTTAATGGCTTAAATGGATTGAAATTGATTTAATTTTAAACATAGTTTATTAGTTTATGAAGAATCATTAGCTTGCAAAATTAGTGAATTGGATTCTTTGGATAAATATGCAGGTTAATTGGGATTTAGTGTGAGTTTATCACGCTTTAAATTGTCACATTCAATCATGATTTGAGGTCTTTCGACTAAAGTAGCTCTGCTAGTAGTTTTTTTATGAAAACGAGTAACTTAAGCAACAAGGTAGGAAAAAATAATTTTGTTTGTTAATTTAAAATAACTTACTATTCCACTAGCCTTCAGGTTATGAATAGAGCTAGTAGCCAGTTAAGAATGTGATATAGTTGAGTAACTGGATTGACATGCATCACAAATGTGTGCCTCCGCTTCAAAAGTCTATATTGACGTTTCAACCAAGCAACTTAATAAAAAATGACTTAGTCAAGTAATCAGATCGACATTCATCACCAATGTTTGCCTTCGAGTAAAAGACTATGTCCTTGTTTAATAATAATAAAAAAGTGTTTTCTAATAAAACCTACCGAACTTGTAATAGCTTGACTTTTCATGAAAACGTACTTAGGAGTCGTTACAAAGTTTGAATGACCAAAGAATTATTAATATGTGCGTGTAATTGAAAATAAATTAACACTTAGATCTGGATTAATATGTTTATTTAGTTCAAAGCTCCTATTTGTAGATTTTTTATGTTAATAATTTGATATAACTTGAATGATTTTGTTTAAAATTAAATTTATTTCATGAAGTTAAATTAAGCTATTATCTCATTACTACATTGAGTGTTATGTGATGTTATGTGTTTGTTGTTTTGTTTCCTCAAGCAAACGTTTAAGTATGGGGATGTTGATAAGTATAAATTGCATCATGTTTAAGGACCTAGTTTGAAATGTATTTAACCTAGGTTAGAATTGTGTTAGTTTGTTAATTATTTATGTTTTAAGTGTTTTTTGGGTTAGTACAAGTCTTTGAGCTTAATTATTATATTTTTTAGGTGCCTTGAAGTGTTTGTTAGTGTTTTAGGGTAAACATCGAAGAATAGAAAAGTTTCAGAAACATTTGGGCCTAAGTAATGACCCACGATCTTGGCACAACAGGCTACGATAGTGACAGAAGCACTGAAGATAGCCCACAATCCTGACCCATATGCCACGATCATGACAGAAGCCCAAGACATGGCCCACGATCATGGCCTGCTTGTCACAATCGTGACAGAAGGCTCGTTTGTGGTCCACGATCATAGCATGCAAGGCCACAATTGTGGCCTGCGTCGGACAGATGTGTAAACACTTAAAAACTTCAAGTTTCAAGGGATTTTTCAGACCTTTTGGACCCCAGAAAAATGTTAAGGCTGCTCAGAATACAAAAGGTACTTAAAGACTAAGACAAAGAAGAAGAAGGAGCTTTTGCATTAACCACTTTCAAAGAAACCCTATAGGGAATCGTTGAGAGATAGAGAAAAAGAAGAAGGAAGAGAGAAGAGGAGAAGAAGTCGACTCGACGTACTTCCCGAATCAGTAATTTCTCGACGTCATTGCCTCTTGTCTTCCATTCAATTTCGTATTTCCTGTTATTTTCAATTTTGTTATTATATAGAATTGAAATAATAGTTGAAGATAGGATTTTTAGATGTTGATGTTACTTCTAAACTCACCTTCGGGGCTTTACCTTTGATTTAATGAAATTTGATTGTTTATGTTTTACTAGATTTATTGTGATTTAATTTCTGCAATTGCATAATTTGGTGATAAACTGAGAGGGTGAATCGAATAAAAAATAATTAAATTGGGCTAACGAGAGTTAGGTGATTTAATAGAACGAGAATTAAATCAAATTTGTAAATTGTGCAAAGAGAGATCTTGCATAGGTTTCTAATAGTTTATTAAACAACTTTATATCTAATTAGGGTTTTTGATAGGTTGTTAATTGAGAAATTGTAACTCCCATAATCTAGTTAGGGTTTATGAATTAAGATAATGGTTATAACTCGAGAGAGAGTAATCAACCCTAGGATTGTCTAGAACCATTGATCCAATAATTCATAATCGATTAGGTTAACGTTAAAGATAGGTGTAATTTCCTTTCTCTTAATTGTTAGTTCCTTAGGTTAATTCTTGAGTGTGCATTGCAATTGCTAAATTTTCAATGTTTTCATGAATGATTCTTGAATTGTTTTAATTAATTGAATTGAATTCCTATCTTAGTTTCATTACATTTGAATTTCTGTGATTTATTTTGGCCTTATATTTTAGGATTAGATTATCCCTCTTTATGAGATTGATACCTTAGGTACTACACAAATGATCCATACACTTGCATATTATTGAGGGTAATTAATTAAAACTTACACACATCAAAATAACCCGATCAAGATGCTTTTGTTCCGAAGTTAGTTCTAGGAATGGCAAAGCTATAATGTGGCGAGAAGAAATTTCTTAGGGAAAGGACCAGAATGTCCCTTTACACTGATGGGTATCTAAGGAGGAGTAAAATGCAAAGGAGGTTTGAGAAATGGGAGAGGTATAATAAGAAATCAGTAGAAGGAGGAGTAAATAATAGTGTAAATAGGTAGAAGTTTGGAAAGCTTGAATGTAGTTTATGGAAACAAGGAAAGTATGACAATCCTAGTCCATTTGAATGGCCATTCTTATATATTTTTCATTTTTTTGAATTAAATTCTCAAATAATATTCATTTACTCCAATAGAAGGCATATAATTTTTGGTGCACATATTAGTTTATAGACTTTACATAACTAGCACGCTCGATAACTCATAGTCTTTAGTTCTTTAAAGGTATTTTTAAAGTTATTGTGTTAGATGAACTTATTGTTATAATTGATTTGAACAAAGTTATAGTAAAACCAAATCAATAATTTATAATTTATTAACTACAAACTAATAACATAAAAGTTGAAGGAAAAAGGGTAAAATTAGACCCACGGTTTTAACCAAAATTTAATATGAACTTTAACATTTTATTATGTACAAAAAGAACCTTAACATTTCACAAACATTCAAAAAGAATCTCGACTTAACATCTCTTTCAACCCTTCATTACAAAATACAGGTGATATTATTTATTAATTTTTTGTCGGTTCTACACCATCTATGTATCTTCTATGGAAAATATGCAAAACATAAAAGATTTTATTGGTCTATGTCATATGCTCCTCTCTCATAATCAAACTTCGTATCTTCCATAACTTTCAAATAATATCTGCAAATGTTTAATAAGAAAATTAGGATGGAAACTCAAAAGTCTTCCTCATTCTTAACAGGGCTGCAAAGAAGTTCTTCAATTTCTGAATGGAAAGAATTAAGCCCTCATTTCTCTTCTATGTATGGGAAGTATATACTCACACTACAAAAAAATAATATATTACTGATTAAAAATTACAGATGGAAAAATTTTGTAGTAAATTAGCGATGGAAATTGATTTTTTGTATGTAAATTTGTTGGAAAAAAATGGTTTTTTAGGACTGCCAAAATTTTAATCAATAAATGTGGAGAGAAATTATTCCTGAGATTTTTTCGATAGAATATAGGGATAAAATAGTAAATTTCATCGTAAAAATAGGTGATAATGGGTGGCGAGAAAATTATAGATCTAAATTACTGACGGAACAGTAGTTCAGTCGATAAATATTAGTCTCTCGAAAAATTAAAATGACGTCATTTTGAATAGCCTCATAAGCCACCTAAAACTGCCCTTCTTCCTCCCCTCTTTCATATTCTCTCTTCTTCCCTACTTTATAGTCATCAGTCCCTCTTCCTCCCAAGCATTCAACGTCAATTTTTGCTTGTTTTGATCCGTCGTGCATCTTTTTTAGGTAAGTTTGCATTTCGGTTTCCCGATGTCTCCAAAAAATTTGTTGTTAGTGTTGAGCGTGGATGGGTTTTCATAGATTGTGCGTATATAAATATGGGTGGGTGGTTTTTCATGGATTGTGGGTATTATGCATTTTTACCTAATGTCGTTGGTTTATTTGTTGTTTGAATGTGTTTTTGTTGGTAAATAATGGAAAAATGTAGTGATTTTGTTATTAGTTAGAAATGAATTCGGGTTACCTATGAATTGTTCCATGAAATGACTTTTAAGGATGTTGCTGAACTTGGTTAATGCCTTGGAATCTATAGAAAATGCCTAGAGTAGTTACATAAGGCTTGAAATGAAAAATTAACAATTATATGGATAGATTTCATATAATAGAATGAAATTGGACAATGATATGGAAGGTGATATTTGTGAAACAATTAATGAGCATTTTTATGTATTAATATGGTAGAAGTTAAATGTACTTCAATATTTGATTATGTAGATAATTGCATGAGATTTTTTAGTTATCCTAATGCTTACAATTGCTTCTAAGTCTAGTTTTCATACTACTTGTTGAATAATGAATTCTTATCATAATTGATTTCATCCAATAACTTAAGAAGTGTTAATGTATATGAAGAGTGTTGATGTATGTCAATAGTTGATATATACTAAATACTTTTATGACTTCAATAATATTCTCCATATAATTTTATATTTTTTTTGTTATATTATGATATACATAGATAATGTAGACATAGATATGGTTATTCATCATTTTAATAGTTTCCTCAAAGAAATATTTGATGAATAAAGATATATCTATTTGTTAATAATCATGTATTTATTTAATCAATTCTTTTGTATACTTATGTATGATTTCTATTATGAGTTCTTTTTAAATATAAAGTATTTGACGTGAAATGACTTCTCATTGTATCACAATCTTCTTTTAGCTTCTTATTAAAGTATGTTATTGGTTTTTATGTATATTTCTAAAAACCAAATTGATATATTTGATCACTCCCTTTAAATAATAGTCTCTAAAAGTTGTCTAAAAATTAGGATATTTGACATTTATATATGTTTTCATACCATTCGACATATGTCCTATTTTATGGAAAAGATAAAGTCTTTGGCATGCCCGTGTCCCTAGGCCTTAAATCTTCTTATTTCTTTTGAAATTAATGCATGAATTCTACCATAATCGTGTCCCTATATTTTGGATTATATTATTTCTCTTGTAATTAGCATATGATTTTTAGCAAAACTATGGCTTAGGATCTATTACATAACAAAATTTCTTTAACTTCACATCAATCTCTATTCAGCCCCTATTCTAGGTCATGTCTCTTATTTTACTTAATCTACAAATGACATCAGTTGGCATATAGGCATAGATAGGAACATACAGGTGATAGCCTGTCGCTAACTACCAATCTATGCAGTAAATGGCGAGTTAGTGTCGAACCACAGAGAGCTGGGATGCAAATGCTATTTCAAATGTTGCAAACAATAGAAAACAAAACACCCTAAAATGATGAAACGAGACAACTAAGATGTAAAGAATGTAAACAAAAGACAAACACAAAGCGAGTTTAGAAAATACTAATAAAAATGGTAAAGAAGTGGGTTAGAGATATCTTTGAGATTCTGGGATGTTTATTAATCCTTGAATCTAAATAAGAGATACTCTTATCATGATGTTGGCCCATGGACTTGAATAAGCTCTCGAACCCTTAATTTCTCAAAAATAGGCAAAACTAACAAGCTCTAAAAATGCCTCGATCTCCACTATAACCTAAAATAGGCTCTCTAAGTTTAATAGAAAAGATGCATTAGGTACTAAGAAATAACTAACTTAGGCCACCTACTCATAAGCTTGGAAGGTGCAACCTAAAGGTATGAGATCCTAGATTAGTTGATTGAGTAACCTAACAAAGTCAACTAACCTATTGCTACTTCCGAGAATCACTATGGACTATTACATATCACACGTTCATCCCTAGCCTTCAGATTAGAAAGTTACCTAAATGGTGATCAAGCCTATAAGCAATTCCTAATTCATGATATTCATCCTAAATCCCAACCAACCTAGACCTATAAGTACTAATTTAAGACAAATTCAACTCCATTATCACAATTTCCATCCCTTCATCCTTATAATATCTCCAAACCCCTAAGTAGTTTAGCCACACATGTTCGTATTAAGCATAAAAAACCTTAAATAAATAAAATCCATAATTAATTAAATAAAATCAAAGCTGGAAACTATAAAAGAAGTGATGAAAACTGAAATTCAACACTAACTTAATAGAAATGAAAACTCTTTATGTTAACAAATAACTAATCGTATCCCAAATTACAAAATCTAAACTAATTGCATCAAAATAAAAATTCTAGTATACATAACTTGCACAAAAACCCAAATTAATTGATCATGAATATAAGAACATGCATAAATCCTAACTATTAAGCACAAATTAATCCAAAGAATTATAGATAAGCAAAATCCCATGACATAAACCATTAAACATTCAAATACCCAATAAATTTAGATATAAAAAAGCGCATAAATAAGCTCAAACCACCAAGATTAAAGTTGGAAAATTGGAGGAATAAGCATCCATTGATATAACGGAAAGGTTACTTACAAAATTCATAAAGTTCAACTATAAAATCCATCAAACATTCATTCTAACATTCTAGAGCATGTAAAACTATGATTAACACTAAGAAGGCTTTAAACTAATGGAATGAATATGAAACTAAAGCATTGAAACTAAAAGAGAATAGCTAAGCTTATGAAAAATAACAAAACTTCTCTACTAGTTCCTCCTCTCTTTTTGGAGCTTTCTAAAAATGACAGATTTTGAGAGCCCCTCTCTCTTCTTGGAGTTTTCCCAAAAGTGGTAGATAGATGACTTCTTTTCTAGGTCATTTCTCTTTCTTTATATATTATTTTTCTACTAAGGGTAAACCTTAAGGTTTTCTTATGCCTAAAAAGTCCAAAAATTCCCTCGAAAACTTGAATCTGGAAACGACCGTGTCTATTTACACATAAGCCACAATCATGGCCCTTAATGCATGATCGTGGTAGTTTATCTACTCTCTGTCACGATTGTGGCTGACTCCCCACGATCGTGGCCCTATGCTCAAGCTTCTATCACTATCGTGGCATATTTGTCATGATCGTGGCCTTGGATTATTTCCGGAGTCTTCTCTGATTCTACTCTGAATGCCCTTAATAGTTTCTCCTCTATAGATGGCTCTCCAAACTTTATCAAACTTCTTCCTTTTCCATATATTTGTTTTCACTCCTTTAATCTATATGTAAAAACAAAATGAACAAAAATTGAGTATTTAAACATAAAGATAGGTTTGAAAAGACATTGAAATGGATAAGAAAATATAAGATGATTCAATCCTATCAAATACCCCCACACTTGAATTATTGCTTGTCCTCAAGCGATTTAAAAATAACCAAGATATTCTGCTAATTTGTTTTCAAAGAAAATCGAAACTATCCAATCCTTCAAACTTCGACAAACTCAAGCATCGAGCATCTAAATATAACATAATCTTTTCATCAATGCACATAAACAAAGTCAAAGGTAGTCACCATTGATTAAAGGTAAAATAAAACTAAGATAAAAATTTCTCACAATGTTCACTTATTTGACTCAAGTGTTTAGGGTCAGTGTTTCACTCAAAACGCCCTCTAAGAGACCACTACCATAGGCTTGCAAATTCACCAATTCTCTAGTACATATATTACATGCTATCATGGATCAAAAAGGGCTTTTACGTAGGGTTGTAATAGGGCTTGGGTTAAAACGAGGCAAAAAGGTCAAAGGGTAACTCACAAGTATTAACAAAGTACTAATTAAGAAGGGACAACCTAACAAAAATTATGAGGTATGCATATAAATACCACGAACTATAAGTACTCATCACTAATTAATGCTACTATGTTTCCTTCAACAGTAGAAATAAAGATGCTTTTAATCAATAATGCCAAAAATAAGGATGCTTTTCTTTCTCTTTTTTTCTTCTTTTCTTTTCTTTTCTTCTTCTTTTTTTTACTTGGACACCACTAAAACAATAAGGAAACAATAGCAGCACAAAACAATAAAACATGAGTAGAAGTGCCTCTTAAAACATCTCATAATTGAATACAAAACAAAAATCCTTAAATCATATACATCAAATGCTTAATTATTACTTCATTAAACTTATGGTAGGGTAAGGCTAATGGGTTTTTGGGTTACAATGGTAGGTATGTCCCTCCCAACAAGCACTTGTTTAAGGTTACAAGCCCGACCCCTATCAACCGATATCAACCAATGTATGTTAGAGCTTCAAGCTCTATCACCTCCACGTTGTGGATCAGAAATCCCTCAAAGTAGGGCTTGAGACGATGTCTATTGACTTTAAACTCTTTCCCCATCTTGGCGCTTCTAATCTCCACTGCTCCATAGGGATATACCTGGGTAACCTCAAAGATACCTATCCATCGGGAGTGTAACTTACCTAGAAAGAGTTTGAGGCATCAATGATATAAAAGTACTTTCTGTCCCACCACAAATGTCTTCCTAGACATGTTACGATCATGGCCCATCTTGGAACTTCTAATCTCCACTGCTCTATAGGGATATACCTAGGTAACCTCAAAGATACCTATCCATCGGGAGTGTAACTTACCCAGAAAGAGTTTGAGGCATGAATGATATAAAAGTACTTTCTGTCCCACCAAAAATGTCTTCCTAGACATGTTGCGATCATGGAATGCCTTAGACTTCTTATAAATCTAAACATTCTCGAGTGCTTCATGTTGCAACTCCTGGAGCTCTTACAACTGTAATTGTCTATGGGCAGCAACAACTTCTAACTCCATGTTACACTTCTTGATTTCCCAATAAGCCTTGTATTGTAGCTCCATTGAAAGGTGGCATGGCTTCCTAAAAACAAGCATGAGTGGTGACATCCATATTGGAGTCTTGTATGTAGTCCTGTATGCCCATAAGTTGTCATTGAGGTCTAAACTCCAATCTTTCTTGCTGTGATTCACCGTCTTCTCTAAGATGGACTTGATCTCTCGGTTGGACACCTCAACCTGACCACTCATCTGAGGGTGATAAGTGGTTAAGACTCAATGCATCATTTGATATTTCTTTAGGAGGGCCTCGATCGTTCAATCGCAAAAGTGAGTCCCTTTGTTGCTAATGATGGCTTGCGAGACTCCAAACCTAGAGAAAAGTTAAATTTCAAAAAATTTGCAACCACTCGAGAATTGTCAGTTCAGGTGGCTTTTGCTTCAATCCATTTTGACACGTAATGAACTATAAGAAGAATTTATTGAAATCCAAACGAGGAAGGAAAGGGACCAAGTCCATGGCCCAAACATAAAAAAATCTCACAAATTAATATAGGGGTTTGACGCATTTCCACATGGGAACCTAGCTTACCTATGCACTGATAGTTGTTACAAGTCCTACATAAATCATATGCATCTCAAAATAGAGATGGCTAGTAAAACCCACACTTTAGAACCTTGTGCGCTGTTTGCTTTGGGCCAAAATGATCTCTACATGCATAAGAGTGACAAAATGTCAAAAGAGAAAGAAATTCACTGTTAGTTATGCACTATCTAATGACTTGATCTACACAAAATTGCCACAGGTGAGGATCATCCCATATATAAAACTTTATTTAGCTCTTCATCGTCTCTTTTTGTTCCTTAATGAAATCTATAGGAAACCGATGAGAAACTAAGAAATTTACTATATTAGTGTACCAGGGAGCTCTCAATTACACTACATGTAGTTGCTCATCTAGAAAACCATCATTGTTAGGGCCTGTATGAGCACCATGCTCCACTAAGCGGCTCAAATGATCTGCTACGTCGTTCTTTGAGCCTCTCTTATCCTTTATCTCCACATCAAACTCTTGAAGTAAGAGTATCCAACAGATGAGACTCGACTTTGCCCCCTTCTTCTCCATTAAGTACTTTAAAGCTGCGTGATTAGAATAAATAGTAATCTTAGTACCTAATAAATAAGACCTAAACTTATCCAAAGTAAAAACTACCGCAAGAAGCTCTTTTTTTGTGGTGGTGTAATTAGCTTGGGCGTCATTCAAGGTCTTCGAGGCATAATAAATATCATGAGGGATCTGCCCCTCTCTTTGACCCAAAATTGCTCCAATGGCATGGTTAGAGGTGTCACATATAAGCTCAAATGGCATACTCCAATTTGGAGGTTATAAGATGGGTGCAGTAACCAACTTCTCCTTTAGAGCATCGAACACCTTCTTGCACTACTCATAAAAAAAAACACTTAGTCCTTCTGAAGCAACATACATAATGGTTGTGTAACCTTGGAAAAAGTCCAGAATAAACCTTTGATAAAGCCCTACATGTCTAAGAAAAGATCTAACTTCCCGCACAAAAGTGGGGTAAGGCAAAGAAGAAACAAGATTTATTATGGCTCTATTAACCTCAATACCCTTAGCAGAAACCACACGTCCTGAAACTATCCTTTGTTGAATCATAAAATGACACTTTTCAGAATTAAGAACTAGGTTAGTTTTAAGACATCGCTTAAGTACCAAAATGAGGTGATCCAGGAATTGTTCAAATGAATCCCTATGCATAGTAAAGTCATCTATGAAAAATTCAACGATTTTCTTAAGATACTTAGAAAGGATACTTACCATGCACCTTTAAAAGGTAGTGGTGCCGTTGCACAATCCAAAAGTCATCCTTCTGTACGCAAAGGTTCCATGTGGGCATATAAAAGTCGTCATCTCTTGGTCCTCCGGAGTAATAGCAACCTGAATATAACTTAAATAACCATCAAGAAAATGGTAGTAAGCACGACCAGTAAGACGTTTTAACATTTGATTAATAAAGGGTAGGGGAAAGTGGTCCTTTCTACTTATAGAGTTGATCATGCAATAATCCATGCGAACTCGCCATCTGTTATGCACCCGAGTCAGAATCATCTCTCCTCTCTCATTCTTCATACTGTAATGCCCAACTTTATGGGAACCACCTGCAAAGGACTTACCTACTTACTGTCAGAGATAGGCACATCCAACAACTTCATCACTTCCTTCTTCACCACCTCCACCATTGGTAGGTTAAGACGTCTTCGCACTTGATAGACTGGAGTTAGCTCCTTCCTTAAGAAAAATATGTGCATACATAAGGAAGGACTAATAACTTTAATATCCTTAACTGTCCATCCTAATTCCATCTTATACTCTCACAACACACTAACGAGCTTTTCTTCTCACACCTTTGTAAGATTATTTGCTATGATAACTGGAAGTGTGTTGTTGGTGCCCAGATATGCACACTTGAGTTGAGTCGGTAAGGGCTTCAACTCCATTTTTGGAGCTTGCATAATAAAAGGCAACAACTGATTAGTACTAATGGGAAATTATAATAGATAAGGGACATACTTGCCAAAAGGGCTTATCTTAAGTGCCCAAATTTCTTCCTTTAGGTGCTCTCCAAACTCGAACTTGCTTTGCTAATAATCAGACATCTTTTGCTCTATTGGGGTAGTCAAAGCTACCTTCAAAGGGTCACCTATAGAAAGCTCCACCAAAGATTCAAGAATATCTACCTTAGCGACTAACTCACAGTCTAATGGATAATGCATAACATCAAAGATATTGAAACGGATGACCTCACCATTGAACTTTATAGTCAATACCCCGCTATGTACATCAATTTTTATCCGAGATGTCTTCAAAAATGGCCTGCCTAACAAAATTATCGAGGGACTCAAAGAGCCCTCATCCTACATATCTAACACATAAAAATCTATAGAAAAAACAAGCTCATTAACCTGCACCAAAACATTCTCAATAACCCCCTTAGGGTATGTGTTAGATCTATCAGCTAATTGAATCATAACATGGGTATCTTTTAATGAACCAAGATTAAGATCTTTAAAAACAGATAAAGGCATATCATTGATCAAAGCTTTATATCTAACATACATCTCTCATACCTCATGTTACTGATCTTACAAGGAATGGTAAAAATATCTGAATCCTTGCACTTGGGGGTAGCTTCCTTTATAAGACTGTTGACATATTACCCCCCACATTGATCTTCTCATCTGCCCTTAGCTTCCACTTGTTGGTGTATAGCTCTTTCAAAAATTTAGCATATTGCAAAACTTGCTTAATTGCTTCCAAAAGAGGGATATTCACTTCCAGCTTGCAAAAGACCTCCAATATTTCCTTTTCCTTTTCCTGCTACTTATTCTTTGCTAACCTGTTTGGAAATGGAACAAGAGGTGAATCATTGACAATAGGGTGTGAAGTACTTACCTGTGGATGGTGATCCTCTCCTTCTTTGTTAGCTCAGTTTCTTCCTCTTCCTCTCTCTCCTTCCCCTTCCTTAGCCCTTGTATCTCTTTGCCACTTTTTAAGATAATGACGTAAACATCTTTTCTTAGGTTCCTTTCAGGTGGACTAATCAACCTTGTGGAACTTTGGGTATGTAGCTTCCCTACGACATCAGTTAGCTAAGTAACCTAATTTTCTAAATTCTTCAAACCACTTCTCGCTTCATGTTGAAATTGAAGAGTGTTAAACACTAAGCTCTTAACAATTTCCTCTAAAGATATACCTCTAGCTTGTTGTTGTTGTGGTGGTTGTAGAGTGGTAGCCTTAGTTGAAACTATGATTGATTATGACGAAAACCTGGTGGTGCATAGAATCCTTATTGTTGCTAATAATTGGGATGGCATGCATTAAAACTGCTTCCTTACTATGGATTTCCATACTTGAAGTTGGGATGATCCTTCCACCCCAGATTGTAAGTGGGAGCAAAAGGGACACACCTCTACTGTTGTCCTTAGAACCCTCTAACTGCATTGACATGCTATTCATCCTATAAGGAAGGGCAAGCAATTATAGGATGGTCAACTAGTGCATAAACACCACATACCTTGGTAGGTCTCTTTCCTATCACTGATTGATGTGCCAATGAAGTCAAATTTGCGACTTGCTGCTATAACTTGGAAATGGAGACCTCCTTCACCTGCCTTGTAAAGAAGGACGCATTATCGTGATTGCCCCAATACTGGGAGTTTACTGCCATTATTGTTATTAAGTTCCTAGCATCCTATAGTGTCCTATCTACCAATACTCCACCACTCGCAACGTCTATCATATTGCTATCCAAAGGAAGCAAACCTTCATAGAAATATTGAATTAATAACTGGTCACTTATCTGATGGTTTGGACAGCTATTGCAAAGCTTCATGAAGCTCTCCCAATACTCATGCAAAGACTCCCTTATGTCTTGTCGAATGCCACGGATCTCCTTCCTGACGTTAGTGGCTTTTAAGGCAGGCAAATACTTTTCTAGAAATGCCTACTATATTTGCTCCCATGTGTTGACTGAGCCAGCAGGTAAGTGATACAACCACTCATTGGCTACAATTGCTAAGCAAAGGGAAATGCCTTTAGCTTCAGTTACTCCACTAAGACTTCCACTAGCTTCATATCTGAGCATGCGATGTAGAACTCCCTCAAGAATTTGTTGGGATCTGTGATGTAACTTGATCCCATTGAGATGATGTCACGAAAACCTGTAAAAGTAGGTAATGGACGTATCTGTCTAGGTTTAATTTCAACTTTCGACTCACCATCCAGATAATGAACACAAAGCATATTAGGATTGAAAGAAGGAGCTGCAAGCTTTTTTAAGGTGCATTGATGGTGTTTCATATTCTCTTCTGTTTCTTCTGAACTCCTGTCTATTGCTTCTTTGAAAGATAAGGAATGATCACTCTAGGATTCCTCGCTCTCTCTGACAAAATCTGGTGCGACCTGTAATAGAAGAAAAAGAAAAAGGGTTAAGTGGAGGAAGCAACGATCCTATATTTTTTGTAACAAATTTATGAAAACGAACATGCTTTGAGGAACTGTGGGATATGCAAATCGATGAAAGAATGAAAAAGAGATTAGTAAAAACAAAAATAAAAACAACACAAGAAATAACAAGTAACACATGCCAACTCCCAAAAAATGGCATAAAAAATTTGATAGCCTGTCGCTAACTACCAAATAATAAATTCCTAACTACTAAACTATGCAGTAAATAGCAAACTAGGGTCGAACCACAGAGAGCTGGGATGCAAATGCTATTTCAAATGTGGCAAACAAAAGAAAACAAAACACCCTGAAATGATGAAACAAGACATCTAAGATGCAAAGAGCGTAAACAAAAGACAAAAATAAAGTGAGTTTAGAAAATGCTAATAATAATGGTAAAGAAGTGGGTTAGAGATATTTTCGAGATTACAGGATGTTCATTGATCTTTGAATCTAAACAAAAGATACTTTCATTATGGTGTTAGCCTATGGACTCAATTAAGCTCTCAAACCCTTAATTTCTCTAAAACAGGCAAACTAATAAGCACTAGAAATGCCCCTATCACAAATAAGCTCTCTAAGTTTAATAATGAAGATGCATTAGGTACTAAGAAACAACTAACTTAGGCCACCTACTCATAAGCTCGGAGGGTGTAAACTAAAGGTATGGGATCCTAGATTAGTTGATTGAGTAACCTGACAAATTCAACTAACCTATTGGTACTTCCGAGAATCACTATAGACTATCACATATCACAAGCTCATCCTTAGCCTTTAGGTTAGAAAGTTACCTAAAAGGTGATCAAGCCTATAAGAAATTCCTAATTCATGACATTTATCCTAAATCCCAACCAACCTAGACCTACAAACACCAATTGAAGACAAATTCAACTCCATTATTGCAATTTCCATCCCTTCATCCTTATAATATTTCCAAACCCCTAAGTAGTCTAGCCACACATGTTCATATTAAGCACAATAGACCTTAGATAAACAAAATCCATACTTATTTAAATAAAACCAAAGCTGGAAACTATAAAAGAAGTGATAAAACTGAAATTTGACACTAACTTAATAGAAATCAAAACTCTTTATACTAGCAAATAACTAATCATAACCCGAATTACAAAATATAAACTAATTGCATCAAAAATAAAAATTCCAGCATGCATAACTTGCACAAAAACCTAAATTAATCCTAACTATTAAGCACAAATTAATCCAAAGAATCACAAATAAACAAAAACCCATAACATAAACCATTAAACATTCAAATACCTAACAAATTCAGATTTGAAAAAGCACATAAATAAGCTCAAATAACCAAAATTATAGTTGGAAAATTGGAGGAATAAACATCCACTGATATAAGAAAAAGGTTCCTTACAAAATTCATAAAGTTCAACTGTAAAATCTATCAAACATTCATTCTAACATTCTAGAACATGTAAAACTATGATTAACACTAAGAAAGCTTTAAACTAATGGAATGAATATGAACTAAAGCATTGAACCTGAAAGAGAATGACTAAGCTTATGGAAAATAACAAAAACTTCTCTGTTAGATTCACCTCTATTCTTGGAGCTTTCTGAAAATGGCAAATTTTAAGAGCCCTTTTCTCTTCTTGGAGTTTTCCCAAAAGTGGCAGATAGATGACTTCTTTTCTAGGTCATTTTTCTTTCTTTATATATTATTTCTCCATTTAGGGTAAACCCTAAGGTTTTTTCGTGCCTAAAAAGTCCCTCGAAAACTCAAATCCAGAAGTAACCCTATGTCTGTCTGCGTACAGGCTATGATCATAGCCTCTAGTGCATGGTCGTGGCTAGTTTATCTACTTGCTATCATGATCATGGTTGACTCTCCACAATCATGGTTCTGTGCTCAAGCTTCTGTCACGATCATGGCATATTTTCTACGATCTTGACCCTGGATTATTTCCCAGGTCTTCTCTGATTCTCCTCTAAATGCCCTTGATGGTTTCTCCTTCATGAATGGCTCTCTAAACTTTGCCAAACTTCTTACTTTTCGCATATATTTGTGTTCACTCCTTTAATCTGTATGTAAACACAATTTGATTGTTAAACATAAAGAAAGGATTGAAAAGACGTTGAAATGCATAAGAAAATATAAGATGATTCAATCCCATTAATAGGCCAATCCATGTTCCTTTAAGAAATAAAATTTTCTTAATATTTTTGTTTAAAATAGCATCTAATTCTTAAATAATTTCACCCTATAGTTAATTTATTATAATTATATGAAAATGAATCCAATTTAAGTAAAATATGGTAATTTGATATGAAAATGAAGCAAAATACTTTTAAAAATATTTCCATTTTCATGCACATTAAATATTCCCATGCTTACGCTTTTGCTCGTCCTCAAATAAATCAATTTCAATCACTCTTAACTTAAATAGTTAACAATTTTAAGGAAACAAAACAAATATATTAGAGAAATCAAGGTTATCTATCATATACTCAATTGCATTATTCATCAACTGGAAAGGTATTAAAATACTTGGATTCAATTCTTAATCAATTTAATTTAATCTAACAAACCGTTCAAATAATAACTTAATCTATATAATTTAGTCTTTAACTTAGAAAAGCCACTTTGTTTGAAAATGTATCATTTCATTTGTCTATCTAAAAGGTTAGAGTTACTATTATTCTTCCCTCTAAAAGTTACTTTTTTATTTTAAATTGATGTTCTAGGTTTTTAATAATTGAATTTTTTTGTAGGAAATTTTAAGGTGCCATAATAAGTTTCCTAAGATTAAGAACATCAATTTTCTTTGCCAAGTAAGATTGTTGGCTTCTCCTCTTTCTATTAGTCATAATTATTTCCTTTTCAAATTATAATGCACATTTGGTTTATTAGTATTTATGTCTTTGTTAATATTTCATACTATATTTTAATTTTGTGTATTTTTTGAATGATTCAAGGTTCAGTACACTTTATTCCTTTGTGTTTCCTCGTATTAATCTTTTAATCACATGTACCAAAATTTTGTAATAGAATTAATTGACCAATGCTATTGTCCTAGCCATTAAATGGTTAGTTTTTGTTTCTAATGAATGTTTTAGGTTATTTTAGGTATAAATAGATTACGTATGAATTATGAGAGTGCTTGTATAATTACTGCAATGCTATTTTTTAACTTATATATGGGTTAATTACCAAAAAAAGCCCAAACTTTTGTCAAAATTTTAATTATAACTCAAACTTTAAAAAGTAGCAATAAAATGCCCAAAATTTTAATTTTTTTTCACTTCTAACCCAAACTTCAAAAAGTGGCAATAAAATGCTCAAACTTTCAATTTTCATCAATTCTAGTCTGATGTTATTTGTTGTTTTCCTGATGCCCTTAGCTCTCAGCTCTTTGTTTTCTATTTGTTCTTCTGACGTCCCAAACTACTCTTACATTACAGCATACTACACAAATAAGGAAAAGCTAAAATTAAAGTGTAAGGTCATCTGGGCTGCGTAATCTGATTTAGGTCATTTTTAAACAACGAAGTCATTTTAATTATGTGATGAAATGATGTCATTTTATTAATCTTCATTTGATGTGTTAATTTTCGTTGGTGTTTATTAATAGTTAAGGTTTCTGAAACACGTAGCAAACTACGTCAACAAACTTAACGAAAACATTAACGTCAGGGTAAAATTGAAAAAAATTGAAAGTTTGAGCATTTTATTGCTACTTTTTGAAATACGAGCAAGAATTGAAAAAATTGAAAGTTTGAGCATTTTATTGCTACTTTTTAAAATTCAAACTATAATTAAAATTTTGACAAGAGTTTGAGTTTTTTTTGTTAATTAACCCTTTGTATAATTACTACAATTAGGATAGCTTGTCTAATTTGGATTTTTTTATACTTTGTCTGTTGGTAATATTGTAGTAATAGTTTGTCTAATTTGGATTTTTTTATACTTTGTCCATCGGTAAGTATTACCGACGAACTTAAAAATTCCTCGCTATATTTAGCGACGGAAAAAATTGTTTGTCGATAATCTTTAGGGATGGAAAAAACTTGTTCGTAGATACGGAATATTTCTATTATGTCGCTAAAAATTACCAACAGTCGTTTCTCTAATGACTCATGTGGTTGGTACATTCTGTCAGTAATTTTCGTAGCTAAACACCCATTTTTTTAGTGTAATGTCATACTTTGTATGGCTTTTGAGTTCCCAAACTTTGATTTTGAGAATATAGCTTTTGCTTTTTAGTTTTTTGATATGGAGCTTAAAATAAACTTTTTTTGTTCGAAAGGAAACCTTAGTTTGTCTCCACCAATATTTGTTTCTAGGATTCATTTTGACAGATCTCTCATCTGTCAAAGTTTTGATTGGTTCTGAAAAATATAGTTATCTAGTTGCTCTACGAAGCTTGAAGGTGCCTCTATGGAAACTCACCATCTCCCTTTTAGCTTGATTTTGTGATTTGTTGATTTTTTCAGTTATGAAGTATTCATTATATTAATCTTTTGAGGTGTAGAAGAAGCATTCCATCAAAGTATCTAAATTGGAATCATAGCTTGAACAACTTGAAGAAGATTTGAAGAAAGCAAAAGATCAACTAAGTATATTTAAGTTATGAAGAGGCGAGGTGAACAAAATGCTGAAGACACTGTTGGTTTATACCCTACAACCAATCGCTTTTGTTATAGTTTTGTGACCAATTATTTAAAGACATTATTTGTCTTGTACATGTTTAGATGTATATGATAAAGTCCATGGAATAATTGTACATTGCAAACATAATTATAATGAGATTATAATTATGAGATTTATATTGCATTTATGTATTATTCCTAAATGTTCCTAGTCATTGTTCTATTAAGATTGGACATTAATAGAACAAAAAATACTAGCGCATGTTTTGTTTTTCCTTATGAAGGAAGTAGTCGATCTCATAGGCTAAAGTATATAGATACTTAAACAAAAATGTGGTTGCTTGCTAGAGAACAAGTTCATTGAACAGACCCGATATAACAAATCCATTTGGAACATTACTTGTATATTTATGGAATTCTCATAGTGATGATTGTATAAGTGATCTTTTGACTTGAGGTCATCAAGGTTATCATATATAGGGATTACTATGTTTTGATACTACTTATGATCTGTTTAATCGTAGGTCGCTTAATCGGTAGTTATTAGACATAGCATGAACTATATGGAGGTAGTTGTGTGATCAAGATAGGATTCATAACCCTATCATAATTAGTGAGAATGTTTTGTTGTTCTCTATTAGTATTGATTCAAGAAATCCTTAGATAAGGTGAAATGAGGTAAATAGTTGACAAATGTCATTAATTGAATCGATAGTTAATGGTGGAGAATTAATATGATTGGACTAAAAATTTTAGTAGACCTTAATTCTATGCTCTATGTTTAATTGGAACATTGGTTAAAGAAAGGATTGAATTATATAAAAAAATCATGCATAAAAAGTTTAGTCAAAACCACTTTGACAGTCCTAAATATTTGGGTAGTCATGATGCATTGCTAGATGCCAATCTTCATCTATGATTATAAATTGTTTAGTTGGAGAATTAAAGATAAATTAAAAGGAATTTTAATTTATCTAATTCTAATTATGTATTAGAATTAGAATTTATAATCATTGCCAACATATTTGGGAACCTAGTGGGTCTCACATATAGAATGGGTTGAAGAGAGCAAAGTTAATTTAATCAAGTTGGACTTGATTGTAAAGTTTGAGAA
>JAOTAY010000002.1:34342826-34379993 GCA_025629805.1 Erythroxylum baracoense | reverse complement strand
GCTTCTTGATTCTTGATAACTGCTTCTAGATAACCGCTTCTTTAGTTGAGTTCTGTAACTAACTCTAACTAAATAACTGTCTGACATGCTAGTGTATCTTCGTGGTATCGTCTATGTCTTCTTTGCTTCTATTTTGCCTTCACATTTGTGTCTGTATCTGCGTCTGCGTCTACGTCTGCATCTGCGTCTGCGTCTGCATCTGCGTCTGCATTGTCTTTGCGTCTGTGTCTGCGTCTGCATCTGCTTAGTCTTTGCATCTGCGTAGTTAACACACTTGTCAAAGACGTTCTTTTGTTTCTAATATTATTATTATTTGATTGTCATCAAAATTAGTTATCGTAAAGTCCTCTTGACTTAACATAGGGGTGTGCATATATGTGGGTTGATTATATTTGTCAACATGTCATGTTATGAATTCCATTGTTGGTGTAGCTTCTTTCAATTTTTATAAAACAAGAGAAAGAAAAAGAGAAAAGAAGAAAAGAAAAAAAAGAAAAGAAAATATGTTTAAATAAAAGTATCAATGAGGAAATGTAATTATTTTGCAAAGTTATTTATGATTAATGTCTCCTTCTAAAGTTGTATGGAATGGGAAACTTGAGTATAAGGCATATGAGGTAGATGTTGCATTTAAGGGTCCCTGTGGTTACAAAGTATTGTTTATGATCAACTTTTGTGAGTGATATATACTTTATGTGGTTTGTGGTGTGAGAGCTTGAATTTGAGCTAGGAAACAAAATTTTTTGCATTTGTCATAGTTGATGTACATAATTGTGAGTGAATGTTGGTTTTTAGGCTTGATATTATATTAAAAGTTACTTTTGCTTCACTAAATTTGATGGCTTTTACACTAAACTATCCAAATACATCTCACCTTACCCTTGCCCACATTACAACTTAGAAAAGTCCGGTAATTCATGATGATGTATGTGACTCTTAGTGGTGGAGAAATGAAATGATATGCAAAGTTGTGGAATGTGATAGTCATAAATGGTGTTTGAGTGTACCTATGGATATATCTAATTTAAACACATTTTGTCCGAGCCTACATCTAGATTACTCAGTTTATAAAGGTAATGACTCTTGATTGATCATGAGTAGAAGTGTTGAATGTTGAGATCTTGCTATAGTTTTAAAAGTTATTTCTCTTTGCTTATGACTATCTATTTTTGAGAAATATGGAAATGAGTAAGTGTTTTTGGGTATGTGACTTTAGTTTTGATGTTTTTCTTAAGGATGGTCAAAAGTTAAGTGTGGGCAAAATTGATATATGCTTAATTGATTATACATTTATTCTATAACACTTAGTGATTAATGCTATAAAATGCTTAGGATGCTTACTTTAGTTCATATTTGGTTTTAGGTATAATTCGAAAGAGAAAGAGTTAAAGAGAGTCAAAAGCATAATCATTGAGCCGTCTTTTTAAGATTCACACTCATTTGTCATCACAGAATAAGAAGAAGAAAAATTAGAGCAAAAGGAGACAAGAAAATGCACGAAGATGAAGAGTAAATTGTCATGGCCAATAGATTCACGCCTATGACAAATGTATCATGGGCATGACACTCTTTTCCTGCCTATGACAAGAGCTTGTCCACCTGAAACCCTACATTTATATATAAATAGACATAATGTGATGGCAAAAGGCATTTTTTGTTGGGGGAAATCATTTTAAGGGTGTGAGCTCTCAAGTTTTAAAGAAGAGGGGCGACATACCTCATATTTAGGAGACCCATGGAGGGTTAAGCTTCTTGACACTAGTTTAGAGGTGATATCAACATCGAAGAACTCGATTAAGCATTCCTCTCATTGTTTGTTGTTCTTTCTCTCTTAAGGATTGATTATGTTATCCTATGTCAATTGTTTGGGTGTTATGTAAGAATGCTTGAATGCTCTATTTGATTGTTTTTATGTATGAACCCATTGCTAGAATTTCAACATAATCCATAATTGTTATGTTGAGATTCATTTGTGGCAACTAATGGTTTTTAATCATTATGGATAACATAATCTAGGTTAAATGACGCGAGCTTGTGTGGTTGTTGCCTTGATTAATCTATTTTCTTAACTCGTAATGCGACTGTCTAATTAAATCTAAAGAGCTTGTTCTAGGTTGTTCAAATGCTAGGCTTAATTAACAAGCTCTTTTTAATTAAACATGACCTAAGGAAAAATTTAGGTTAATAGAGCTTATTGTTAACCTAAGATTAATAATTGCTAGGAGATATATGAGAATAACAATTCAATGAACTATGTTCAACTATGTGTAGGCAGAGATTGAATCGATGGCTGGGTCCCTAATGTATTCATCACTTTTCTCATTTTTGAATGTTTTCTTTAATTTTTTTTCATTAGCTTAGTTTCATTTTATTTTCTTATTTGAAAATCAAACCAAACCCCCTTATAACCTAAACACTAATTCTTTTCATAACGAAAGCTAATTGAACACTTTTTGTAGGATCGACCTAGACTTACCACTGCTATAGTTGTAGGTCTAGTTATTTTGAGTAATGTTACGACGCACTACGTTAATTAACCAATAAATTAATCTAAATATGGAATTAGTAATATAATTGCAAAAAATTCAAGTAGACAATTTAACAAATAAACTATACTAAACATAATTAAAACCTAGTTCATTCAAAATACTAAGTTGAAATGAAATTAAATTAAGAAGTAATATCTAATTACTAAAAAACAAATTAGACCTAATATAACAAATTCATCAAAATTCATCACACTGAGAGGAAAATTCATATATCAAAATCAAATTTCATCCAATTCTTGTGTAATTTATCAAATTATTCTAATAATTCATAGGGAAAAGAATGAAATTCAACTTGCAACTGAAAATTAAGCACAAAACTTCGAAAATCACCCTAAGATGCAACAATGGTGTAACCCTAGCATTTTGGGGATGAAAAACCATAAAATTAACAAAAATATCTAAATTTTCCAAGTTTAATTATCGTAAAAGAAAAGAAAATCCTACTTTGGTGTTGTAAAATCACTCAAAAAATGTTGGTTTGGTTAAAGAAGGGAGAGGTACAGCAGGTGGGTGGCAAAAGAGGGAGAGACAAATGGGAAAGAATAAGAAAAAATTAGGTTTTTAATATGTTATAGACTTATATGGTAGATTACACGGTCGTGTAATTGGTCTTATAAGTAATTGTAAATGTGTGACCTTAGACAAATCCATGTGACTTTTTGTGAACTTACACAGTCATATATATGGTCTTATGTTTGACTATGTAAGTCATTGTGAATGTGAAACTTTTGACATGGGCATGTGTTATGAAATGTTCTAAGTAACTTGAGATATATAGGCGTGTCCTATGCACATATAACTAACTGTAAACATGTGGGAAATTTTTTTAAAAGCTCTAGGATTGAATAAACATGTCTAGTGACCATGTGAAAAATGCTAAAATGAAATTTGTGTGTACACAAACATGTGCACAGGCATCTACATGACTATGTATCCCTAAAAGTTCCTTAAATTTTTTAATTCAAATTCATAAGAGTCAATAAAACATAATAAAAACATAAAAAATATTCAAAATCAAATGAAGATGCTTTACAACCTAATATAAAACAAAAAAAAAAAATGAAATCTTAAACTAAATCAAAAAATAAACAAAATAACACAAGCAAATAAAAATATCTTAATTTTTGGAATGCCTCCTAAGTAGCACTTTTTAAATGTCTTTAGCTCGACGTACCTATCATGTTTAAGGTGGCTTAGAGATATTAAGTTTGTTATTTCTTACTGTTGGTTCCTTAAACTCTAAATAAGCTATCTACTTGGTCCTTTTACCAGATTTTTCATCCTTCTTTCTCATTTGAACTGAAAACTTCTCCAACAAACTTTTATAAGAAGATTTCTATAAAAGATAGAAAACTAAATCATCAAATAAACCACTATAATCATTAGAATCAACAAGTCAAGGAAATTATTCAAGACATCATACATTTTAAATATGACCTCTTTGTTCTTAACCCTAAGCACTAGCCTTCCCTTAATAAAATCAATAATTGACCTACCAGTGACTAAAAAGGTCAACAAAGAACTAGAGTTACCTTATTTCTTCCTTTATGTTAAGAATCATAGAATTAACTAGGAAGATGAACTTATCAACCTTTAGAAGTATATCCTCTAGGATGCTTTATTGATATGTTTGCTAATTTTAAACTTATCCAAGTAAGTTTCAATTGACCTAATCCTAGTTTCCTTAAAAAAGAAATTATCATATTAATATCAGCCCCTAGGTTATTTAAAGGCTTTTTTAATTTTAAGCTACGTATTTGAAAAAGGATAGTAAAACTACCCAGATCTTTAAGCTTCTCTAGTAGCTTGCTTTAAAAAATAACTAAGTAGCTTCACTTAGTGTAATAGTCATTAACTCCTCTAACTTCCTCATGTTTCTAGTAACTCCTTCAAAATTTTTGAATACTTCAGCAGTTGAACCAAAACCTAAATAAAGGGTAATTTAATGTAAAGTTTTTCAAATAGTTCAAATAACTTACCAAACTGATCATCCTTTCAATCTTTCTTCACTTTGGCAGGATAAAAGATAATGCTAAAATTCCTTGACTTTTTTAATTTGCCCTTCATTTTTAACTTTCTCTTGACTCATAATGCTATTCTTTTTCTTATCTTAAGTTTTGTTTTTTTGTTGTAGCTCTTTTCTGCTCATAAGGGCAATTTTCATCATGCATTCTTTTGGATTTGTCTCTGTGGTACTTTGGCAAAATTTCCTTGTGATCTTTCAAAAATTAACTTGGCAAGTGGTAGATCTGAGTTTCCAAGTTATGTATAAAAAGCCTCTTGATTCCTTAATGAATTCTTTGTGGATTGAAATCTTGCTTCCAGATTTTGAAGAAACCTATACATGATGTCCTCCACACTTGGTTTCTTTTCTTAAGGTGGGTGTTGTTGAAATTCTGGTAGAGGGTTATTCCTTGACTGCCCTTGATTACCCCTAGAAAATTTTAGGTGAATCATCCTTCTGAATTGTATGTAATACTATATAGGTTATTCTAGGGTCTAGGGCTACTTTCCATGTAATCCACATGCACGGGCTATAATGCTTGACTTTCTTGACTTATATGTCTTAGCTCACACACCTCACACAATATAACTTGGAATTTTTTAAAATTCATAGTTAATCCATTGATCTTCCTACTCAGTGCTTTAACCTAGTCTTCCAGTTCATAACTACGTCAACATCATATAATCCCACTGACTTGCTAAGTCTTGCTTAAGAAGAGCACCACTGATAATTGCTCATCACTATATCTTCAATGTCTTCAACAAGGTCTTGGGCTATTTTAGAGTCATAATATTTTGAGCACCCCAACTATTTTGTTTATCATTTACCTCTTTTTTTGAGCTTATTGTAGAAGGTTTGTATTTGCGTCCACAATGGTGGACCATAATACGGGCAATTTTGTAACATCTTTCTAAACATCGCCTATGTGTAATATAATATGTCTTAATCAGCTTAAGCATATGATTTAATATTTGATTTAGACTTTATGGTATCATAATGTCTATCAAACTGCATAAATTGTTGAACCAATAGAATAATACTGAATTTAATCTTGAAATTGTTTGCATTAACAATCAGTCTCACAATGTTGGACTCCATTTCATTCAATTTCGGTTTAGTGTAATCAAGCATAGTCCTTAGATGGTCTGCCATATTTTTTAATTCTTTGGTATTAATTTGAACTTCCAAGTCCTTTATCTATCAATCTAACTTAAACTCTCTATGTAGGGTTCTTTAGAGATTCCAACGAGTTGTTCTCTCAATCTCTAGATCTTTTTCAACTGGGTGCAATGGATTCCCTTTAGTCATAAACTAACCCCAAGACTTGTAGAAGCAATAAAAACCAAAGAGTTAATCAAATAAGTAAACAAATTAGAAAAGAAATTAAAACAAAGAAATAAGAATAATGGATAGATTAATAAAAGTAAGGTTTTCTTAATATTATAATCCCCAAAAAATGGTGCCAAAAACTTGATTGATATAATTTTAAACCATAAGTGCACAGTATATCTATAGCTAGCATTGACAAGTATGGGTTGATCTCATGAGGAATACAAGTACTAGTAATGACCTCTTTCCTATTATCTAATCATCAAATAAAGATGATTTGTTTTAAAACTAAACTAAACTAGAATTCAACATAATAATGAATCAAGATAAATACGATAAAAAGATTAATTAAATATCAAATAACTAATAACTAGTTGATGAATCCCTCTAAGTTCTCTTAAGTATTAACCCTTTAACACATAATTAAATTATTGATCATTGGAACATAGAAATTCCTATTTTCTACTAATATCTTTCTCAAGGCTGTTAACAATTAATCCTTAGTTGATTAATTGAAAAATATTTCAAGTTAAATTAAGTTCAAATCACATGGATTCATGGATTTATATATTAGGTTTAACCTTATTCTAGAGAATTTATGTCGACCTATCTCTAGGTTTACATATAACTAGTTATGGTAAATCTATGCATATAAAAGTACATCTCAACCTCAATCATATGAAATCAAATATTAAACTAATATTTTGGAAATATTAATCCAGAAATGGAAACACATAATTGAATCTTAATGAATTAATAAATAAAATTGCATTAAATAAAGGATCAAATCATAATATCCATCCTAACTTAGGGTTCATTTTACCTATGCATTAATAAAACATAGTTTTTAAACATATAAAATGAAACAAACATCAAAAGTTTAGAAGAAGCATTTAAAAGACAAGAATTTATAGATATGTATATCCCCCATCTCTCTAATGAAATCCCTTTGAATCCTTGATGAAATTTTAATCTCTATTGACTCTATTGAAGTAATCTTCAAGTTTTCCTCATCTTAAGTTTAGAATTGTGTCTTCTACTTTAACTCTAGTCCCAAACTCCTACCCTAGTTGCCTATTTCCCTTTTCCTCTTCATAATTGCCTTATACTGCGAAACTAGGGCTTTTGGATTATACACGGTCAGTCATAAAATTATGTGATTGGTCATGTATCTTAAAAAAACTTAAAAATTATGACTTCACATGTTCATAGGAGTTTATATAGGTAAGAGACACATTTATATATATTACTTACATAGGTATATATCTCTTTACTGGAAAAGATAGTATCTTCGAATCTTTAAACATTTATAGTCTCTTACATGGTCCTTTTACATGACCATGTATGTTACTCACAGGGGTATGTGTCTTTAAATCATCCCCAATTCTTCCATTTTATGCCATCATTTTCCCTGAATTATCCTCCTTTTGATCCATGAGGGAAATTAAGACCTGAAAACACACTTAAAATGAAATAAGTACCAAAAAACATAAAATTCTCAAATAGCAAGCCAAAAAATATATGGCTAGAAAAACATGGTACAATAATTATTTATCAGTGGCTCTCTATAACTATATTAGTGCTTTGGGTGTTAAAAGCTTGGTCCTTAAGCAGAAGGGAAAGGTTTACATGGATGTTAAAAGGAGACATGAACTTTTTTTTCTTCAATTCTATCCTTAACAAAGTAACTTGAATAAAATTTCTTATTTTTATGATGTGGTAGGCTAGAAAATAGAGGACAAAAAGTAGCTAATGAAGCTTACACCCATTTACTTTTAGAATGTTTTTGATATCCTAATACTGTCAAAGCCACTCAACAAAGTATGCTGGTCTCGGCAGATTTAATTTATAAAGTAAAAAAAGAACATGTGTAGGTTTGAAGTGATTGGATAAGATTTTGTAAGTAATGTGGATGGCAATATGCAAAACGCTTATTGAGGTTAGTTCAATTGGTATTGGCTCAAATGCTGGCTAGTTTTGGCCTTTTCCTTTGCTTTAACTTATACAATCATTGGAAAAATGTTCTAGTAGTTGCCCTAAAACTTCTTTTATGTAATTTTTCGCCAAAAAATATCGTGAATGGCTGTGTTCAAGT
The DNA here is from genome assembly GCA_025629805.1 of Erythroxylum baracoense. Classification (NCBI taxonomy): domain Eukaryota; kingdom Viridiplantae; phylum Streptophyta; class Magnoliopsida; order Malpighiales; family Erythroxylaceae; genus Erythroxylum; species Erythroxylum baracoense. Next base: position 34,372,015 of record JAOTAY010000002.1, on the reverse strand, counting down.
TTTATCTTGTTTTTATTTGTATCCATTGAGTGTATCCCTAAAATTCATCGTTTATTGATTTACTTATCTCCAGGTATAGGTGCAAAAGGAATTAACAATCCCGGAAAGCTATCAAATGTCAAAGTTATTCTAAATGGTGGCCAAAGTGTTACTTTTCTGAGACCCGATGGATATTTTTCATTGTATCCTTTCAATATTTAACTTATTTGCTCAGTTCTAATTAAACTTGATTGTTATCACTTTTGATCACTTCTGTTAATAATTTGCTATTTGTTTCTTCTTTTGATCTTGTAATATGTTGGATGACCACTTTTGATCAATTTTGTTAATGATTTTCTATTTATTTCGTCTTTTGATACTGTAATATGTTTGATGACCACAACTGTGATCATCTTGTTTGTTTGGGTATTCTGCCTTTCTTTTGACCTGAACTTGATTCATTTAGGGCTTTTGATGCTATTATGGAAGTACTCTTGTTAACGATACATCTTGATTCTGTGATTCCTTCACTCCTTGAATTCTGTTCTAAAAGCCATAATGTGCCAGCTGGGACTCATTTGATTGAAGTTAGTGCAGTCGGCTATTTCTTTTCTCCTGTAAGTTATTAATTCTATTACTCATGTTAATCATTAAATCATCTCCAATTTAAAGGACGATCTTATTTAGCCTTAGTTTAGCATTCAGGTTTATCTGTTTTCACGCATTCAGGGTTTATCTGTTTTCACTTTTTGTTAAGGTTACCTTCCCTTATATTCAATTGCTATTTTCTTCTCTCGTTTTCCTGGCCCACTGGAAAATCTACCAGATCCTGCATCACCTACCTTTTCATGAGCCCCCTCTTCTTCACCTGTATCATTGCCCACTGCCTCAGTTCAATAACAAATGTTCTACCCAATTATCCATAGAAATAATCATGTATGAAGCCACAAATCGTAGTTGATTCCATTTAACCAAAGCCCTATCATTACTCATTCAGTACTAGCTAATATACCTATCATCAAAGTTGCATTTCATAATCTTGAACACTTCTCCAATGTTGCCTTTGGGATTTATTCCTTGGCGATAGATTTGCTGCTAGGGATTCTTTTGGTCATGATGCTTGGATTCCTGAAGGAAGAAGTTGAGTGAAAGTAAAAAGAAGGAACAAAAAATAAAAATGTGCAGACAGATTGTGAAAATATGGAAAAAAAAATACATGCTCTATTCTCAATGTTCTTTAGTTTTTGGATGTTCCGTTAGTAATTCCTACTGATGTTTTGGTTGGATTGAGTGAAAGTCGTGATGCTTGCTGGGGTAAATTGAGAGTATATGAGGTGGCGTCTAAATCACACTAAATACATTTTTCATTGGAGTGCTTATCTGTTGGACTCTCCATCATTGAACTCTTATTTTTCAGGTCCGAGTTGATGTTAGTGCTAGATTCCCAGGAAAAGTCCAGGCAGCTTTCACAGAGAACAGAAGGGGTTTGAATGAGTTGGTATTAGAGCCACTTTCTGAAGAACAATACTTTGAGGTGGATCCACCTTTTTCAGTCTTGTTTTTTCATATTTCATTTTGTAGAATTTCTGCCTGATATTACCCTTATTTTGTACAGATTAGGGAACCATTCTCCATAATGAATGTTGTGAAAAGCCCAATGGGTCTCATGATGGGATTCATGGTAGTAGTTATGTTCCTGATGCCCAAATTGGTGGAGAACATGGGTATGGTTACTTTTTGATATTTGATTTTAATGTATACTGAATCTGTCGAAAGCTAAGTAACTTGTGGCTTACTTAGATCTGTTACGTGGTTTTAGCTGCTATACTTCCAGTTTTCCTATTATATTCATTTTGTTATGTTTGATAACAGATCCTGAAGAAATGAGGAGGGCTCAAGAAGAAATGCGAAACCAAGGAGTTCCATCCTTGGCAAACTTTTTGCCTGGAGCTGCAAGGAGCTAGATGAACTTATGTCCAAATTGGCCTAATCCATTCTTGTATCAGAAGCTGAAAGTTGCATGCAGCACTTAATTGAGATTGATTTCTACTTTCCAGCAGAATGATTCTATTTGACACTATTTCTTTTCTCTCATGGTTGGAAGGTGGTAGTTATGCCTTAACAATGTTTTATGTTGGGTTACAGATACAGAAACCAATGTACGAAATTTTGTTGCTCTAATCGTCATTGTGTTGTTTGCCTTAGCTTCAAGGGACAAGGATATAGAAAAATCACACGAATAAGTGACGGATGTACAGATGAATTGATGCGTAGTTAGTGTTACATCGATCCTTAAAGCAGGTCCAATTGAGGGTTGAGCGATTGATAAGATCAAAAGGGCCCAAACGCAAGTATTTGGTTAGCCCATCGGTTAGGCCCTCCAATTAAAGTAGTAACCGTTTTCTTCAACGATACAACACCAATTCACCAGTTGGTTTTCAAATGCCTCCCTACTGGTTTATTTCAGTTCTTCCCATCCCAACAGCATAGCCTAAGTACAACACACGCACTATATTTTAATTTTAAGTCTTGAAAGAAGAAAAGAGAGCGTAAGATGGAAAGCTCATCAGCGACGAAGAAATTAGATAAGCGATGGAGATCGAAGCCTCTTCAGAACTCTAGACCTTCTGTGGTTCTCGCATTGTTCTCTTGTCTTGCTTGGCTTTACGTCGCCGGCCGGTTCGATTTACCATACAGGCTCAGCTAAATTATTAAAATTGATGTCTTTCAGACGTGTTTGCCTGCAGTATTTTCGTTTTCCATATGTGATCTTATTTGCTTTAAGTTTGAGATTGTTAGCTTTGTTTTGGGGATTTTCGTTGGGTCGACTAAATCTAAATCAATTCACCTTGGATCTTACTGATCCTGATTCCGCTGTCACTTCTCAATGCAAACCGAACTGATCATCCACGAACCCTTGTTTCCCTTTTTCTATTTTTTTTTTAAATTTCCCTTCTCGTTCTAAACGAATGTAGTGCGCAGATGCTAAAGAAACTGTCTTTGTTGAAACCGACAATAGACACTCGTTTTAAAAATAAAACAGATATGTTCTTTCTGTTTTTCTTTTTCTTTGGGTGTTATATAACGATTGAACTCTTCTGAAAACCATCAGGTTGTGGCAAGATGCAGAAAACAGAATATTACTTGCCAATCTTCTTAGGATGCATTCAGCCCAGGTTTCATGGCCTTTCTCTCTTTTGTACCATGTAAAACGTGTTCTTTTGGAAATTGTATTATGTAAAATGTTGTCATGATTTAGTGATAATGGCAAGGATTTCTACCGTGTGTCGACTCAACTTGACAAAGTTGACAAATGGTAGACTTAAAAGCTTTGTTTCCATTTTTCTAAAATCTGTTTTGCTAGAATAAATTATGTTTATGTTTAACTGTTTTCAGAGACCGAGGATTCTTACAGTCGAAGATAAGTTAGCTGCCCTGGGATGCAAGTGCGTTTCTTCTTTTTCTGTATTTTCAGTCTCCAAATTCAGTTTTGTTGTCCGAGATATGTGTATTCTATATCTATGTTATGTTAATGGCTTTTAGAGATCTTGAGAGGAAGATTGTTGATGTTGAGATGGAATTAACACTAGCAAAGAGTCAAGGGTATCTCAGGAACAAGCCGTCACTAGGTGGGTCTTCTTCGCAGAAGTTCCTTGCGGTTATTGGAGTTTATACTGGATTTGGTAGTCGCCTAAAGAGGAATCAGTTTAGAGGATCATGGATGCCTAGAGGTGAGCTGAGATTTGAATCACATTGCCACTTTTCATATGCTTGTATTTTCTAATCTCCTTCAGGAACCAAGATACTCGTCTCTTCTTAGACGAGTTTTTGAATTCATCCGTGGATAATTTCATTGTTAAATTGTTCTGTCTTTCCTTCAAGTAACTATTTCACCTAATATAAATTTGGTCATTGTTCTTACCAATTGCACCGCATTTCCTTTGTTCCTAAGAACATGATCATCATTGTATCTCTTAGACATCATTAAATCAATTCAGAACTCACTTTGTGTATTAATTCCTTCGAAATGTTGTCACCAAGTACTTTGCCGCGTCACATACAACTTGTGACGTGTTCTTGTCACTTTTGTAGGTGATGCCTTAAAAAAACTTGAAGAAAGAGGAGTGGTGATACGTTTTGTGATTGGTAGAAGGTATGCCTTCCTGCCTTTATCCTTATGTTGAAATCTGTCATTTCTTTTGCTTCTTGTCAACTTCCTTGATTTAGATTTTTTTCAATAGTGGTGCTTCATATTTGTTTAGCAGTCTTGTTATAGCTTTTTTTGTTTGAAATTGGCAGTGCCAATAGAGGTGACAGCTTGGATCGCAATATTGATGACGAGAATCGCTTGACAAAGGATTTCTTGATTCTTGTAGGTGAATGGTTTTATGTAATGGCATTCCATTAGTTTTGCAAATCTCCATATATGTTTTAGCTTTTATCATGATGTCATGTTATTTCCCAAGTGACAGACCATGATGGAAAGTGCTGTACAGCATGATGAAGTGATAAAATAAACAGTTTTGATTTCCTTAATTCATGTGGATCTACATTGTCCTAGTGTTCCTCATATCAGTGAAAGCTTGGATTGCCTGAATATTTTAACCATGGAGTCTGAGTACATGTATAAAAAATCTGTTAGGAAGATCATGAGGAGGCTCAAGAAGAGTTGCCTAAGAAAGCAAAGTTCTTCTTTAGCACCGCAGTACAGAACTGGGATGCAGAGTTTTTTGTAAAGATTGATGACAATTTAAACCTTGATCTTGGTATAGCATCAATTCTTTTATTTTTTTACCGTCAAGAGGCTATTTTTCATATTCAATGAAAGCTATTTTCAATATTAATTGTCTTTCCTCTTTCTTGACAGAGGCATTGATTGATTTTCTTAAACATCGTCATGGACAAGACAGTGCTTATATTGGATGTATGAAATCAGGAGATGTGATAACTGAAGAGTACAGTCTCTTATCTTTTTTCTCTCTAGCCAAATGGCTATGGCTTATCATTTCCATTATATGATTGTTGTAGTCCCATTTTGAATTTTGCTACCAAGTTTTCCAGCTCACTCGAACTTCTATGAACTAATTTTCCTGTATAGGTTTGTGTATTTCTGTTCCTTTTTCATGTGGATGTAGAGTGAATTCAACATAGCACAAAATTCCTAGCTTGTCATCTCTTATACCTATTAGTTTGCGGGAAATTTATCTTCGGAACCTCGTTGCTCCTTTGTTTTGTGCATGTAATATAAACTATTTCTGTTCTATTTGTGAGCTATGAGTTAGGTTCAACTTCTGAATTATGCTTGGTTTCCTTTTTTGGCTCCATAATGGCCCAGGGTCTAATCTGTTCTTACTTCAGATTGCTCTTTAAGATATTAAGGTTATTGGAATTGTGCTTATCAGAAATATAAAGAAGAAAGGCTATAGGAGATGATTCTTTTTTACTATCTTCTTTGTTTGCAGGGGAAGGCAATGGTATGAGCCGGAATGGTGGAAGTTTGGTGATGAGAAGTCGTAAGTGTTATAACTTGTGTATGTTAATGCTACAGTGATTCAACATTTTAATTTCAAGTTCAGTCATATGTGAAATATAACATTTTTCACCCTTAGAACGATCAAAAAAATATGAAACTTAACCGTATTTTCCATCGTTCTTGTTCTGCTATTCCTTCTCAGGTACTTTAGACATGCAGCTGGTTCACTTATTATACTGTCTAAAAATTTGGCGCAGCATATAAACATCAACAGGTAACTATTTTTAGTATAATTAGGAAACTTGGGAAGTATCTTTTAAGTTATGGAGGAGACGTCAAGTGCATGGAAAGCTAACATATTATTAAGTTGGGAAATCAGCAATTGAAAATTGTATAGCTTTTCATTGCGATGTGCACTTTGACTTAAGGAAAGTGGACTAAGGAAAATATGATGGCATTAATTCTGAAGTTTGTGAGAAGAAGCACATTTGACCCAGGGTAAAATTATGGCAAGTGAGGTGCTTAGCTCATTGTACCATCTCAACAGAAGTATTATGGTTCTTGGTAACTTGGTTCTGCTGTAATAAACTCAACTTGCTGCACAGTCTTACATCTTTGTTGACATATATTACATCTAGTCATCCAATGTTTACCATGTGCAGTGCATCGCTGAAGACTTATGCTCATGATGATACATCAGTAGGATCTTGGATGATCGGTCTTCAGGCAACCTATATAGATGACAATCGCTTATGCTGCCTTGGCATTAAACAAGGTAGATTTTGTTTACCTGAAATTGTTAAAATTTTCTTGTACTTGTTTCTTGAAGAGTGAATTTGCAATTTTCTTTTTGGAACTGAAAATAGCATGCCTAGAAAATAAGAGAAAGAACCTTATAAAGAACATCAGAAAAAATTATTAGATTTGTATTTTAGTTTTTTAAATTGGTCAACTTGTCATACTATTTGAGCGAAGTTCTCACATAGTTTTCTGACGTAGAATCTGCAGCCGGTACTAACCAATGATGTTTAACTCTTCTTTTACAGACAAGCTGTGTTCATTGGCTTGATTAGAGAGGACAAATGCTTCTGTTCCATCAACTTGGCCAGATTAATCCTGCAGGATTTTGTTTTTTCTGGATGCAGTAAGATTTCGCGAGTATATATCCATAATGCTTGCATCTTCTAATTCCATCTGCTTCAAGTTTATCTGGAGGATTGACTACAGTATTCTTTGTAGACTTAGGATACCCACAGGCTAACTAGACTCAAATTTGGAGCTGTTGATTTCAACTGCTCCAATAAAAGTTTCCTCAGGAGCTCTTCTCATGCAACAAGCTTGTCTTTTTCTAGTAATATGATATTGTTTGCCTCCACAATCGTTTTGCTATTACTGTTTCTAACAGCAAGCTCATAAATATATAGAATTTATTTCATTTAATAACATTTTCTGTCCATAAAGCTAAACTCTACCAAGTTCCAGGTCTCCAGTCGAGTTTTATGTGAGGTCGTGCTAGAAAAGGACTACGGAGGATAGGTTTATGGGCATTGGATAAGTGGTGAAAATCTGAATCAAATTTCAGAGCAGAAGGGCACAATTAAAAAATTACTGGGTATTTTAGAAGATGTAAACAAGAGAGCTAACGAATACAAAATAGTTAAGATGTAATAAAATGTAAAATGTTAGATAACATATACACCTATACAACTAGAATATAGAACATATTTATAATTAGAAGATGGACATTACTATGTATTAAAAAAGATAAGCATTATTTTATATTTCGGTATGGTTACCAAATCAATAATCTGTATTTATATCAATATTGCACTCAGTCTTTATCGATGTGAAATTAATATAGTAGTATAATTAAAAGAAAAAATTGGTTCAATAATGTTATCATTAATTTAATATTATTTTATTATAATAATGATAATTTGAAAAGCTAAAAATAAAGATAAATCAATTCTAACGTCATAACCTAATAATGTTAAGTATAATTAGAATAATATAATTGTAGTCTAGATATAATCCTTGCCAAACTCAAACATATTTAATTATCCTTATTTTTTTCAGTCTTAATGTAGTTAAAATAATTTTAACGATTATCATATTCAATCTTAGATTTTTAGATTACGAAGATCTTTATTGTTTGTATTTTTTTTCATTTTTATGATAATATTTATATTAAATTAAGGGAATTTCTAGTTCATAGTTTTAATAATAATAAAACATATTATTTATAATATTTTTTTTTTTATGGTATTAGTAGAGAGAGAGTTCAACAATCCAAGAGGCGATTTGCACCATTGCTGTAGAGAAAAGCTCTCCCTATCAAGACAATGAAGCGTGGCATATACGCATTTGTCGTATTTAATCACAACCTCCTCCTCCCCTCCTCACACACAGCCCATTCTTTGCCCTTCCCCCAAACCCTTCTTGCACGGGATAGTATTTGGGTTGACATTGTACTGTTGATTGTTATAGACTTCCTTGGTCAAGAAAAAAGGATATTGGAAAATAAAAATAAACTTCTTATTAAAAAAACAGAGAAATCTCTAAAAAGACAGAAAAATCTCTAAAAAACAAAGAAATCACTGTTGAAAAGCATCATTGGCTTGGTCAGCCTTTACCTAAACAACTACCTAATACTACGCAGGCTCATCAAACAACGCCTTTTTGCTTTCTTTAGGATTTGACCTAAGCTGCTCGGCAAATTCCCACGCATTATGCACCCATTCGCCACTTTGTTCTTAAGATTTTTTTACCAATGTTAGGAATATAAGGCTTTTCTCTAGTATCCCTACTTCTCATTCACTTACAGAAGAGCTAATCTTAGTATTATATAAGCAAATGTGTGGAATTGTAAATAGGTAATTTCGAAACATCACGAAAGCTCTCCTTTTTCCGAGCTGAAAAAATAGCATAGCTATTGCTCTTAGTCTTGGTCTTGGTCTTTCCTTCATCGTGGCTGACTCCCTGTTTTAGTAGTTGTCATTTGATTTCAATCTTTAAAAATCGATCATATGTAGGGCGAGTCCCTTTGTTTATTTCTAAGAATAAAAATGAAATTTACAATCCAATAAATAGGCAATTTAGAAAATCTAAATATGATGAGAATATAATATTAGAATAAAATCTTTTAAGGATTATTCTTATCATATCTAACTAGCTTCTAAGATAAACTTAAGAAAAATAACTCTGATCTAAATAAAGAAATCCTAGCTATCAAAATAATAATAACTAAATATAATTTACCAACAAACTATAAATAAATACAATTTAGATAATTAACATGCTCCCTTAAGTTAGATTATAAACATAGAAAAAAAAATCAAAGTCGCTAACTCGAAAGCAAATTATGAAAGATTTCATTGCAACCAATATAGTAATAAACGAATAAAATGAATGTTAAATTGGATTTAGATTATATTAAACTGTATTTATTTTTGAGAAGGAATAACAATCCACCAAAAGCTTAATATAGAAACTTCTAAATACAGTAAGGACAACTTCTTTAACCTACAATTTGTCATGTTTAATGAGTCCTCGACTGCTTTGCTTATAGAATTTATAATTTGAAAGACTTCACATTATTAATAATTTCCCCTTATTTTATTAGCTTGTATAGCTACTTAGAGTTGCACTACTAGATAGTTGCTTAAGCTATATTGTTATCTCTTTATTAAGCTAGTTTCTTAGTTAACCTAGTTAACTTATATGTTGGACTTATATTATAATTTTATTAATGTATTACTTAATTTTTTTTAAAGGACCAAATATAAATGTTGTAACTAAATGTTGTACTTAATAAGACAAAGTGTTTGATAAACTTCTAGCAAAGACCATCTCTCAATATGCTTCAAAGGTATAAAAAAGCCAGTAAAGCAAGTCAAATCAGAGTTAGTCCTACATATAAGAGAACATACAATGATGAATGGAATAATTAGAAGCTACAATATTTGATAGCAACTTCTTAAAGAATTAAGGTGGATATATAATGGTAGAGACACGCAAGAAGCAATTTTGTAATAGGAATATGGTAGCAATGAGCTAGAATGATTAGGCATAATACTCATATAGGAAAGGAATATACAGTAGAACAAGTTTGTAGGCTAGTTACTTGGTTTGGGAAGCTTTTAGTTATGCATTTGTATTAGAGCTTAGTTAAGGAAGTCAACTTTTTGTTGTCATTTTCCCTTATATAGTTTTTCAAGCCTTGTATTTTACCTGGTTGGGGTTTTTAATAACATTTTACCTTTTTAAGAAAAAAAGATCATCTTTCAATAATAACCTACCAAATGGTCAATATTACATCATCAAACAAAAATCTAAAATCAAAGAGAATCATGAATTTCTAATGTTGATAATCCATTATATTAGTTACAAGAACATAATAAAATATTTATTAGAGATAACACATTAATGATTTAAGAGAATAAGAGAATTTAAAATATTTTTTAGAGAGGACACATTATTTGAACATAACGAGTATACTTTTCCTTTATTTATCGTGAGAGGATGGGGGGAGGAGGGGGGTAGATGTCATATTTATGATAATATCATCAGTTTCATCACCACTTCATTTGACATCATTGCTTACATCATATTCTTATGACATCATTACTTAACCATCATGATAAATGACATCATTACTAATGTCATCATACTATACACTAATATTAGATCTATCTAAGCTTAATTACAAATTTAGAAATACTTGAAAATAATAACAATTTATTATATGTGGGACCTATAAACATATTTTTGCTTAAGAGACATATGAGCATTCTTATGTGGCATCAAAGTAAACATAAAACTTGCTATCATACTTAAGCATTTCATATCGTTCTTAGTCTTCTTTTCTAGTATCCATAATTGTTTAGGTGCACAACATCTTCTAGTTATAAATTTTTTGAATTTTGGACTAGGCTTGAACTTGAGTTTCATGACCCAGCTCAAATTTAGAATCACACACACACATACACACACACACACACATAATGTTTCCCAACCCATTTACATTAACCTAACTCTATAGGTCTTTTTAGCTGTCATTCTCTTTAGATAGATTAGTGATAGTGGGTGGCGAGCAGTGACAACAAGGGGAGGGTTGAGTCAAAGCATCAATTAGGTTTGTTATTGATATTGATTGATAATGGTAGTGATGTGAAGAAAAAGGGAAGTTTAAAGCTGAATCGATTGGGTGTTGTTGACATTTTATTATAGCAATAGTAGCAACACAACAAAGAGGGGAGTGCCAATGGCTCAATGGTAAGAGGCGTCCGCTTAAAGCGGAACAAAACCCTGAGGTCTCGAGTTTGAGTACCAGAGGGGACAATACCTGGAGTGATGGCGGTAGAGGCCGGGCTCTACATTAGGTAATCTAAATGCCTTTAAAATGTGAATGATAAAGTTCCACCAATAGAGTCAAATGCCTTATGAAATTATACTTTTATTGCATAATTTATTGGGGAATTCTTTCTTCCATAAGACCTAAATAGTTCTTGGACAAGAAGGATATTATCACCAATCAACCTATTTTAAAAAAAGGATCCTTAAGCTCTATTTATGATATTGCCAAACAAAACCGCTTATGGCTGGGATCTTAAAGATGACCTTATACAATGTGTTACAATATGATATTGGTCATATCTAAGATAAAGGAAGGGTTAGGAATTTTTGGGATAAGGGTAATAAGGTATTAATTATTTATTTGAGCATTTTTTCATTTCCAAAGCATTTAAGGGGTCACTTCAATAACCATATCTTTAATCCATGGCCAAGGTTTTTGAAAGAATAATATGTTAAGCCCATTTAGAATTGGACCTTTACTAGGATTCAACTGAAATAAAGATAACTCCACTTCTTCTCTTACTGTTGGTTTACTTAAATTTATAGTGATTTGGTAGTTCATAAATCATTTGAGAGATTGAGTAAAGGAGGAGCAATCAACATGGGACCTAGGGTATTCTTCAGTAATTGAATGCTTCACCATTAATCTCATCTTATAAATTTGCTTTCTCGTTATCTTATTTCAAAAGTAAGGGAATTATATTGGTAATATTCCTTGCTTTGATTAATATATGGAAAATTTGTGTTTTTTCCCCTTTTTTATTTAACAAACCTTTCTCTTTGTTTTATAATGGAATTTTAGATCTCCAAATATTTATAGTAATCTAATAAAGCTTCCTTTTCCTTAATAAAAAGTTTACCTTCATTTATAATTAGGATATTTTTAAATGCTAAGGAGTAAAGCTTTAGACTCATCAAAATTCTTTTGAATGTCATAAATATATCATGATCAAAAAGCTTGAGTTCCCTTTTTCACCATTCCTAAATTCATTATACAAATGAAGGATTTGAAACCATTAAATTCTAAAGACATTCTTTCATTAACTACATCTTGAAAACTAACTATTCCTGTAACAAAATTATTGAAATAAAAGGTGCTCTTCTTGATTAAGAAGAAAGAAAGTTTTGGACAATAATTGGAATATGGTATGAAAAGCTTAGATTAAAAAAATAATTTTAGCTTAAAAGGAATGCTTGTAGCTAGTCTTCATTGAATATTGCTCTATCTAACTTCTTACTTATGCTCCACTTGCCTTCTTGTTTGTAACTCCAAACATAGAGGTGCCTTTTATATTTTAAATATGTTATCTTTATTTTAGCAATATAATATTTTAAATCTTCATTTTAATTACTCAAGTTGACATTACCAAATGCTTCTGAGCTAAGGATATTGCTGTTAAAATCCCTTATTATCATCCAGGGTCTGAATAAGGTGGAATGTATGGTCCTGAAATTGGCCCGTAATGATCTTCTTTGGAAAGCTTGATTTAAGTAATAATCTAGAGCAAAAAGTGTCTTGATTTTCCCATTTAGCAAGATAATGCTTATAATGCATCAATTAGTCATTAAAAATAACATTAAAAACTTTACTTGATCTAGTCCAAAAGCCAAGATAATTATACCATAATAATAGCTATGATGGTTGGATATTACATTCTAGTGTTTAACTATAAATATGAAATTCTTTAAAACTTATCAACCTTAATTTCAGACCTTATAACATCTAAAAACATTGTTTTTGCATGATGGATAAATTCCCTTAGGGTTTGATATCTATTGGGATAATTAATTCACCTAAAATTCAAAAAGAAAAATAAAATTAATTATTAAGAAAGGTTACTCAAAGCCTTATTCTTCCTACCAAATATCTCTTGCTTAAACTAATGAAAGAATCCTTTTGGGAAAGAGCCTTATCTTGAGCTGACAATTCTGAAGAATAATCAATTAGACTAGTTTTTGATACTCTTAAGAAAAGTATTAGAGAGAGACTTAACTTAAGTTGATAATTCTAAAATAGAAACTAGAGTTAGTGCCATTAAGGCAAGTATTCGTGGTAATGACCAACTCATTATACTTAACTGTAGAAGTGCCAATAGACAATCTGATCTCATAAGTACTTTTTTCAATACATGGATTAACACTTAAGGGATTATCTTATTAGTTTGTGACTGTATTATATTAATCCCAATTGTAGGAATAGGATAAGAGGGATAAGCATATGTTAGAGCATTTGAACCATTATTATCCCTTTCCTTTAACAAGCTATCATCTCTCATTAATTATAAAAATTACCTTAAATAAATTTTCTGTTTATAGGCTTCCATACTTTGTCATGTTATGCATTTATAAGTTTCCAAGAGTACAAACTTTAATTGAATCCTCCACTAAAGAAATATCATCTCTAAGCCTGAGAATAGCTATAAGGCTATAAGAGCTAGCAGATCCCTTGATATTTCAACCATCACAAAAATTCTTATATATTTAACCCTTTTGTGGCAATAATGATCTCATTTATAGAAATAGGATTCCTAAGGTAACTTGCAGGATTGCTAAGACCACTAGTACCAATATTTTAATAGAATATTATAACATAAGGTTATATAGTTCTCTCTAATGCTTTCCAAGGACAACCCAAGTTTCCAGAATTGCAAAAAAAATAAGGATGCTTAATAGATGCCAAAGAACTCCTACAATAATCTTCTGAGCTGATTATATGGAGTTAAAAGAGATCAAAAAGATGTTATCTTCATATAAAAGAACCTTTTTAAGGCTAGCTTTCTCCTACATTTTTATAGCATAAGATCGATCCATATGAAATGTTGTTATTTTCCTTAGAAATTAACTCACAAGTGTTGTAATCAAGAACTTGGCTTCCTTATGGATAATTTCAGTTGGGGGAGCAACCATTTTAGAAACTTCCTTGATCTTATGGAAATAATTAAGATTCAAGGAGATTGGTTCCCTAACCTTTTACATCTAATTAGTTTTAGCATTTAAAGCAGGGATGCTAAAAGAAGGAACTTAAGAATTAGATAAGTGTTTATCTACCAAAGGTTATATAGTACGTGGGAAAGTAGGTAAAGAAGTAGTAGCAACATTAGGGGAGTTACCAGGAGCCAAAGTAATTGAGGGTACATAAAAGAAGAGGAAGGAAGAACCTTAACAATAGGAGGGGCTAAAGGGGAAAATTTTGTAAGTTAAGTGATACTTGATTAATGCCAGTGAGGAAATAGTTATACAATTGGAAAAGAGAACAAATAGAAGTAAAGGTGGGAGAAAACTTTGGAACAGTAACTGGGGTAAGCCAGGAAAACAAAAGGGTATGAAAGGATTAGAATTGCCCTTAGTTATAACCAAGAAAAAAAGAAGAAAAAATAGTACTGATTGAAAATTTGGGATCACCTAAACATCGAGGAAGAGAATTAGAAATAGTGAAAGCACTATTGATATACAAAACACTAATAGAAGTACAAAAAAGACTATAAATAAATGAAGATAAGAGAGCCATTAAGCTAAAGAAGGTAGGGGATTCCTAAAAGGAATAAGTTGAGGTTTGGACGTATATGATTTATTGCTATAAATGTCATGATATTTTCATACAAAATTTATTATTGCTATAAATGTCAAGATATTTTAATACAAAATTTATTAGCAGGATAGCAACGTTGAGCACCTAAATAGAATAATGTTGAAAAGATGTAGCTGCATGATTTCAAGATTTGAATTTGTCTAAAGACTTTCAGATTGAGACATTATCTATAACATTTCTTTCTTTTTTATAAATTGATCACTTTACATATTTCTTGATTTTGAGATTCCTAAAATAGTATATTGTAGTAAACTTGTTAAATAATTTGATTTCGATGTATTTTATTGTCTTGTTTAAGCACATATAAAAGATAGAGAATTTGATCCAAAATAAAGAATTTTTTTGTATGAACCAGGTGTAAAAAGATATAGATTGCGATGTCTAATTCTGAAATCATTAGGAATTATAATTAGCAGGAATATTGTATTTGATGATATATGTATGATTCACTAGAAAAAAGGAATATATTTATTTTTTAACATAAATTACAAAATGCATCAAAGAAAGTAAATTTAGAGAGTAAGAGAGTAGCCAACTATAAACTCCAGTAGGTTTGAATGTTCAAAGAGAATATTCTCCCTTAACACTCTTTTATTCCCTCGATCTAATCTTTTTTTTTCTTTTTTGCTAAATTATAATCAATTATACTATTTGACTTTCCATTTAAAGATAATTACTATAGGCGAGATCTATGTCTCATATCCCCATTTACGCTACGAAACAATTTTACAGTTAATTCTAATACTTCCTCGATATCCATACATTCTTTTGGTAGCTGCTTAAAAGGCTCCAGGCTCTTCTTTCTCTTTTTCTGGAACTAATTTGGGATTCTCTTTGTTCCCCTTCGTCTTCCTGCCTTTCATTCTAACGTAAAAGCTCGGGATCTTTTAGCTAAGCCTATCGATTTCCCTCCTTTACCTTAATCTCTTATACTTTTTTCCTTAACTTTCTTTATCATTTTAACCTCTTTTAAGCTCCCAAATGTTACCTTTACTTCCCTAACGATACCTACACATAATTACCATTTATGTGTAGGTATCGAAGCTAGAGGCACAAGTATATATGGTTACGGGACCACTCGGGTAAGTTCACCAACTCTTCGTGCTTACAATGTTTAAGAGGTCTAAGGGAAAGCAAAGATTGGCATTAGGTGTTCTGGAACACCAACCTTAATCTCAGATCTTTTATCTTACTATGGTTAATAGCTAAACATAGGCTTCCTACTTTAAATAGATCGAGTTTCCTAAACTTGGATGGCTTGTGAAAAAAATTGCACCTAAAATCACTAAAGATCTTTTAATTAAGTGCCGTTTTTTTGGCTAGAATCTAAAGCGCAGTTTAAAAGCCATAATAACTTAATAGAGGGTGTATAAATGTAGATGTCTGCTTAAATTGGCTATTGGAGAACATAGGTAGATCTAAAGGGGATTGGATCATTTACTAAATAAACTTGGGCATATGTATTCATAATTTTTTTAAAGGAAGAATTATAAGATTTTTCAAAGGGTTGGAGAACCTAAAGCTAGTTATCCAAAAGTACATTTACTTTTAATTAGAGTGCAAATTTTTCTAAATGAATCTAAAAATATCATTAAGAAATTTATGAGGTTTGAAACATCTAAATAAGTGGTTAGCTTACCAAAATAATCGAAAAACAAGATAAGGGTATCATCTGCATGGAAAGATCTATTCTAGTAATTAATGTTCTTAAAATCACAATAGCTAACTTAATAAGGAGGGTTAGTGAGATTTATATATGAGCAACAATAGTAATAATAGATTCAATGGGTAGCTGCCTTGTATGACGACAGAAAGATGAGACTTTATACCACTATGAGACAACTCAACTTCTAAGCCGCCTTTTCAGTCCAATATGTCTACAGCAACAGAGAGCAAGTGAGTAGAAATGTAGATTGTAAAGTGAAAGAATACTGGTAAGATGTTGACGTGTGTTTAATTGTTTATACATACACTTCTTAACACTTAGTGATTATTGTTATGAAATGATTAAGATACTCATTTTAGTTTATATTTGGTATTAGGTACAAGTTTGAAGCACAAGAACTAAAATAAGGTAAAAGCACATTCCTTGAGCCAACATTTTGATGTTCAAATTCAATTACCCTTGTGGAATAAGAAAAAGGTGAATCAGGGTAAGGATTGGATAAGAAAATTTTGGACCTATATGGTTGGATGCATAGCCATATATCCAACCATGTATCTCAACAAGGTTCACATTTTTTCAAATTATACAGTTTGATACACGGTCGTGTGTCAAATAGTGTATATGCCCAGTAAACTAATTTTTCATATAACTAGAACATTTTGATGGAAAATGAAAAGAGAATTAACTTGGGACTTCGTGAAGGACATAAACTTACTCTTTCATGAAGTGTCCCCAATCTGATTCAGAGGTGAAATCGACGTCGAAGAGCAAATCTAAGCATATCATCTTTATGTATCGTTGTTCTTCTCCTCTTTAACGATCTTTTATGTTATCTTGTGTTTATTGAATTGGTTCTTATGTAAGAATGATTGAATGTTCTATTTTATTGTTATTATGTAACTCATTGCTAGAATCTTAAATACGATATGTAATCATTGTGTTTGGATTTATTTATGGTAACTAATGATATTGAATCATTAGAGATAATGTAACATAGGATAAATAACCCTAAATTGTGTGGTTATTGCTTATATTGATCTATTTTCCTAATTGTAATGCAGCTATTCAACTAAATCTAAAGAGCTTGTTCTAGGTTGTTCAATAGTTACGTTTAATTAAAGTACTTGTTTTGATTAAATGCAATCTACAGGAAATATGGGATTAACAAAGCTTATTGTTAATTTATGATTAATAGTTCTGAGATAGGTATGAAAACGATAATGCAATGTTGTATTTTTATTTGTATTTAGGCAGAGATTGATCCGAGAACCAGATTCTAACACTTTCATCACTTTTGACTGTCTTTCATTATTGGATTTCATAAGTTCAATTTTACTTTATTTTCTTAATTGCATTAAACCAAACCCACTTTATATATATAAATATAATTTAGAAAGGTGAATTAATTTAATCTCCGTGGGCTAGAACTAAACTCACCACTAGCTATACTTTTAAGTTTAGTTATTTTGTCTAATGTTACGACGTGCTACCAATTTTGGTACTGTTGTCAGAGATTAATATCGATTTCTTTTATGAATACATTTATTGGTTTTATTTTTACTTTTGATTGATTTCTTTTCGTTTTTGGTTTAGTTACAGTGCATAGCACGATCTTCTAACACTGGTGAGTTGAAACTTGATCCAAAAATTTGAAGAACTCTTCCTAAATTGAAAAGAAAAGTTGCCCAAAGTTTCGAGGACTCGTCACCATCTGATAGGAGAATTGGTTCTTCACCAGGAGTTTAAATTGCCTTAGATTTGCTTTCTAATTCTTTTAGTGATTATATTTCTGAAACATACTCTAACATTACAGAGCAAAATGCTGATCTCACTCTTAAGCAGTTAGCTACTCCTAATTTTAATCATCAACCTTTGTGCATTGACTTTTCTACTATTGATGTTGCCTTTGAGCTTAAATTTGGCCTTATTCATCTTTTGCTTACTTTTCATTGTATGTGAGTTGAAGATCCTTACAAGCAACTCAAGGAGTTTTATGTAGTATATTCTAGCATGAAGCTAGCCGGAGTCCAAGAAGAGTAGATTAAGCTGAGGGAATTCCCTTTCTCATTGGGGGACATCGCTAAAGATTGGCTTTACTACTTACCCTCTGGATTAATCACTATTTGGAATGAGATTCAAAGAATTTTTCTTGAGAAGTAATTCTCGACATCTCGAGCTATTAATATTCGGAAGGAAATATGTTCAATGAGACAACACAATGGGGAGACATTATATGAGTTTTAAGAGCATTCTAAGAGGCTGTGTGCTAGTTGCCCTCACCATTGATCCAATATTGCTATAAGGCACTTCTGCCACAAGAAAGAAGTATGATAGATGCAACAAGTAGAGGTGAAATGGCAGATAAGATATCAATCAAAGTCAGAAATTTAATTTCCAATATGGATGCTAACCCTCAACAATTTAACATCCGAGAGGATCCCCGACCATTAAAAGTCTATGAATTTATTACCACCACAATGGAGCAACAGATAGTTGTTTTGACATCTTTAGTGAGACAAATGGATGTAAATGGTACTCAATAAGTAAAAGAATACATATTTTGTTCAATGCTAGGACATCTAACTAACATATGTCCAACCTTGCAAGAAACCTCCACAGAGCAAGTGAATGTTTTTGGAAGTTTTCTAGGTTAACCATAAAAGAAGTATGATCCTAACTACTCCCAAGCATAGAATTTAGGATGGAAGAATCCTCAATTCAACAATTATGGACAATAAGGACAACAACAAAGCTCCCACCAATAACTATTCTAAAGATAAGCTCAACCATCAAGCTTTAGACTTTTATGGGAAGACATGATGAAAAATATGGCTCAGAATACAATTCAGTTTCAAAATAGTATCCTAAAATTTCAATAACAACAAGAGCTAGTATTTAGAATCTAGAATACATAGTTACCACTGTTAGCTGATTGGAAAATCACAGTTTAGGTAAACTTCCTTCTTAAGAAATTATGAACCCAAAAGAGAATGTAAGTGCTATCACCTTGAGAAGTGGTAAAGAAATAGAGGCACCACATAAGACTCCTCTTATGGGCGATAATGAAGAATCTGAAAAGGAACTCGAAGTGTCTTCGAAAGAAGATGTAGCAGGAACTAAGGTAAACTCCCAATCTCCTGTAATTGAAAATTTTACCAGGACCTTACCTCTTTTTCCTAGTAGGTTTGCTAAATCAAAGAAAGAGGAGCAAGATAAGGAGATTTTGGAAATGTTGAGAAAGGTAGAGGTGAACATACCTCTAATTGATGCCATAAAACAAGTTCCAAGATATGCCAAATTTCTCAAAGAGTTATGCACTTCTAAAAGGAAATTGAGAGGAGATGAGAAAGTGACTGCAGGGGAGAATGTTTCTGCTGTCATACAAAGGAAATATCCACCAAAATGTAAGGATCTAGGTACGTTTACAATTCACTTCAAAATAGATGATACCAGATTTGAAAAAGAAATGTTAGATTTAGGATCTTCAATTATGTAATGCCATATTCTATTTACACTTTGTTGAATTTGGGGTCTTTAAAAAAATAAATGTCATAATTCAACTGGCAGTTAAATCTAATGCTTATCCTAAAGGAGTTATGGAGGATGTCTTAGTGCAAGTTAACATATTAGTTTTCCTAGTCGATTTTTATATAATGAACCTTCGTCTAATTTAGTACCAATGCTTCTTAGACGACCATTCTTAAAGACATCAAAGACAAAGACTGATGTGAATGTAGGAATGTTAACTATAGAGCTTGATGGTGAAAAAGTTTGCTTTAATGTTTTTGAAATAATGAAGTACCCTAGTGGCATTCATTATGTTTTATTTGTTGATTTCATTGATTACTTGCTCAATAACTTTTTGATATGGACGGTGAGGATGAGTTGGAAGTCATTCTTTTCATGAGTTTAGGGAAAACACTTTGAAAAATTCTATCTTATTTATTACAGATGAGATAGAAGAAATCGTGTTAGCGTTACAATCACCGCAACTAATGCCAAAAAGGTATGTACCTTTAAGCATTGAATTGCCAGTATCTTATACAATATCTCTATCTTAAGTTGTGTATGCACCAATCATTAAACTGAAGAAATTACCAAAACAATTGAAGTATGTATTTCTGGGAGAAGGAGAAACACTTTTGGTAATCATAGTGAAGAATCTAACTAAGTTTTAAGAGGAAAAGCTTATTTGAGTGCTTAAGGATCACATCATAGCCATAGGGTGGACCATAGCTGACATTAAGGGCCCTTTGACACGTATGCACTAAATTCTTTTAGAAGAAGGATCTAACCTAAGCTCAACCGATGGTGTATATGCTGCTAGGTGAGAATATGGGACCAAAACTAATGGATATATATCCATAACCACTCAAAGCCTTCGGCCATCACAAAGACGATGAGATAAGTAGGTGGGCGACAGAAATATATGGAGTGGTTGCGGGTTGGTCCATCCACGATGGGTTTGTCGTGGACCATCACGTGGACCATCACATGTGAGTTTATCGGAATCAAGAGAATTATAAAGGAGATTAAATCCTCTAATGATGGAAGTGGTGAAGATCGAGATTTTGATGTTGCTTGATATTGGTATAATCTATCTGATTTCTGATAGTAAATGGGTAAGTCTACTCTAAATGGTACCGAAGAAAACTGGGATTAGTGTGGTGAAAAATTAGAATAATGAGTTTGTCCCTACAAGAATTCAAAATAGATGGTAAGTAAAATGTTGCTACATCAAGGATCACTTTCCACTCCCATTTATTGATCAAATGTTTTAACAACTTACAGGATGATCTCACTATTGTTTTTTTAACTGATATTCAGGTTATAACCAAATTATGACAGCTCTAGAAGATTAAGAGAAAACAACCTTTACATTCCCATTTGATACTTTGTCTATAGAAGAACGCCTTTTGGATTTTGCAATGCTTCGACCACCTTTCAAGGATGCCTGCTAAGTATTTTCTCTAACTATGTTAAGCACATTATTCAGTTTTTTATCGATGATTTTACTGGTTATGGGTATTCATTTGATGCACGCTTAGATGATCTGAATTGCATACTTGAATGGTGCATCGAAACTAATCTTGTTCTAAATTATGAAAAATGTCATTTTATGGTTGAACAAGGAATAGTTTTAGGACACGTAATTTCATCTAGAGAGATTAAGGTTGATAAAACTAAGGTAGAAATTGTGCAAAACTTACCCTATCCCACAAATGTGAGAGAGATTCCTTTTTTTCTTGGCCATACACGTTTTTATCGCAAGTTTATCAAAGAATTCAATAAGATTTCAACAAATCTCTATCATTTGTTACAAAAGGATGTGCCATTTAAATTTGATGTAAGGATGCAAGGAGGCTTTTGACAAATTAAAGGAAATGTTGACTTCGGCACTAATCATTCAACCACCTAATTGGATTCAATCTTTTGAGAATATGTGTGATGCTAGCAATTTTGTTGTAGGTGTTGTCCTTGGTCAAAAATGTGGCAAGATGACTCATACCATTTACTATGCTTCAAGAACTATCAGTCTAGCATAAAGAAACTACTCCATGTAAAAGAAGATGTTGGATGCAAGAAGGAAGGCATGATCATGCTTAAAGGAATGAACAACATGAGGCACGATTATGCCTGCATGCATGATCATGCCAGGAGGTTTTTTAGGCATGATTTTTTTGCGTTTTGAGGAATCGGGGCTATTTTTGAAATCAAACAAAGTGAGAAAATCCTAAACATAACCCTAGAACCCTAAAGCACTATAAAAGAACATGAAAAACACAAAAAAGAGGCAATAACCATTACATTAAAGAAGATCAAGATGAGACATCAAGAAAAACTTCAAAGAAATTCTAGATTTCTAAATTAAGACTCTAACTAGTTTTTTTCCTTCATTGCTTACATTGTATTGGATGTTTATTTAGGTTAGTATGATGTTTAACATGATTATGGTTTTCTAGATTCCAATTAGGGATTGTTCTTAAATTATTTTGTGAACCTTATTTCTTCTTGAATTCAATATATTAATGAATGTTTGTGATAATTTTCGTGAATAAACTTGATAATAAGTCAAGAGAGTAAATCAAGTCATTACTGTTAAAGTATGCAATGAGAGTTAGTAGCTTAATAAACTTGGAATTATCAGGTTAAATATCAAAGTATATTCATATGTATTGAATGAAAAAATTATTTAAAATTTTGAAATGTTGAAATTATTTAAATCTAAGAAGAAATAACATTGAGAATGCTAAGGCACTTTAATAAGAATGATGATTTGAGATTTAATTTTTTTAGTTATCAAAAAGGAATGAGATTCTCTAGTGATTACCTTTATAACTAATTTTATGATTGTGTGGATTTGTATAAGGAGACAAATGCAATATAAGTTAGTATATTATACAATATTTATTTCTTTTATAATTATGCCTAGTATTATAACCTACCTTCGATATTTGCAATTAAATCAACTAGCAAAATTTCATATTAGATATGAAATGTTAAGACTTTAAAAAAATCAAAATTAATTTTTTTAGGATGTGATGCTTATTTGAAGCATATATTATCCTATAAGTTTTGAACTAAATTGAATAATAAAAAGTTATGAGATATCGAAAAAGCTTAATGTAATCTTATAAACCCCATTGAGCAAAATGTTTATTTCAGCGTATACTTATTGGAGAATGCTTGTTAAGACAAGTGCTTAATGTAATCTTATAAACCCCATTGAGCAAAATGTTTATTTCAGTGTATACTTATTGGAGAATGCTTCTTAAGGTAAGTATTAAGAGAGTAAAGTTATCCTTTTCAATGGGAGTATATAGGGACATATTACACATAGAGAACAAAATTCATATTTTTAATTATTGAATATATGATACTTTAAGAAAAAAATATTATGAAATATAAAAAGATAACAACCTAGTTATGGGAATAAGCTTTAAAGAGATAGATAAGAAAGTTATTTATCTATTTTAATCTACGTACATAGATAATGTGCTAAAGTTGTTTTATATTTTATATATTTGATACTTATGAAATATTAAGATATCCATTATTCTATGTATAAGTTGATATTTTAGTTCAAGGTTATATAGATATTGATTTTAGAAGTAAATCTTGGTTTTGGCACAGTTTAGTTTTAAAAAATTATTTTGAGATTAAAAAGGTATCAATGTAGCATTGATTGTTAATCAACTTATAATACATTTTTCATTTAGTGAAATGTTTATTTGGATCAAGGAGTTATATCATGAACTTGATATAGTTGCTTGCATTTTTCAAGACAGTAGTGTACTATAAATCATTGAAACCATTAGGTATATAAAAGGAGCTAAGGTCTCATTAAAGATTCAAGTATGTATTAGGCAATTTCTCTTAATCACGATGGTAATTAAGAAGAAGATTGTAAGTTTTAAGTAAGTACTCATTATAGAGAATTATGTTGAATTCTCTCACTAAGCCACTGTGTTAGCAGTAGCATGATCATCATATATCGACATGGTATAAGAAACTTAAACAATTGGTTTAATGTAGGTAGGAGATTGTTGGTGTATGCACTACAGTCAATCAATTGATTATATTTTAATGATATAATCAATTAAATGCATTATTTATCTTATACATATTCAGATGTATTTAATAAATTCTATAGGGTAAATATAAATTGAAAATAAAATGATGATGAGATCATAATTATGATATTTATATTGCATTTATAAATTATCCTTAAATTATTCTTAGTTATTGTTCTCCTAAGTTTAGACACTAATATAATGTAAAAATACTATTACATATTACATTTATGCCTTGTGAAAATAGTAGTCATCCTCATAGACTAGAGTAAAGAGATACTTAAACAAATATACAAGTCCTAGTTAGAGACTAAGTTCACCAAGTTAACCTTATATAATAATTTCATTTAGAGTATTAAGTCTATGTCTATAGAAATTCTCATTATGATTATTGTATAAATAATCCCTTGACTTACGATCTCCAAAGTATCTCACATAAGACTTGTTATGTTTAGATATTACTTATGACCTAGTCTAGTTAGAGAACAGATTGGAGAGACAAAAGGTATTTTATTCAAGCTGGACTTGATTGTAAAGTTTGAGAAACTTTATGATTAAATTTGAGATATTTAATCAATAAGGACTATTATAAGATATTGGATCTTATTTAGATACGATTGGTATTTAACTACAATTAGTTGTAATTCTAATAAGTTCAATTGAAAATTTAATTTAATTTTAATTAAATTACTAAAATATCCTAAACCTATTAGTTCCAACGAAGCAATCACTTCTTGCCTAATATTTTGGTGTACTATGAGTCTATTCTTAATTTTGATATAATTCTTTCATCTTAGAAAAGGAAAAAAAAAAGAGAGCTTTTACGTGTTAACATTACACATCAGTAATACGAAGCTATTATGAAGCTTTTATTTTATATTTCTGGTAAGGTTATTCTTTTGTGATCAGAAGGTTACTAACTCAAATAACATAAACAAACTATTTGTAAAATGTAAAAAGAAGATAGTTTACAATTAATAATTTTTCTTCGACCTTCGCAAAGTAAAAAGCCTTGTGTACTGAGATTTTCTCTCTTTGCCTTCGTTAGCAACACAAAGCTATTATTTGTTGGATTGTCATAGCTCTACTTGTGAGCAAAAGAGTACTTTAGCCAGCTTTAAAATCTTTTATTTTATATTTCTTGAGCCAGCTTTAAAATATTTTATTTCGCTATCTCATAGAAATTGAATAAAAAACAATGGAATTTGTATTCTACTGGTATCTTCGGAACTAAACCGTTAAAAATCTCTAAGGACGCGATCAATTGTTGGTTTCATGGCCTCGAAAAGATTGTTGTATGTGACCTCAGTTGGATGCACCGCGTCCCAAAAGACAAACTTGGACGCATCTACACACACAGGTGTATCTTCGTTGCAAAGCGGTCCGAATTCTACTGTGCCAAGCAGTCCACAGCAACCTCTGTTTACCACATCATAGGCTGAAAAAGAACCAGAGAGATTAAAAAAAAGGTAATAGTCAAATAGAGAAGCTTATTAATTCGAACTAGATGAATTTATTACCTGCGCTTCCAGGACCTTGAATCATGTTGTTTAAGGGTTCATATGTGTCGGTTATATAAAATTTAGCACCATTAATGCTCGCTAATCTCTCTTGCAAGTTGTTCAGTTCTTCCTGAAGCAATTGATTGAAATCTCTTGCAGCTTCGGAGACATGATCCACGCAACCTACATCCAATCCTTTTTGGGCCCTCACAATTGGCAAACAACCCATCGGAGAAAGTCCAGTGAAAACAAGTTTTCGTGCCCCTTGATCGATTAGAGCCTGTTATCAATTAATCAGTATACATTTAGCATCTTAATCCATGCAATAAACTACATTTGAAAAATAATTTATGCAGTTGGCTTTTCCTTAACTAGTCTGTGTGCGACACTACATACGAATGCCATCATTCTATCGGTTACATGCTAGTGACAACTACGTGGCCGCACAGGCTATCTAGCTGCTTTCTTAACTAATTAAACGTATCTAGGTCTATGTTTAAACATTTAAGATATGAGAAATAAATGCTAATTAAGCTTATACTTTTAATCGGTAGAGCCAAACCTGTGCGAACTCTACTGCTCGATCCACAATAAACCGCTCATAAGCAGAGATGTTGAAGGTGGCTCTTCGAATTGGTAAGGTGAAGTAATTGATTACAAAGTCATTTGTGCCGGCACTGACGACGAACCATGCTTGGTTGATGTGATGTTCGGCTTCTTGCTTTCCTATGGCAGATGCCACTCTATTCTTGTACTCCGCTAAATACACTGCTTGCATCGGTAAAGGGATTACGCTCTGCCATTAATGTTGGAAATTGACCCCCATTTTACGTTCTGTATAAATAAAAATAAGGTCTAATATGGCAGTACAATTCTTTTTGGTTTAAGTCAAATCATCCTGTAAATGGTTTTGAGCAACACCATAACTACAACTAGTTCCAGCCGTAATGGTAAAAACATGATTGCAGAATTATACTAATTGTGGTAATAACAAATTGCAATATAGAACATTGAAATATTTGGCATCAATATTGGTGTTTGGTCAAGATTAATACCACAGATAATAACAAGTCTGACAAACAATTTTAGTTAATAATTTTGGTGCGTCATCAAGGCTTACCTTAGGTAATTCGAATCGTAGTCTAAGATTTTTGATAAATCAATTTTCTAAAATTGAATTTAAAAGAGCTTTTAGTATCTCTAACATTCATTCTCAGGTTAAGCTCATATTGAAGTGACAAAAGCGATGAGTTTGAATATACACACAAGTTGGAGTGACATTATACCGATATTTTAGCTGTAAGGGGATCAAATCCACTGCCAGCCGATGCAAAGCTGACTCCTGTCTTGAGGTCCTCAATCCTAAGATTTGGGTCCAAATATGGAGGCACATTCTCCTTCAATCCAATATACGAAGCTATCCAGAGAGAAAAAGAAATACCAACGTATCATTTGATCATTTACAATTGGTAACCTGTACATATGTTGAGCAATGAAGCACCTTCGTTTCAGTTACGTTAAATATACAACTCACCCACAAAGTCGGTCGTTAGGCGTCCATTACAGAATCTCCCTGTCGGAAAATGGTCAGGAAAGTCTCTGCCATAAGGTGGAAAATTGGCCCTGACAAGAGTAGGCCAGTAGTCATTGTTTCCAGGGTCCACTGTGGAGTCTCCAAACACTAAAATGGCAGTCACCGAGGTATTGACTGCCCTTTGAGGTCCTTTAGCATCCGAAATAACACTCAACAATAACAAATTGAGAAGAAGATAGTATAGACAATCTCCCATCTCACATGAAAATTTTTTATCTTCGTTTAATGTACTGTAATATAGAGCGGTTTGTCTTTATATGTAAACATAGACCAGAACACATTTTCATTTTATTGGCCAAGTACAAGATAAATTGATATATTTTGAAAAGTTAAATCCATATTTATTATTATGTCCAATGATTTTTTTCCCCTATTTGGCAGGATTTTCGGCTTTTTATGAACTATGATGCCCTTGCTACCAATTACCGACGATTGCCAGCAAATACAAAGATTTTAAAATTTCGTTGTTTCCATTTACTCTTAATTTATATGGAATAACTTTTATTTGGTTATATTTTGAAAATAACTTGAAAGTTCAGAATCTTCCAACTCTTTTAGTTAGAAATTTAATGCTGGATCCATTTTTTTTCTTTAAGCTATTGTCGGTTATAGCTTATTAGTTAAGAAATTCAACCAGCGAATTAATGGCATGAACATACTTTCCATCTTAACTCCCTATCTTATGCACATTTGATTGCTAAATTGTCATTCTTCCCTGTAAATTAACTGTAAATTGCTTTGTCAAAATATAATGAAAATATTTCGATGATATACTTCAGTTCTTTAATATCTAATCCTTGTGGCATCTTTAGGCAAATTTTTTTTTTTCTATTCCTATTTGGGATTTTGATCATGTATTGCACTTTCAAATCTGAATAAAATCAGGCGTGCTACATATGACATGTATCGCCAAATAAATGCAAAATCCTTATTACATAGTATTAATTGCAGGAAATGACTAGAAGAATACTCGTAAGATGAATGTATTGATAACATTATAAGCTTGTGATAGAATTTAGCATGATGTCGAGTGGAATATGTGCTTTTTTGTAGTGATTTTGGAAATTTCCATTAATTTGATACAAATATTACGAATTTGAAAGGGATTTATTTTATTACACTAACTTCATTATTCAATCTAGGGTTAATTATCAAAAAAAGCCTAAACTTTCGTCAAATTTTCAATTATAGCTCGAACTTTAAAAAATAGCAATAAAATTCTCAAATTTTCAATCTTTTTCAATTCTAGTCTAAACTTTAAAAAGTAGCAATAAAATACTCAAACTTTCAAGTTTTTTTAATTATAGCCCGATGTTAGTGTTTCTGTTAAGCTTGCTGACGTAAGTTGCCACGTGTTTCAAAAATCTTAACTATTAATACACGTTAGCCAAAATTAACACCACAAATGAAGATTAATGAAACAATGGTGTTTAATCACATAATTAAAACAATGTTGTTTAAAAACGACCTAAATCATATTACGTAGCCCCTATGACCTTACGTATTGATTTCAATTTTTCCCTTTGATTTCAATTTATTCTCTCGACGTCCTCACCCTTTGAAATGAGCAACCGAGAGCTTGGAGACATGAACAATAGCATGGTCCAACATATTAATTTGTCCCATCAGTGAATAGTAGCATGAAAATAGAAGAGAGAAGAGAGGAGTAATGTGAAATTGAAGAAGGGATTAGGATAGCATAGTAAAAGAAAAAAAGAAAGGAGCAGCTGATCATCTTCGGCTATAGACAGTAGCTATTCTCCTCTATTTTCTCTTCATTTTTAACATAAATGGATTCTACAAAGGGTGATTGTTGGAGCTTGAAGATGGAGATAGAAGGCTAAATCACCTGACGCCGATTCGGAGGTGGAATCAAGGCCAAGGAGCACATTAAGCATATAGTGTTGCGTATCATTTTCTACTCTCTTTTCAGATTGTTATGTTATTTGCAGAAAGTTTCGAGGATTCGTTGTAGCACCTCACTCCCATAAGACCCGAACCCGACATCGATGGTGATATCCGAGTTCGTGCCCTGCGAGGGTGACATGCTATAGCACTTGATCATTCAAATTTCAGTACAAATTTTTTTTAAACCCACAACATAAAGTGCAAAAATTGATAACCAAATCGGGCCCACTCTATTCACAAACTTTTTCAAACTTAACAATACAATCAACAGAATTTTCAATAGCCATATGGGCCCATTACAATTACAGAACATTTCCAATTCCAAAATTATTACATACCGTAATATTCAATTACAAATGATAGAAAAAAAAGTGAAAAATACAATTCAATATGAAATAAAGAAATACAATGCAGACGCGAACTGATCCTGACCTCTATCTCTCACTTGCATGCATTAGGTATACTCCCGCTACCTAACGGGGTATTCTTCTGAGTCCTGAAAATAATTGCAAATTTTGGGTGAGTTTTGCGAACTCAATGAGTGACCAT
>JAOTAY010000002.1:34305910-34342726 GCA_025629805.1 Erythroxylum baracoense | reverse complement strand
ACTTATTATTAATAATAATTATTAATAATTAAAGACAATATTCATATATACAATAAATTCACAATTAAATGTTAAATTCGATAAATTAAAACTTCACATTAAACATTTTATCAAAATTACATATTCAAATTCTCAAATTAACACAAAAATTACAAAAAAACATTTCAAATATCATAAAAGATATTTTATCGAACACTTTATATGCAATATGTATAATCTCAATATAACCAAACATTCAAGTTTAACAACAAAACATGCTTTTTTTGTTGAAATAATAGACTTATAAAAAAGTTTACCTCAAACAACGCACGATGAGTAAGACAATAATTGAAAAACGATCGAAAAATGCGAGAGGAGTCGAAAAACTATAGACCGAATGGTTTGTGAGGAGAGAAGAGAAATGAAGGCGCGAGGGGAAGGGAGGGGGTCGGCGCCCGACTTATAGTCGCTGGATTACTGACGGAACATAACATTCCGTTGGTAATCTAGGTTTCCAGACTACGCAACCGTCGACAGTTACCGACGGACAAGACCATTCCATCGATAAAAGAGCGGCAATTTAATACGGTGGAAACTCAAATATTGACGGAACAATAATTCCATCGGTAAGCTAGGTTTCCCTGCCGATAGTTACCGACGGACACACAACATTTCGTCGGTAAAAGAGCGGCAATTTAAGCAGGTGGAAACTCAAATACCGACGGCATAATAATTCCGTCGGTAATCTAGGTTTCCCTGAAATAGTTACCGACGAACATAAAACATTCCATCGGTATACTAGGGTTATCTCAACGAATCGTGGATGAAGATGTCGACATTTACCAACGAAAACTTTATTTCGTCGGTGATTGACTCTTATCGTCTTGTCTTCATCGAAACGACGACGTTTCTTAACAATTTGCCGATAGAAGGGCTATCTGTCGGTAAATAAGCTACTAGATATTGCGACGGAATAAACATCCACCGGTAAATGAAAGCTTTGTATCGACAATAAGTTAACCGTCGGTAAAGCAACGAAGCAATTAAATTGAGAGAGCTGCTCCCCCATTTTTTCCCGACGTCGTGAGTTTTGGCGTCGCTATATGCTGTCGGAGATTTTGTGCGAAAGTTTTCCCTATAGTATTACCGACGGATGTATTTTCTGTCGCTAAATCATCGTATTTTTTGACGAAATATTTACCTTCCATCGGGAATTAACGACGGAATGATTTCTATCAGAAATATTCCGATGCTATTACGTGATTTTCTTGTAGTGAAATATTGTATCAAGAGTTGCTCACTGATTTGATGATACAAACAGCTAGCACACAACCTCTTGAAAAGCTCCCAATACTTATGTAATGTTCCCCATGATGTTGTCAAATTTTGTAGCTCGAGACTCAGGGAAGTATTTTTCATAAAAAGTCTCTACATCTCATTCCAAGTGGTAATTGATCTAGAGGGCAAGTTATATAGCCAATCCTTAGCAGTGTCTCCCAATGAGAATGGGAATTCTCTCAACTTAATATGCTCTTCTTGCAACCTGGCTAGCTTTATACTAGAACAAACCATTTGGAACTCCTTAAGATGCTTGCGAGGATCTTCACCTGGTATACCACAAAAAGTAGGAAAAAGATGAATTAAACCAGATTTAAGCTCAAAAGTAACATTAATAGTAGGAAGATCAATACATAACGGTTGATGATTAAAATCAGGGGCAGCTAATTGTTTAAGAGTACGATTGTTATTTTTCTCAGCCATATCAGAAGCAGTATTAGAAATGGAATCATTAGAAAAATCAGAAAGTAAATCTAAATTAATTTAAATTCCTAGTGAAGAGTCAATTTTTCTGTCAGATGACGATGGATCCTCAAAACTTTGTACAACTTGTCTTCTTGCACTGCGCAACGTTCTTTCAAATTTTGGATCAAATTTTAATTCACCAATGTGAGAAAATCGTGTCATGGACTAAAACTAACCAAAAAATAAAATAAATTAACCACAAATAAAAATAAAATAAAACAAATAAATTCAGAAAAGAAAAAGATATTAATCTCCATAAACGAAGCCAAAATTGGTTGCGTGTCGTAACATTACCAAAATAACTAGACTAAACTATAGCTAACAGTAAGTCTAGGCCAATTGCACAAAGATTAATTCCAATTAGCTTCCTAAATCATCTGTATAAGCAAAATAGGGGGCTTTTTGGTTTCAAGAAAATTAAAAGACAAAGTAAAATTAAATCTATAAAAACAAATCAAATTAAATAACAACAAAGTGATAAAGTTAATAAATGAGTTGAAATCTGATTCTTTGGTTTAATCTCGACGTAAGCACAATTTTGCAGATGTTGTTGAATTATCGTCTTTGCACCTCTCTTAAGACTATTGATTGTGAACTAATAGTAAGCTCTGTTAGTTCCGATTTTTCCTTAAATCATAGTTAATCGAGAAGAGCTCATTAATTAACCCTAACTATCAGGAAACCTAGACCAAATTCTCTGAGTATATTTTGATAGACCCATTACAAGTGAGAAAAACAAATCAATCCAAGTAACAATCACAGAAGCTCGAATTATTTAACTTATGCTATGTTATCTCTAACAATTTAGTACCATTAATTGCCATATATAACCTTTATATTACGTATCACATTCAAGTTCTAGCTATAGGTTTTTATGAAAAAGATTTAATAGAGCATTAAAACCATTCTCATACGATACCCAATCGATCCATGCAAGATAACATAAATAATATAAAAAGATGTAAAGAAAACGATACATAAAAATAATCTGCTTAATGTGCTTCTCGGCCTCGAATACACCTCTGAACCGGTGTTAAGAAAGTTACCCTCCATCTCCATCTTCAAGCTCTCACCGTCGGCCATCCTCTCCATCACCACTATATATATTGAAGAACAAAGAAATAACTAAAGAGAAAATAGGAGAAGAGTGTTGTCAGCTAAGTCTATCCACGAATGCCTTTCTACCATCACTCTCCTTTCCTATGCAGTAAAATTCAGGCTTAAAATCGAGTGAAACTTGGCCAGGACACCTAGCTTTCTCTAGTTAATTCTCAGGTGTGATAATTCACAGTTGTTCAAGGTCATTGCATAACTGTGCAAACCTCTCATGGTCATAAATGGCCCTCTCACAACCATGCATGGCCATAAATAACGATGTATGGCACTCTTACGGTTGTGAGAGATGTTGCATAGCTGTTAGAGATTCCTTACGCCCATGAAATCCAATGTTTGGCTATGAAACTTCTCCTTTTTTTGTTCTTCATTTGACATTCTCTATTGCCTTTTCTTCTTTCAATCCTCTTCTTCTTCATACTCCATGAATCAATATAATATAGAAATTGAGAAGATGGTTTCAAGGACATGATTTCGGATCACTTTAGCATCTTTACTTCCGAAAAGTACTAAGATCAAATATGAGCTAAAGTGAGTATCCTAAGCATTTCTAAGGCATTAATCACTAAGTGTAGTATATCAAATAAATCAACATTTAAACACTTATCACCCTTTGATTTTTAGATTATGCAGTCCCGACACACTCACGCTAAGTGCGCTAGGAGAACAAATTTAAAACGAAGAGCTTACTGGTGTAGTATGCTGTAACATGAGAGTAGTTTGGAGTGTCAGAAGAACAAACAGAAAACGAAGGGCCGAGGGCCTAGGGCATCGGGAGAACAATAAAAAACGTCAGGCTAGAATTTAAAAAAATTGAAAGTTTGAGCATTTTATTGCCATCTTTTGAAGTTTGGGCTAGAATTTAAAAAAATTGAAAGTTAGGCATTTTATGGCTATTTTTTAAAGTTCAGACTATAATTGAAAAATTGAAGAAATTTTGGGCTTTTTTGGTAATATTAACCCTTTAATCTACTACCAATTATTATTATGATAGATGAAACATACCTAGGTGAGAAGGTACAGAGGACTTGGCAATGTTGAAATATACCTAGGAGAGGAGGTAACGAGGACTTAACAGTACAATATAGAAAATGAGTATGTTCCATTATGTAGAAATTTTAACAGATATCTTATTGCTCGACCAGGACACTACCAATATTACAGGATATTGGACCAGCCTAAACAAAATAGATTATAGTTTCTTATTTAACCCAACAATCTGTTTCAATTGTAGTCCATCTGGCTTCATTGTTTCATAGAAACATTTCACAGGTGTTCTCCAGCCAATTTTTATGCCCTAGTTCCTAATTTTGATTTACTTGCTTAGTCTTTGGTGCATACAATGTTTAGTTTCTGAGCAATGAGCTTCTCCCATATTCCATTGATTATCCCAGTTGTTATTAACTAGATTCCTCTAACTGTGTATCCAAGGCCAATTTTGAAGATTGTCCATTCTCAGTCCTTTCTATTTCCTTCCCTATAACACCATTTTAAGATTTCTTGTAACTTGAAGCTGTCTAGTGTTAGCTTATAGAGCTCTACAATTTTTGTCCAAGCAAACTTGGAATAGGTGTAGGTAAAATAAAGGTGATCCATGGTCTCCTCTTCATTACTACAGAGAACACAATGTTTAGGTATGTTCATAAATTTTTCAACTAGTCTCTAGTATTAAATCTTCCATTAAATAGTAACCATAAGCATATTGTAGCTTTAGGGTATGCATGTTGGAACTATATTAGCTTGTACAAATGAACTATAGGAAAGTGTGTTCTAATTAGCTGCGTGTAAGAACGACTATTAAAGATTCTAGAATGGCGACCTTTCTATTTGATTTGGTCTTGTAGGTAGGGTGATAGGTTAATGAGCAAACTCCATGCTACTAACAAGTCAAGTAAAGCTATACTATATAGTGAGTGCTTCTTGAGTTGTAGCCTCTTGTGGAATTTGGTTAATTAGTTATATCAGTTCCTAATGTTTAGATAATGGTCCCAATTAGGACCAGTTATCAAACTAAAAAGAGGTTATGGATCCACTCCTAATCTTGTAACTGAATGGCAGTTTATGAGTGTCTTTTAGGGTAATAATTTATTTTTAAATTTATAAGGAAGCTAGATAATAGGTCTATCTTTGAACTTGATTTGAAGTCCAGATGGCACAGAATGCCAAGGCCACCTTCCTTTTTAGCTTACACAATTTATCGACCTAATCTTCACTATAAAGTCACTATGCCCCATTCCTCCCCAGATTAAGTTCTTTAAGATCATATTTATGGCTTTTATCAATTTCTTAAGGAACCACAAGTGGGATGTTGAATAAATATACAAGCTCCCCAAAGCTGAGTTTACTAATAAGATTTTTGCTACCATTGATGGTGTCTTGTCCTTCTGATTCCCAATTATATTTTGTACTTTATTTAATAGTGGACTGAAGTCAAATTAGGTTGGCCTTTTGGTAGTAATAGCAATGCCTAAATAGAAAATGAATGGCTTGCCCCAGTTGAGGCTAGTTATGAAGCCAGTAAACTTGTATAAGCCCCTACAATGATTAATTAAATGTTGTCTCTATTCATATCCAATATTGATAGGTCCTTGAAATTTTGTAGTGTCCTCATCAAGAAAAAAATTGAGGTAAAGTCTACCTTAATAAATAGTATAAGATCATCTGCAAAGGATAAGGAAGTGATCCTTTGGGCCTTGTATTTATGTGGAATATGAATCCCTATTCTCATCTTATTTCTTCATCATTGTTATCAAAACCTCCATTGGTATTATAAAGAGGTCGGGTGATAATGGATCCCCCTACCTTAAACCCCTTTCACATTTTACTTATTTGGTAGGTTTCCTATTGGTTAGGATTCCATAGAAAGTATAGTGATAAACTCTGAAATCCATTTCGTTAAGATGTCAGGGAGTCCTGAATCCCTTAGGGATATTGGGATGAATTGCCAATTTATAGAATTAAATGCCTTTTAAAGATCTACCTTCATAACACAATCCTTACTTGTTCTCTTCTGGTTGTAGCCTTTAAACAAATTTTTTACTAAACGAATATTATGCCTTATTGATTTTCCTTTCATAAAGGTTGGTTATGAACTATCAGTAATTTATTCCCAACTAGTTTCAGTCTGCTTGTCAAAAGTTTTACAATTACTTTATAAAGTACATTACAATAAGACATAGGTCGATAGTCTTTGATAGAGTTAGGAGAACTAACCTTGGAAACTAGATTAATGTGGGTCTTGTTTATCACTTTTAGCATAAAGCCACTATTAAAGAAATCCAACACTACCTCTGCTATTATGTTTTTTTTTTCTAACCTCTAGGTTTGATGGTAGAAGTATGCATTATACCATAAGGCCCTAGTGAGAATAGGGGTTCCTCCACATCCTTATCCTTAAAAGTTTTGTTTAGTGTATCATATAGTTTGATTGTAATTTGGGACCTATTCAATGGTAGAGTAGGTTTTAGTTTTGCTATCAAGTGTTTTAGGGAAGTAGGAGTAGATTGCTTCAACTTGTTCCTCATTTTGGGTAAGTATTCTGCCATTGTCATCTTTTAAGGATGAGATAGTGTTTACATGGACCTTTCTAGTAGTGATCTGTAAAAGACTTGGTATCCTTGTCTCCATTCATTAGCCATGATACTGTGGATCTCTATTTAATTAGGGAGTTATGCCTTTCTAACTTGTTTATATAGTTCTCCATGGCAAATGGGGATTCATTTTAGGGATCTTTATCAAACATTTTATTTGATTCCTTCAATGCCTTCTTTACCACCTATACTTCCTTTTGTGTGCTTTAAGGAAAGTTCCCTATTAAATTGTTTAAGCTCACTCTTTATCAATTGAAGCTTCCTTATACATGAGAACATATTGGAGCCATCTTTAGTAACATTTATGCCTTTATTAATGGTTGATTCAAACCCTTCCATTCTAAAGAAATTATTGAACTTAAAGGGAAATTTCCTCATAAGGTTTTTAAACATACATTAAATTAAGATTGAAGTATGGTCAAAAAGTATATGGTAGTTGAGTGATGCCATACTTTTTGGGAAGTTCTGTGACCATGCCTCATTTAACATTGCTTCGTTTAGTTTTATCGTAATGAACCATCTTCCTTTCTGTTTGTTTTACTAAGTAAATTTTTTTGCCCTTCCATTTTGAGATATGTTATTTGAGCATTTTCAACACATTTCCTTTGCTTATATATAAACATTAAAAAAAATTTCTTTAATGTACTGTAATATAGAGTGGTTTGGCTTTATATATAAACATAGAACAAAACAAATTTTCGTTTTTTTGGACTATAAGAAAAATAAATATATTTTGAAAAGCTAAATCCATATTTATTATTATGTAAAATTATTTTTTCCTATTTGGCAAGATTTTGGGCTTTTTATGAATTATAATTCCCTTGCTACCAATTTACGGATGATTGCTAGCAAATGCAAAGATTTTACAATTTCATTTTTTCCATTTACTCTTTCTATTAAGTAACTTTTATTTGGTTATTTGTTTAAAAAAACTTGAAAGTTCAAAACCTGTGAACTTTTTTACTTAGGAATTTAATGATGGATCCATTTTTGCATTTAAAAGGATTCGTAATTTTCTTTAAGCTATTGTCAGTTATATCTTATTAGTTAAGACATTCAACTAGCAAATTAATGGCATAAAGATACAATCCATCTTAACTCCCTATCTTATGCACATTTGATTGCTAAATTGTCATTCTTCCCTTTAAATTAATTGGAAATTGCTTTGTCAAAAAATAATGAAAATAGTAAAATGATTTACTTCAATTGTTTAATATCTAATCCTTATGGTATCTTTAGGGAAGATTTTTTTGGCTATCCCTATTTGTAATTTTGATCACGTCTTGCACTTTTGAATCTGAATAAAATCAGGTTATCCTGATATACTGTTACTTATGCTACATATGACATGTATCCCCATATAAATTTAATTGAAGGAAATGACTAGAAAATACAAGTGAGATGAAGGTATTGATAACATTATAAGCTTA
Organism: Erythroxylum baracoense; assembly: GCA_025629805.1. NCBI lineage: Eukaryota > Viridiplantae > Streptophyta > Magnoliopsida > Malpighiales > Erythroxylaceae > Erythroxylum > Erythroxylum baracoense. The sequence continues at coordinate 34,334,811 of JAOTAY010000002.1, read as the reverse complement.
CAAAAGCATCTATTCATTTCCACCGTTAAAACGAAAACACAACGCACATGAAAATAGAGGAACTCTAGTCGTATTGACAGTAGTATGAGGGACCCAGAAATGTGGTAGGGGTATGAGAGGGAAGGGTCCTCTCCTTCTCATGACCCAGCTTCAGCTCTAGATTTGATCCAACTCCAACCAACAGCGAGCCCTCCAGATCTGGCAAGCTAGAGCCACAAGAGCAAGAGATGAACTAGCAAGCGTGAGACACAAGAGTGGCGATCCTAGCCTCTAGGTCTGCTAGAGGCATGACAGCGGGTAGCAAGGTAGTAAACACAAAAGAGAGGTGACCTACTCAAAAGCTAGTGGTTTCCAAGACACACCTGCCCTACCGCTAAAGCTTCGGCCTCAATGGCAAGCCTTTTGGCCTCCTTTTCTGGCATCATGGGAGGGGAACCCTCCTTATCAATAGCTGACTACCTTATGCTTACTAAGGAAATAGTAGCATCTCACTCGGTAGCTGATCGAAATTGTAAAATCTCTAACTGCCATAAAATTGCAAATAAAGATCCAGCCACATCCAATCTAGTTAGAGCATGGAGGAAAAAATTGAAGTTCGTCCACCACAAAGGAACACTTAAGCACTATAAAAATGTGCTCAATGATGAAGCCTTATCTCTGTCAGTAGAACTGTTAATGGCGGGAGCTAGAGCTTATTCCACGTCTCTATGAGGCTTCTTTTGGTTCAAGCGTTATGCATTTTTGATAGTTAATGCTTGGAAAAAATCAAGATGGGGAACGAAAGGACTTGAGAAAGCAATGCTTAGGGAAGACGACTCCATTTTGGTTAAGTTTGCCGATAGCAACAACCTTGACGAGATTATGGAGCAAAGTCCTTGGCACATTGGAGGGCAACTAGTTTTCATCCAGAAATGACAATCGAGATTGGAAATGGATATAGGTCAGATAGACATTTCGCCACTATGGGTACAGTTCCATAACGTTCCAATGGAGTTCTAGACCAGTGAGGGTCTTAGCTACATGGCTAGCTCTTTGGGTAAACCCCATTTGTATAGATTCTTAAACTACAACGATGGAACAAATTTGTTATTCTAAAATATGCATTGAAGTTTCTAAGAATGCCTCCCTACCTGATTCACTTCCCATTCTGCGGCTGAATGACAAAACTGAACTGGAGAAGAATGTCATCTCCCTCTCCTATCCCTGAAAAGTGATAAATGATAGCAAAGTCTTAAAGCCTACGGGTAAGATGTTTCAAACTGGATGGCATGAGGAATTACTAGATTCTGGTATAGTTGACGATAAGGATGATGTAGTAATTGAACACAGTTGAATTTTCCATGAATCACCCTTAACGGAGGCAGATAATCACATTAGTAATGCCGTAGAAGTTGTTAATAATATGGTTGATGTTTTTGAATGTGTAATGGTACATGTTATTGGTGTAGTTTTGGATACAACCTAAGTTGAGGCTGTTAAAGATAGGCTTCTTGCAGAGGATGAAAATACTAGTATTTTTGTGATGGGTGTGCTCAATGGTGTAGTGGATGTAGTTAATGATGGCTTAGATCGTAAACAATGATAATCAATTATTTGGATTGAGAACTAAACAAGTTGCAGAAATATTTCCTAAGAACAAATAACTCTTGACAACTCCAGTGTAGACAAAGTGGAGAGTCTGGATGGTGGAGCGAATGATTTCACCTCCCAGTATTTGGAGCATTGTCAGATGGATTAGGCCAACATGCTGACTCCATTAACAACTGTTGGGCAAACTATGAATCAGAGGACATAGGTTATCATCTCTCAAGAACAAACAGAGGACAGTGATACTCCATTAGCTATAGCTCAAGTCTGTAACATCCCTGAAGATTTTTATGTGCAATCCAAACTTGGAGAAAGGAAATCAGCACAGAAGAGAAAACATAATCCTAAATACCAGGGGGTTAAATGACCCTTATAAACTAGAAATGATGAATGGGCTTTTCCATGAAGATGAAACATTAGTGCTGCCTATACTTGTTTCTTGTTGTTTTCTATGTTGCAGACAATTAGACTACTTTGCTTAGGGAGTTTTGTTTTTGGTCATATTACAATATAATGGTAGGCATAATGCCTTAAACTCGTCGTAATGTTGATTTATTTTTAACTATAAATAAATTTTAATTTTTTAAAAAAACATTATAAGCTTGTGATACAATTTAGCATGATGTTGAGTGGAATAAGTGTTTTTGTGGATTGAGTTTAGAAATTTCCATTAATTTGATACAATTAATACGAATTTGAAAGGGACTTATTTTATTATGCTAACTTCATTATCTAATCTATTACCAATTATCATTATAGTATATGAAACATACATAGGAGAGGAGGTACAGAGCACCTAGCAATGATTAAACATGCATAGGAAAGGAGGTAACGAGGACTTAGCAATACAATGCAAAAAATGAGTTCATTCCATTATGTCAAACTATTAATAGATGTGTTATTGTTTAGTAAAAGCACAGACATCATATAAATTTAATATTCTCTAACCATATAAGATCATTTTATGGATAACAATTTTTTTAATAATGTCACACTCTACTTGCTAACAACATTCCTGATAGAAAACTGTGCCCTTTTATTATGTGTTTGAGGACTTTTTAAAAAAATTAAATAATTGATTATGGCCAAAATGTTACAAGTAGTAAACAATCCCGAGTTCATCTATGTTCACTAGGCCACTCTATAGTGTTACAAGATATTATGCCAGCCTAAAAAAAATAGATTATAGTTTCTTATCCAACCCTGCAAACTATTTCAATTGTTATCCATTAGGCTTCATTATCTCATTGAAGCATTTTATAGTTGTTCTCTAGCCAATTTTTATGCCTTAGTTGCTAATCTCCATCTATTTCCTTATTCCTTTGTGCAGACAACTTTTAGTTTCTAAGCAACAAGGTTCTCCCATATTCCATTGATTGTCCCAATTTTTAGTTCATTAACAGTCTTCTTTATTGTTTAAAAAATACTTTGATTTCTTTATAACTAATTTCTCTAGTTATGTATCCAAGGCCAATTTTGAAGATTATTCATTCTCATTCATTTTTGTTTCATTCCCTATAATACCATTTTATGATTTCTTACAACATAAAGTTGTCCTGTATCAACTTATAGAGCTACAAAATTTTCCTATAAGCAAATTTGGAATAGGTGCAAGTAAAATAAAGGTGATCCATGGTCACCTCTTCATTGCCACAGAGAATATAATGTTCAAGAATGTTCATAAAATTTTCAATCAGTCTCTAATATTGAGTCTTTCATTGATTAGTAAACATAAGCATATTGCAGCTGTAGGACATGCATGTTGGAACCATATTAGCTTATACCAATGAACTATAGGAAAGTGTGTGCTAATTAGCTCCTTATAGGAATGATTGCTAAACATTTTAGAATGGTGACCGTTCTATTTGATTTGGCCTTGCAAGTAGGGTGATAGGTTGATGAACAATCTCATTTCTACTAACAAGCCAAATAAAGTTACCGTGTATGGTGAGAGCTTCTTAAACTATAGCCTCCTCTATAATTTGGTTAATTAGTTATATGAGTTTTTAGTGTTCAGATAATGGACCCAATTAGGATCAGTTATTATATTAAAAAGAGGTTATGGATTCAATCCCAATCTTGTAGTTGAATGGTAGCTTATGAGTGTCCTTTAGGGTAAGAATTTATTTTAGAATCTATAAGGAAGTTGGGTTATAGGTCTATCTTTTGAACTTAATTAGAAGTCTTGATAGGCATAATACCAAAACCATGTTCCTTTTTAACTTCCACAATTCAATCTACTTAATCTTTGCTATAGAGCTACTCTACCTCGTTCCTTTCCAAATTATGTTCCTTAAAATCCTTATTTATAAATTTTATTAAGTTTTTGAGGAACCACAAGTGAGATGTCCAATAAACATACAAGTTCCCTAAGACTGAGTTTACTATTAAGATTCTTCTTCCTTTGGTAGTGTCTTGTTCTTCCAATTCTTAAGTTTGTTTTGTATTTTCTCTAATAGTAGCTTGAAGTCAAATTAGATAAACCTTTTGGTAGTAATTGTGATGTCTAAGTAGAAAATTAATGGTTTTCCCCAATTGAGGCTAGCGAAGCTAGTAAGCCTGTATAGGCTTTTACTCCCCTTACAATGAGTAATTTAGTTTTTCCCTATTCATATCTAGCCCTAATAGATCCCTGAAATTTTGTAGTTTCATCATCAGGATAGAAATTGAGGTATAGTCTACCTTGCTAAATAGTATGAGATCGTTTGCAAAGGATAAGGAAGTGATCTTTTGGGTCTTATATTTAATGTGGAATATAAATCCCTATTCTCAACTTTTCTCTTAATCATTCTTATCAAGACCTCTGTTGGTATTATAAAAATATAGGGGGATAATGGATCCCCCTACCTTAAGCCTTATGCACCATATAAACAATTGATAGGTTCCCTATTGATTAGGATTCCATAGAAGATTGTAGTGATACACTTTGAAATCCATTTTGTGAAGGTGTCAAGTAGTCCTAGATCTTTTAAGGAGATTAAGATGAATTGCCAATTTGGGCAATTAAAAATATTTTTAAAATCCATCTTGATAGTGTAATCCTGGCTTTCTCTCTTCTTGTTGTACGCTTTAAACAACTTTTCAACTAAATGGATATTATCCTTTATTGATCTTCTTTTACTAAAAGCTGATTATGAACTGTCAGTAATTTGTTCCACAACTAGTTTCAATCTGCTTATTAAAAGTTTTGCAATTACTTTATAAAGTACATTACAATAAGAGATAGGTCGATAGTCTTTGATAGAGTTAAGATAGCTGACTTTAGAAATTAGAGTAATGTTAGTCTTTTTTTTATCACTTTAGCATAGAGTCACTATTAAAGAACTCCAACATTACCTTTGTTACCATGTTTTTAATTTTCTTCTTAGTTTCTTGGTAGAAGTATGCATTATAGGATTTAGTGAGAACAGAGGTTCCTCCACATATTTGTCCTTAAAAGGTTTGTTTAGGGTATCATATAGTTCAGTAGTCATTTGGGACCTGTTCTATGGTAGAGTAGGCTTTAGTTTTGCTACCAAGTGTTTTAGAGAAGTAGGAGCACATTGCTTCAACTAGTTCCTCCTTTTAAGTGAGTAACCTTCCATTTTCATCTTTTAGGGATGAAATCGTGTTTACATTACTCCTTTCTATTAGTGATCTATGAAAATACTTGGAATCCTTATCTCCATCCATAAACCATGGTGCTTTGGATCTTTTTTCCATTAAGGAGACGTGCATTTCTAACTTGTCTATATAGGTCTCCAAGGCTATTGACTTAATATTCTATAAAGATTCATTTTAAGGATCTTTACCCAACATTTTATTTGATTCCTCCAATGCCTTCTGTACCAACTATACTTCCTCATGTGTGTTCAGGTAAAGTTCCCTATTATGTTGTTTAAGCTCATTCCTTATCAATTAAAGCTTCCATATGTATGAGAACATTTTGGAGACCTCTGTAGTAATATTTATGCCTTTGTTAATTGCTAATTCAAACCCCTCCACTTGAAGTACAATTTCCTCACCTGGGTAAGCATACTCTAAATTAGGATTGGAGTATGTTTAGAAAGTAGATGGTAGTTGAATGATGTCATACTTTTTTGGGAAATTCTACAATCATGCCTTATTTATCATTGCTCTGTCTAGTTTTTTCCTAATCAATCATCTTCCTTCTTGTTTGTTTGAATAAGTAAATATTTTTGCCTTTCTATTCTAAAATATATTATTTGAGCATTTTCAGCACATTTCTTTAGCTTATCAGTATGGTTGCTTAAACTTATTCCTTCTCCCTCTGCCTTACTATAGTCCATCATATAGTTTAGGTCCCCCACCACTAACTATGGTTCATTCATACTATTCCCCAACTATTTAACTGGTCTCCATAATGGGGACCTTATAAAGCTATGGTTGAGAACATAAATAATAAATATTTGGAAGCTTATATTTGGATATTTATTCCTCACCCTTAGATATATCATTTTTTTGTTTATCATTATAGGCTCATCTTTTAATTCATTGGATTATAGGCCACCATTATCCTACCACTATAGTTTCAACTATGATTTGTGAGGTAGCTTCAGTTTCTATACAAAAAAGCTAGTCTCACGTAATTATGTTCCTTGATTCTTGTTTCTAGTAATCCTATTAAAACAAATTTTACATCCTTGATATAATCTTTGATCATTTGTCGTTTTTTTTGGCAATGGATTCGTAATATATTCCATGCAAGGGTTGTCATCTAAGCGAGGAGGTTGATGCTCATTTTTTTTCTTCTTAGAGGTTCTTCTTATTATCCTTTAAAAAATGTACTTAGTTTTAATATTGTTACTAGCATCTATCTCTAGAGATGGCTTTCGAGTACTTTCCCCTGATGACTTAATACTATGCTCATTACTTTGTTCAATACTTATTGGATTAAGTGGTTCCTTCCATAAGATGAGGCTAGCTTTACAATTATCAATGGTTTCTCTTTGAGAATTCTGGGATAAAATCATTCCATCTTTATCTGTCTCCTTTCCATAGATGGAGGACTAACCTAGACTTTGTTGGCTTTCTCCTAACCTATTCTTTGTGTAAGAATATATCAATTTTTGTTTTACCCTTCATTTAAGTTATTGATTGCTTCTTCATCTTGTTCCCTTAAGGTGAGTTTAGTATTTGCACTATTTTGATTATTAAGTCTCCAATTATATGTTACAAAAACTAGGCCTTCATAAAGATTTCTTGACTTATACAATTTAAAGATTGAGATGGCCTTTGGTGGCACCATATTTAATTTTATAAGGACACATAATCTTGTGTAACCAACTTTCTTATTATAGCATTTTTTTCATCGATACACATAGGAGCTCCAATGCAACTCCCTAAATGGCTCAATCCTTTGGTTCTCCAATTTTTTAGGCGAATATTGTGAATGTTTACCCATTGTAATCTTATTATGTCTAAGAACTTTTAGTTTTATCCCTAGTTTCGAAACCTGTAGGAGTAATTATGGTGTATTGAGGAACCATAAATCTAATTCTAATATCTTATAAGCAACATCTAATTTCCAAACATCAATAGGGAGATATTATTATCATTTAGTAGTAACTTCTAAAGACTATGGTTTCTCCACAATTTAGTTATCCAAACATTTATAAATTGCCATATTTCTCCATTCCTTCCCTAAGGGTGTCCAGATCTGGAGTAAGTATTGTTCTCCCTTTAGATTTAGTTAAAAGGAAGTAATGGAGCTAAATAGAAGCTGCATCATCATCTATGACTTGTTTCTAGGATCTCTTCATTGTTTTTTTTATCTAGTGGTTTGTTTGGGGGGTTAGTAGGTGTAGGAAAAGGTCTGTAAGCTCATGGATAAGTCTAGTTTTTGGGAGTTGGCTTAGGCCATTTTGGTCCATTAAGGTGATGGAGTTCTATAGGGGGATCTATTTTTGTCAGTTGAGTAGGTTTAGAAATTGTTTTGGAGGGAAGTTTTTGACTAACAGGTAATGAGTTATTACAAGTAATAGGAGAGAGTTGCAAATGGACTAATCAAACACTATTTGTATGAAGATTTATTCTAACTCAAACCAAACTAATTAAATTCAACTTAAAGTAATAATTTATTAAAATTTTCTTAAATTATTAATTTAAGATAAATTGAAATGGTTAAGGTCGGGTTCGAGAGCTAAGCTGGGTTTCCATATTCATGACATTTAATCAATTGGCGTCTATATATTCAAATAGTGTTTCATCATTATTTTTTAACCGAACTCTAAAAAACTAAGTTTTTTTTGAAAAACTAAAAACTAGGAGTCTTTTTTAGAGAATTTTAAAGATTAAGAATTTTTCTAAGATTTCTTAAATTACAGGGGAAGTTTACACATTAAATCTCTTATTTTTAAATGTACTATATACAAATAACTTACAACTATCAGTATTTATAAAAATAAAGTTACAAAGGAATAAATGTTTTTGCTTCTAAGTACTAGTAAAGCCATTCAAGTTACATGATCTAATAAGCATGTTATAAGATAATACAGAAGTGTCCCAATTTAACTTTAATAATTATCTATCATCCTATCTTGTTATGCAATCTCCATTATTAGTTGGCACCTAAGGTTATTGCAAACTGTTTGATTACAAGGTAAATTTCTTATGTTTTATAGTTTGCTCTTTTTTATTAGAAGTGATCGATCATATTTATCATCAAATAAGACTTCAACAAGATGAAACGTTATCACTTCCATGCCTTATATGGAAATTCTTTCTTATAAAGTCAATGATGACATTTCATAGGGCTTTAACTTTGTTATCAACTAAATATGCCGAACTTTAATGACATCTAAAAAGGAGAAAATTAGATAATTTTCAATTTAAAAACTTTTATTACTTAAAAATTGTAATTTAATAAAATTTCAACAGCATGATAATATGAAATGGTAATGTAGTTAAGTACGATTACAACAACAACCTAATGAAAGTCTTACTGATACGTGGGTTCTGGGAAGATCTAGTAGTACACAACTTTATGCTTAACTTATAGAGAGGCTTTTTTCGACAGACCCATACAAAAAAATTATATGTGTGTGTGTATGTGATTGTGTGTAAAATATAAATATAAATATTAAATAAATTAATAATAAATAAAAGATAATAAAGATAAATAAATAAATATGTATAAATGAAAATATATACTAAGTAATAAGATAAATAATATAATAAATATACAATAAGGTAAAAAAATCAAAGAAGTCATTACAAGACAATATTTAGGCTAAGTAACAAAATTTTTATGCTAAATAACTAAGAGGGAAGTACTACATATTAAATATTTAGGCTAAATATAAGACATAAAACTTAAAGGAAAATGATTAAGAGGCCTATAAGAAAGAGAATGATCTCTTTATGTGAGATCCTTTGCCCATATCCTAATACGACAAAGTTTTCCATGTCTTTGACAAGTTCTAATAGAGTTGTATCATTCTTGATCGAGGGTCATGCCCTTGGTAAGTACAATTTTCTCGCATCTCTTTCCAAGAGCGTTAAGATGTCTACATCTAATGGAGCATCCTCACCTTTGCATAAGGTCATGAATGTAATGATAAAAGACAAATTAAATGTTGATAATATTATTGAAAAAGTAAGAGAGACAAGGCAGAGATTGTACATCTAATGGAGCATCTTCATTTCTGCCACCATTAACTTAAGACTATGCACCTGTTTGATGGGCCAATACCCTGCCCTATAGAGTATGGCCTACCTAATCACTAAACGATAGAATTTACCTTTGATCTTGACTAGTATCTTCTTTTCACATAAAATTCCTAATGCACTTCTCCATTTAAGCCACCTTAGTCTAATACAGTGAGTTATATCTTTATCGATCTATCCATTGCTTTAGATGATAAATCCTATATACTTACTATGCAGTTAAGTAAAATTACACAAATATAAATAATATAAACATAGTAAGAAAGAGATATTATAAAATGATTTTAAAGTAATTTAACAAACAGACTTTGATTACATCTACTCCTTAAGTCTCATTTAGAATTTCTTTGAACTCTTCTTTTAATTAGGTAAAGAAGAATCTTCTGATATGTCTCTTTGTTTTCCTTGAGTAAAGAACATCCATTTAATAATCTTTCTTTATAGTGACTAGTAACCATAAATCCTTTTTAATCAACAAGCATAAGAAATTTCTTTCCAATGAACTTTACAACTTCAGTAAGACTTGCTTTCTCACTTTAGTGCTCCAGAACTAATAATCAAATCACGATGAATATATGTATGCTTGAAACATCTAAAAATGTCAAAAAAGTCAAGTTTTTCAACAACTAAAAACATAAACACACACACACACACACACACACACACACACACACACACACATATATATAATCTACAATGCTTCAAATAGTCGTTAGACACACAAACTAGTGTTATAAATGCTAGCTTATGGGCAAGATAGGCTATTAGTAACTTTTGAAAATAATTATTGACTAATTAGTCACTATCATTTAACTAGTTGATTATTCATTGATGTGATGTGATTATCTAATTAATAAAATTTTATAAGTTATAGGTAAATACACTTATCATTTTTATAATATGGTGTATAATGTGAGTGTTAATATATTCATACATATAATTTCTTAATTTCTATATACGAAAGCTAAAATTGAATTAAAATGCTAACAAGTTTAATTTAATCACAAGTGATATTAACGAATAATTCATAATAAAACTTGGGTGTTTTATTAAATAAAAAAATTAATCTAAACATATAGTTTTAGGGTTCATCTTATTTAGATCTGTCTCAATTTAGTTCATTCTAAGATAATGAAAAACATTAACAACCAAGAAAGAAAACAAGATAAAAGAAATCATTCATATAGATCTTAAAATCTTAATGTTATTTAATTAAATTTGGATGGAATCACCTTCTTTGTCTTCAAATTTATTCCTTTCTTCTCTCAAGATGTTGTAGTTCAGGTCTTTATGACTACTATCTATATCTTATGTCCCTTTTTATTCTTATAAACATAACATCCTAATTTTTTTGTGAAAATTATTACCAATACATGACCAACATGTGTCTGTATTACACAAGTGTTAGCTTAGTAACTTTATAATTAAACCATAAATTATATATTGTTTATTTTGAGAACATAAGGTTAAAGGCTTTGAACACGGGTTTGTGCTTAGGCCATGTTATTCATGTAGCAAATTATGAAATAAAGAGAATGCACCAATAGATGACATGAGTTAGACAGAAATCCTTGTTTGACTCGTGTTTTCGATCATAAGTTGATGTTTGATAAAGAACATAGGTCCATTTTTTACCCATATTGCTCCAAAATCATTCTAAAACTTATCCAAGTTGGGTTTTACTTACCTAAATCTGTTCCTTATTCATTAGAAAGATAAAACAAGAACTCCAAATAAAATATAACTAATATTTAGTAACAAATATAATAAAACAATTAAACATAAGTAAAATGCTCTCAAAGTCATGCAAAGAACATAATCTAATTAGAACTTGTCAAATTCTCTTATACTTAAGCATTTCTTTATCCTTAAGCAAATCACCTTCATAACTATTACTTAAATAAGGTTTAATTTGATTTCTCCTTTCTTCTCCCAAGACATTCTATTTTAGCATCTGCTCTCTTTATTTCCTATCCCTCTTTTCCCTTTTAAAAATAAAATATAAAATTTGATAATAATTACCATCAATATGGCACTTATTTGAGTTCATGTTGAATCTATATTAGCTCAGTAACTAGATAATTAAATCCTAAATCACATATCTATTTATCTTGAGAACATAAATCTCAACGTTATGAATATGAGTTCTTGTTTATATCATATTGTTCATGTGGAAAAATTTCAAAGAAATAAAACACAATAGTAGCTAACATAAGTTAAATATGTGTCTTTTTTCAATCCATGTTTAAGAACATACGTGGAACATATGTCCATGCTTCACCCATGTTCCTCCAAAATCATTTAAAAGATTCTCTAAATTTGTTCCAACTTGCCTAAATTTGTTCCATATTCATTTGGAGTGATATTATAGCATGTCTAAGGTGTAATAAAAAGTAAACCTAAAAAAATTAAGTCCATCTAAGTATAGTAAGGCACATAATGGTACTTAATGTAAAAAAAATAGGTAAAAGGGTAATTTGTACATTTCAGCATGGATATACATACTTAGACGTGAAATATGGATGAGATTGAAACTAATTGATGAGATTGTATGCCAAGTGGTAATTAAAGAAAGAAGAAGAAACAATGTGCAATTTTTCCTAAAGTTAACAAATGGAACAATAGGATTAAGGCATATGTGACGAATAATAATAAAGCATATGTGTCTAATAGTAAGTAAGTATATGTGTGAGTCTTGGAAGTGTATGAATGGGCGTAAGGAGAGAGGGATGACCTTTAGGATTGAGAATTCTAGGTTTTTCCTCTCCTATTTCCTATCCACTTCATCTTCTTCATCACATCATTTTTCATATAAGGAATCAAGCTAATCTTCAGTAGAAACCAAGAGGAGGAGAAGACTAAAGGCAAAGGCAAAGAGAAGTAAGTAGAGTGAAGTAAAAGGGTTTTGATGACTTGTCTAGGAGGTATGAGAATTTTCATATGTTATCTTGGATTATAAACCTAATATGAGGGGAATTGGTAAAGTAAGTATCATATTTGCTTATGATATATTTGCTTATGAGATGTTGTTGGTTAAAATTGGATGTTTTTTTTGTGTCACGATTACATGATAAGGCCAAAGTTAGTTGATTTGGAATGGGTACCTCGTTGGATGGATAGGTTCCATTGAACAGACCTATGTAATCTGGACCTATCCTAGTCTGTGGACCTCAAGATTGGATAATTCTAATAGGAGATTAAATAAGAGATATAGGTATAAAACTTTCATGAAGGAACCAAAATCTGATTCTGCCTCTAAAAGTTTTTAATTTTGGTTTGAAGTTGAGTTATGACAGTTGTCCCTGTTTTCCAAAATCCTATAGTGTTTTGAGGATAACTCTTTGAACATTTGATGAAATTGTGTGAAATTTATTCCCTTAGAAAATTAAGACATCTCAGGACAAACTTCTAGAAGACCTTAAAACCTAATTCGAATGTTTGATATATGAATATAACAAACCAAGTAAAGATATGAATGGTAAGTGTCTGTCACGATTGTGACATGGGTGTCTCAATCATTATCTTGCCTTTTATCACAACAAGGACACTATTTTCTCTTCTAATGTTTATTGTATCTCATCTAAACCTTTTTTGTATGTCACTAAAGCTTATCTAACCTAAGATAAACTTAATATAAGACTCATCATACACGTAATATGTATATACTTCAACACTTTCATTGATGTATTATTAAAAAGGAATATGATCATAAAGCATATTAAATATGAATGGGCATGATAAACATTTTCAAATATAATTGTAAGCATAAGAGAATGAGTTTGTATATTATGAAGTTTTGCTCTTTAATGTGACTCTAAAATGTAATTATAATGTTATGATGATTACTTTTAGCCTGTCAAATCTTAGTTGTGGGTAATTAGGCATACCTAGAAGGGTCTCCAGCTGCTTCTAATCTAAGACATTATGATGTCTTCTGTTTTAGAGACTTAAGTCTCTTCTATTTCAAAGGCTATTACCTCTTCTGTAGATACCAATCATAGGTATCTTCTGTTCTGTTCCATTATCAAAGTCTGAAGAAATTAAGAGGAAATTTTGCATATGTTCAGATATTAGTTCTGTTCTGATGCAAACTTATATTTGGAATAATCTCTAAATATCATGTTCAAATATTGTTATGTGATACTTCATGACTTTTATTTTATAATGTATTTTCTATCACTCAATTGTCATGAATCATTTACATGTGATTGTTAAGTGAATGTTATGAGTAGTTGCTATCTTGCATCATTATTCCACACAAAGCTATATGCTTAGCAAGATGGTTTTTCCTCCATGTAGGTCATGACAAATACGGTTAAGGTTGTGACAACAACAATGGTCAAAGAAGGACGTGTAACCTTTTAGAAGATCTTGTATCTAAATGGTGTACTGTATTTATAAATATTAAGTAGAAATTTTTTAGTATATATGAATGACCTGTACTAACTATAACCTATGATGAGATTTTTTTTTATGTATGGATGTTATATGTGTAATTTGTGACTTGTATGAACCACAATGAAATGTGAGATGTGATATGTGATATGTGTTTTTCTTATCTCTGGAAATTGTTGAATTATCTAGGTCTACTTTGGGTGCACCCATATATCCTTATAGGGGGGTATTAGGGTGTCACAATTTGGAGGTATTAGAGCATGGTTTAGTTTATTTTGGCCTAACTGTAGCTTAAATATTGCTTGTATATACATATAAGAGTTTGTTTTTTCCTTAATTTGGCTGTCCCATATTTTTGGTTCTTAATTTAGGTATGTTAAGATCTAATTGAATTGCCTTTTCATGAATTCGATTGATTTTGGGTATAGATTAGTTGTCAAAACATTGGGCAGTTGTTAATTGTAGAACTAAAACTATTATGCTTAAGAAGCTGATCAAATTGAAACAATTTTTTATGGCATCCGCACTAGTCCTCTGACTAGTGTGATATCTGCTATGTAAGCCTGAAGGTTTCTTAGGATGGGGTGTGAAGCTTATTTGGCTTTTGTTCTTTATTCGAGAAGGGAAAGTGTAAAACTACAATACATTCCAGTATGAATGAATTTCCAAATGTTTTTCCTGAAGAACTACCTGGGCTTCCTACCGAAAGGGAAGTGCAGATGTTTATTGAAATTGTGACTAACACTGCTCCTCCATCTAGAGCACCATATATAATGGCTCCTGCTGAATTAAAGGAATTAAAAGTTCAGTTGTAGGAGCTACTAGATAAGGCATTTATTCAACCTAGTGTCTCACTTTGGGGAGCATCGATTTGCTTATTAAGAAGAAAGATGATACTCTCCAAATGTGCATTAATTATAGGCAATTAAACAAGGTTATAATGAAGAATAAGTATCTGTTACCAAGGATAGAAGATCTCTTTGATCAGTTAAAAGGTGCAGGGATTTTTTCAAAGATAGATCTGTGATCAAGGTAGTATCAGCTTTAGGTAAAGGATGTGGATGCTCCAAAGACTGCATTCAAAACTTGGTATAGACACTATAAATTCACGGAGATGTTATTTGGCCTAACTAGCATGCCATCTACATTCATAGAGCAGATGAATGGGGTATTTGGGCCTTATATAGATCTGTTTGTTATGGTATTCATTGATGATATTCTGGTCTATTCCAAGAATGAACAAAATCATGCTCAACATCTACAGATTGTGTTACATACTTTGCAAACAATTAGTTGTATACCAAGCTAAGTAAGTGTGATTTCTAGCTTGAAGAAGTATCTTTTCTGGACATGTTGTCTCTTATTAAGGAAATTAGAGTTGTTCCTAGTAAGATTGAAGTGATTATTAACTGGAAACCACCAAGAAATGTGACTGAAGTGAGAAGTTTTCTGAGTTTGGCCAGTTATTATCACCAGTTTATAAAGGGTGTTTTGGTGATAGCATCTCCTTTAACTAAACTACTATAAAAAGGAGTAAAATTTGAGTGGATTGTTAGATGTCAAGTTAGTTTTGATCAGTTAGAGAGAATTCTTACTAAAGCTCCTGTATTGGTTCAACCCACTTCTGGTAAGGAAAATATTAAGTTTAATGATGCATCCAGAAATGGATTAGGCTGTGTTCTAATGTAGGATGCTAAGGTGGTTGCATATGCCTCTAAGAAACTGAAGCCACATGAGAAGAACTATCCTACACATGATTTTGAGCTTACAGTAGTAGTGTTTGATTTGAAAATTTGGCGTCACTACTTGTATGGTGAAAGGTGTAGGATTTTCACTAATCATAAAAATCTGAAATACCTATTTACTCAAAGAGAACTTAACCTGAGACAATGGCTTTGGTTAGAACTATTTAAAGATTATGACTGTATTGTGTTCTATCATCCTACTAAGGCTAATGTGGTGGTAGATGCTTTAATTCGGAAGATCGTTTTGGCATTGTCAATGCAACAAGGTGAGTGGGTAATCGCACCTGATGTGGCATTAATACCTTAATTAAAATCTAAGCCTACTTTGAGACAAGAGATCATTGATGCTCGAAAAGTTGATGAAAAGTTGAAAAAATTTATCTTGGTAACTCAGGAAGGCAAATAACCTGACTTTTTTATGAAAGGAGATGGTGATCTGCATTACAAAGATTGGTTATGTGTACCAACTAGTGATGAATTGAAGAAGAAACTATTGTGTGAGGCCCATAATAATGTCTTCATAGTACATCCTAGTGGAAATAAAATGTATCAAGATTTGAAGCAGCATTATTGGTGGTTTGGTATAAAACGTGATTCTGTAGATTATATATCTAAATGTTTAACATGTCAGTAGGTTAAAGCTAAGCACTAAGTTCCATTTGGTTTGTTAAATCCTATCCTAATTCCTCAATAGAAATGGGGTAACATTACTATGGATTTTGTCACTAGGCTTCCTCTCACTTAAAAGAGGTATGATACTGTATGAATGATTGTGGATAGGTTCACCAAATCTACTCATGTCATAACCGTTCGTCCTGACTTTTTGATGGATAAGTTGGAAGATATATATGTGAATGAGATAGCGAGATTACATAGGGTACCATTTTATATTATTTCTGATCGTGATCCTCGATTTACTTTAAGATTCTAGAAAAGCCTGTAAACGAATTTGAGTAGCTGACTCAGTTTTAGTACCACTTTTCACCCCCAGATAGATGGGCAATCTGATCGGGTTATTTAGGTATTAGAAGATATGATTCGAGGTTATGGGTTAGAATTCCCTGGAAGTTAGGATAAATATCTTTCTCTGATGGAGTTTGCTTATAATAATAGTTATCAAATTAGTATTGGCATGGTGCCTTATGAAGCATTATATGGTAGGAAGTGTAGAACTCTAATTTGTATGACTGAATTAAGTGAAAACAACATGATCGGACCTGATATTATAAAAGATAATGAAGAAAAAGTTCAAATTATTCAATAGAGATTAAAACCACCAGTGATAAGTAGAAGTCCTATGCCCATTTAAAAAGGAAAGATATTGAGTATCAGGTAGGGGATAAGGTATATCTAAAAGTATCACCATGGAAAAAAATATTTGGTTTGGGAAGAAAGGTAAGCTCAGCCCACATTACATTAGTCCTTGTGAAATTCTTCAGACAATTAGACCATTAACTTATAAGTTAGCTCTTCCTGAAGAATTGGCCAAGTTGCATGATGTGTTTCACGTTTCTATGTTGATAAGATATCGGTATGATGATACACACAAGGTTCCTGTACAAAACATTCAAGTACAACCAGATTTTTCTTATGAAGAAAGACTTGTGTTTATTTTGGCAAGAGAAGTCTGACAGCTCAGAAATAAACAAATAACTCTAGTGAAAATACTTTGGTAGCATCATAGACTTAAGGAAGCAATATGGGAACCCGAATCGATGATAAGGACTTAGTACTCACTGTTATTTAATACAAGTATGAATTTCAAGGACGAATTCTTTATAAGGGGAGAGAAATGTAACGCCCCAATATATACCCTATAAGTATTATAGCATGTCTAAGGTATAATAAGAAGTGAATATAAAAAATTAAGTGCATCTAAGTATAGTAAAGGACATAATGATACTTAATGTAAAAGACATGTGTAAAAGGGTAATTTGAACATTTCGGCAGGGATGGACATATTTAGACATGAAATATGGATGAGATCGAAATTAATTGATGAGATTATGTGCCAATATGCGAATTAAAGAAAGAAGAAGGACTAATGTGCAATTTTGTTCTAAAGTTAACAAATGGACCAAAAGGATTAAGGCATAAGTGACCAATAATAATAAAGCATATGTGTCCAATAGTAAGTAAGCATGTGTGTAAGTCTTGTAAGTGTATGAATGGGCATAAGGAGAGGAGACAGGGACGACCTTTAGGGTTAAGAATTCCAGATTTTTCCTCTCCTATTTCCTCTCATCTTCATCTTCTCCATCACATTATTTTTTGTATTAGGAATCATGCTAATCTTTCGTAGAAATCAAGAGGAGAAGAAGACCAAAGGCAAAGGCAAAGGCAAAGGCAAAAAGAAGTAAGTAGAATGAAGTAAAAGGTTTTTGATCACTTGTCCAAGAGGTATGGGAATTTTCATATGTTTGCTTGGATTATGAACTTGATGTGAGGGGAATTGGTAAAGGAAGTATCCTATTTGCTTATGAGAGGTTGTTGATTAAAATTGGATGTGTTTTTGCATTGCTCTTGCATGATAAAGCGGAAGTTAGTTGACTTGGAATGGGTACCTCGCTGGATGGATAGCTTCCTTTGAAAAAACTTACGTAATTTGGACATATCTTGGTTTGTGACCTCAAAATTGGATAATTATAATTCGAGGTTAAAATAGAGACATAGTCTAAAACTTTCATGAAGGAAACGAAATATGTTTATGCCTCTAAAGAGTTGTTAATTCTAGCTTGAAATTGAGTTCTCACTACTATTCCTGTTTTTGAACATCCGATACTATTTTAGAAATAACTATCGGAATACTTAACTAAATTGCATGAAATTTATTCCATTAGAAAATTAATACATATAGTAACAAATATATATAGGACCTAAAAACCTAATTTTAACTTTTTATATATGAATATAACAAAACAATTAGAGGTATGAATGGTGAATGTCTGTCATGATTATGGCATGAGTGTCACAATCATAATCCTGTCTTTTGTCAACTAGGATATTGTTTTCATTTATAATGTTTAACGCATCTCATATGAACCTTTTTGGATGTGACTAATGCTTAGAAAACCTAGTATATGTGTAATATAAGACTCATCAGACATGTAATGTGTATATACTTTAATGCTTTCATTGATGTCTATTGAAAAGGAATATGATCATAAAGCATATTAAATACGAATGGGCATGATAAACCTTTTCAAATTATAATTGTAAGCATAAGAGAATGAATTTTTAACTTATGAATTATTGTTCTTTAATGTGACTCTGAATGTAATTATGATGTTCTAATGATTAGTTTTAACCAGTCAAGTCTTAATTGTGGGTAAATAGGCATGCGTAGAAGGGTTTGTAGCTACTTTTATTCTGAGACATTACGGTGTCTTCTGTTTTAGAGACTTAAGTCTCTTCTGCTTCAGAGGCTATTGCCTCTTCTATAGGTACCAATCATAAGTATCTTTTGTTTTATTCTCGTTACTCACGTCTAAACAAATTAATCGGCAATTGCATCTATATTCAGATATTTGTTCTGTTATGATGAAAATTTATATTTGGAATAATCTTTGAATATCATGTTCAAATATTGCTATGTGATACTGAATGACTTATTTTATAATGTATTTTCTATCACTCAATTGCCATGAATCATTTACTTTGTGATTGTTAGGCGACATAAGTAGTTGTTATCTTGCATCATTATTCTCCATTAAGCTATATGCTTAGCACGATGGTTTTTCCTTCGTGTAGGTGATGACAAACAGGGTTAAGGCTGGGACAACCAAAATGGCCAAAAAAGGACGTGTAACATTTTGGAAGATTTTGTATCTAAATAGTTTGTTGTATTTATAAATATTAAATGGAAATTTTTTACTATATATGAATGGCCTGTACTAACCATAACTTATAATGAGATTTTTTTTATGTATGGATGTTATATGTGCAATTTGTGACTTGTATAAACCACAATGAAATGTTAGATGTGATATGTGTTTGCCTTATCTGTGGAAGTTGTTGAATTGTTTAGGCCTATTTCAGGTGCATTCATATATCCTCCTAGGATGTCATATAGAGAGCTAAAACAAAGTCTATAAAAAATACTTATCAAATTACCCTCGAATCCAAATCTAATAAAAATCATGCAAATATAAGGAAAAATACTTTCAAAATCATACTAATAATATAGTTTAACTAATACTTAGGAAATTACCCTATGCTTAAGCATTTCCTTATCCTTACGTAAATCAATTTCATCACTCAAAATGTAAATAGGTGATAACTTATAGAAATAATTTAACAAATAAATTGGATCAATCAATAACCTTCATTATTCATCAATTTGCTAGGTTTTTAGCTACTTGCATTAATTAATAAATCAATTCAATTCAACTCCATAATCTTTAAACTTTTAATCAATCCATAAAAATTCAATATATTGAATAAAATGAACATACATTAGAAATATGCTTCAACTTTCAAATATTTTTGTAACTCCTACTGAAAGAAAAACAAAGCACCAGCCTTTAAATAACACATAAGCATTTAGAGACTTGATTAAAAGTCATCC
The DNA here is from genome assembly GCA_025629805.1 of Erythroxylum baracoense. Lineage (NCBI taxonomy): Eukaryota > Viridiplantae > Streptophyta > Magnoliopsida > Malpighiales > Erythroxylaceae > Erythroxylum > Erythroxylum baracoense. The sequence continues at coordinate 34,314,849 of JAOTAY010000002.1, read as the reverse complement.
AAAAAAAAAAGAGTAAACTCCTTTTCTTGAAAACTCTAAATTACTTAATTAGGTCACTATATGAAATGTCTACTAACACCACTCTTCAACTTTAAAAGTTTTACTTGGTTTTACGCTAACAGAGTAAATATATTTAATGCTCATTTATTCACACACTTTTTTATGGGATATTAAAAATTCTTAAAACAGAATTCACTTATATCTCAATCGTATAACCAAATTATAAAAAGTATCATAGTTGAAATCAAATGTCCATTTTAAAATTAATAACGATAAATAAAATTAACTTAATCACCAATACTTGTTACTAATTATGTAAAATTGATTACAATAAGACCCAAACATATAGTAAATTATCTCGTTCAATTTTTCCTAGTTAAATATTTTTTAGAATTTTTCTTTTAATCTAAATAAAAAAATTGGTAACCATAAGCAATTAACTCACCTTATTCTTGAGTTGTATATTATCCCTAATGTACATATCATACAAAAACAATAAAGAAAATAGATAATAAGGGGGAAGAGGGAGACTAGATAGTTATTACTCCCTTCATAACTAAAGAATGTCAGCCTTATCCAATGCCATCAAGAATCCTTGATCTTTAACTCATCACTAGAGTTCCTCAATTATTAGATTACTCTCTATAGATATATAAAGATGTTCTATTATGTATGGAAAAAAATTTATCCATATTCGATAATGTGTTACCTATTGACATGCACGTCGTAACATTAGTCAAAATAAAATAACTAAACTACTACTTTAGTAGTAGTAAGTCTAAGTCAATCCTACAGAGAGTGTTTGATTAGCTTATCAAATGAAATTAATTTATGTTTAGGTAATGAAAACAAATTAAAGAAAACATGCAAAAAATGATAAAATTGGGGACTTCAGTAGGGATCTGGTTCTTTGGTTCAATCTAAGCCTACACCCTATTAAGTATAATTCATTGAATTGTTATTCTTTTATCTCTCTTAGCAATTATCGGTCGTAGATAAACAACAAGCTTTGTTAATCCCGATTTTTCCTTAGATCCTAGTTAATTACGAAGCGCTCATTAATTAACCCTAACTATTAGGAAACCTAGAATCAGCTCTCTAAGTTTATCCGGACAATCACTTTACGAATACGAAAAATAGACTAATCTAGGTAATAATCACACAAGCTCAGATTATTTAACCTATGTTATGTTATCTCTAATGATTCAGAACCATTAGTTCCTACACATAAATCGGGAACATAATGATTACATATTGCATTTGATTCTAGTAATGGGTTTTCATAAAAAATTATTCAATAGAGCATTAAAATCATCATCATTCAAATACCTATCAATCCATACAAGATAACATAATCAATTTCTAATGAGAGAAAGAAATAACAAAACAATAAAAGATGCTTAACTTGGGTCATCAGCGTCGATGTCGTCTCGAAACTGGTGTCGAGAACTTAGCCTTCCAAGGGTCTCCCAAGAAAAAGTTTCAGTTCCCTCCAAGAATAACCCAACCAAAACCTCTTAACATCTCTCCCTTTATTTCTGCCACAAGCTCTCTTCCTATCCTTACGATTCACCGATTTGACAAATTAATATGTTGGACCACCTTACTATTCACTCTTCGCCACTGCTTCCCTCTCTTCTATTTTATGCTACTCACTATTCTATCCCTCTTCACTTTTCTATTAATGTGACGAATAAACCTATCTGTCAACCTTACTGTTCATGCAATTTAAAAACCCATCTAGCCTTCGTCTGTGAAACATAGATCTTGTCGATGTTTAAGGCAGTTATCTGTGTTACGCAGGACGTTTGCATAAAATGCAAACTGTGTTTTACTCTAACTTCCAACTGCTACGCCGCGTTCATCTCCACTGCGTCATCTTTTCAACTTTTCTTCAAGCTGTTATGTTTTCTTGATATTGTGCATACGTTTTGGTCCATTTTTTATTTTTTCATTTTTCCATCAAGCATTTTCTTCTTCTTCTTGTCTTTTAATTTTCTTCTTCTTACTCCATGAAGACAAGTGAAAATTAATCTTTAGAAAATGGCCCAAAGTAGTGCTTTCCACTCATTTTAATTTCTTTGCTTTCAAATTGTGCCTAAAATCATATATGAATTAAAATAAGTATCTTAAGCATTTTCATATCATTGATCTTTAAGTGTAAATAATTAAATGTATCAACAATTAAACACATATCACCTCTATAACTTGCAAAACTCATCCAAATCTCTTCCCATATTATAACTCTTTATAATAATGAAAGAACATCAAATTATAATTAAATCTATGAATTTAAAACTACATTTTATTTAAAATACATGAAAAAATGAACTTCAAGTAAAAACATGCTAAAACTAATACTAGAGATCCTAAAAGCTACCAAATTGTCATAAAATATCTAAACCATTGAGTTACCTCCCAAGAAGCACTTCTTTTTTAGTCTTTTAGCTAGACTCCTTCCTCTAAAATTTATTCATACTTATCCTAAGACACTCTAATTTGGATCCTAATAATTACTCTTAGTGGTGTATTTTCTTCTTTTTCTTTTTAAGTAAAATACCTTAGAATTTTTGGAACAGTTACGACCAATATGGGTCTGACACAAGTCCGTATTGCATGAGTTTCTCTTGAGAATATAGGTCTTGAATGCATAAATATAGATCCATATTTGAGCTATGTTGTTAATTTGGCTAATGATTGAAGAGAAAAAAATGCACTGCTAACCTACACAAGTTGAACATGGGCCTATGTTTAACCTCAGTTATGAAAATATGGATTTATATTAGATTCATATTCCCCCAAAAAATTGTTAAACTTCTCTAATATGGCTCTAACTTACCCGAATTCATTCCTTCTTTATTGGGGAGTTAAAATAAGGATTGTAAATAGAAAATATAAGCCATATGGAATACCAAACTAATAAAAACTATCCAAACACAAACAAAACGCTTCTAAAATAATGCTAAAACATAACCTAATTAGTACTTATCAACTACATTAGGAAAATAAGAAGAATATTTTGAAGTTATTTGGTTCTTGAAATTTCTCCTTCCTAATTGAACTTTTATATTTATATTAAACTAATAACAAAATTAACTCTTAATTAAAATGTAATAATAACATATCTACTAATCACAATAGAAGTCCGTTGTATTAAAATATCACAATTCATATCACTTTATATTTGATTTATAAAACATACTTTAAGCTCTAGAAATATTTTTCCTCTAATTATAAACATAAGTGACAATTATTAAATACATATAGCTTAACATAGCAAATTTAATAAACTATTTTCCCTATTTTTTTAATTTTCATTACTTTAATGACATTATATATCAAATACTCTTCGTTTAATATAGTTAACAAATTTATGAAATCACAATTGTTGATTTTCTTTTTCAATCATTATTGTTTTTCAAAATAAAATAATCAATTCATTTTTAATAGAAAAAGAGTTTCAAACAAAACATAACTAAAGGATATCTATCACTGGACATTGCATCTAATTACATGCATTAGTATATTAAGCTATCAAAGGCAAAAACAAGATCATTCCATAATAAGTGTAAGAGAGCTCCTACTCACACATGTCTTTCATTGTCTATTGCATGGTGCCCTCGTGTAAGGGTTCACTACCTTTTATGTTAATTATTTCCTAGTAAAATTGCTTATTCACTACTCATTGTTCATTCTCTAAGGGAGATAACGTTGATTCTTGTTTTCCACAAGTTATCTATTGCATGGCTCACCTTGAAGGTGGTTTGGACCTCAAAAGGTTCCTTCTTTCGCTACTTCAAGGGTCATGTATGTCTCCACTTCTACCTTTTCTCCTAAGTCTCAATGTAAGTATATTATGGAACTGGACAACCTACACTTTGTATGTTTGCATTATATGACTAAGATGTTGTCTGTGAATTTGTTACCCTTAGATATTTATGTTTTAAAAATCTCGATACGTTAGATGTCATTCTATTACAGTTTCTCGCAATTATAATTAGAAAAACCTGTTCTCTCACCTATTTGATTATCTCATCTTTTTGCTAGGCCTCTAATTTTTTCGCTTCCCTGTAGCATCTAACATTATACTCTTCCCATAGCTTGTAAAGGTAGGACCACAAGGCAATCATTACTAATGCTTTATCATACCTTAGGAGGGTAGTTTATATAGATCTATTGTATTTAATCTTCCTTTAGCAACTAACCACCTATGGAAGGATATTTTTAGGAGTAGACAATCATCCTAGACTATATTATATTGTGTTTAAATTCCCCCTAGCTCTTAGTATATTCCTACTGAATTGATTTATATACTGGCCAAAACTTATACTACTCTAATGGTCCTTATCTTTCCTACTTAAGTCTGGTATGTAAAGAGGAAGGAGTTAAGTTATTGCATTTAGAACTCCATACCATAGGTTGTCACACCCAATATTTCCATCTTTACATCATTTAGAAGTGCATTCGTCAAGTATCTTCCTTGTTGATTTTTATATAATGGCCAACCCATACTCCAGTTATCATAAAAATGGATGTAGTCTTCCCATCCCTAATCTTGTACTTTTTAATTTCTTGCATAGAGATTCTCAAGTCTAGTAGTTGTTTTAAGATGTAGGTGTATACCAACTTAAATAAAAAAGATTCTTTATCTCCCATTGGTATCTAGACTCTTTCCCCAATGAAACAGTATTAGATAAGCCAATGGAATCAATACCTAAACCACCTTCAACAACTGGAGAGCAAACCTCACTTCAAGCTACCTTAGAATGATATCTCCCTTCCTTATCCCTAAACCATAGGATTTTTTTAATAGCCCTCTTTATAGTCTTAAATACTCCTTTGGCTAGAAAGAAGTGAGATAACTAGGAAATATTTAAAGAGCTAGTAAATTATTTTATCAGCTATAAACTTCCAGTAATAGTAACTTTTTATTATACCACAAACTCAATCTCTTATGGATTTTTTCGGTTGTAGGAATGTTTTCTGAATATTGTAGTCTCTTGGTAGCTAGTGGAAGTCTTAAGTATTTGAAGGGGGTGTATGAAACTCAATTTCATGATTTGATACAATCTTTTTGAGATATAGGCTACACTTTTGATATTACTAAAAATCTTTTCTCTCTATTTAGAGCTAGCCTATATAGGTCACTAAAAGTGCGTAAGGAAGACATAAGTTTACCAATTGAACCCTTAATATCTTTAAAACGCATCAATAGATCATCAGCAAAGGCAAGATTAGTGGTCTTGAGTTCCTTACATCTACTATGATACTTGAAATTTGTTTTATTACTAGTGTTGTTATTATCCTTTTAAGAACCTTTATGTAAAGTATAAACATATAAAAGGATATGGGATCTCCTCTTCTTAACCCTCTCTTGGCTTTAAATACCTATGTTAGTTCTCTAATGACCAGGACTGAGAAAAAAAATGAAGTAACATATGCCATAATCTTTAAGCATATGGCATGTGTTAGATTATGGCATATGTTACTAGCTTATTAAATTTTTAGGGAATCCAAAGGTGTTAAGCATATGGTAAAGAAATTCCTAACTAAATCATAAGCTTTATTGAAAACAATCTTAATAGCATAGTTCTTTGGGCATTTCTTATGAGAGTAACCTTTTAATAGTTTTTGAATGATACCATATTATCCTCTATTTGTTTAACTTCTAAGAAGGCACATTAAGATTAATCAATAACTAAAATCTTTTAGACAAGGTTTTAGCTATGATCTTATATATATAATTGCAGCTAGATATTAACTTAAATTTCCCAAAGGAGTTTGGGTTGTGTACCTAAGGGATGATGGATAGGAAGGTCTTGTTGATATCTGATAGCAACTTACATTTCTCAAACACCTCTAAGATTGCTTCTATCAAAAGGAACCTTATTTGAGGCCATACCGTTTGGAAGAAAACCCCATTTAGGCCATCAAGACATAGGGCCTTTTCAAGATCATCGCATGCACTACTTGTTCTATCTTTATAGGGGTCACTGGGGCTATTAATTTCTAACTTCTTAGTTGAGAAATGATTGTTAATGCAGGTCCTTAAAGCTAGGGGAGAGGAGATACTAACTACTAGAGTAGTAATATTCCCTACCAACTTTAGCAATTTTCTATCTTATCACTGTGTGTTATATTTATAGGATGCCTATAATACAAGACTTATTTACCAAAAGGAATACCCTAAGGGATTGTTGTCTAATGGGGCAATATATTCCCCTAACACTTTGTGAAATCAATGACATTAACGATTGATTATTTTATCCCCCTTCACTTTGGTTTTCCTCCCAAAGTTTCTCCTACTATCTTGTTTGAAGCCCTCACTGCTTACCACTTCCCTAACACTAGGACTCTTTTGACATGAATTGTTAATCCCTATCCTACTAGTCCTCTTATTACCCTTTTTCCTTTCTCTACCTTATATGATTTCAGATTAATCTCCAACATCTACTCCTTAGCCTCTCCAACTGCCTTGCTTGTTTGGCCCAAGGACTTTGCTTTAATCTTATCAGGGCAATTTAGTCTATTAGTGCTATTATTGTTCAATTTGGTCACCTCTTGGAGCACATCAATTTGGGTATTCACTCCATCCCGATCTATATCCACATTTAGTCCTATTAGCTCATTGTAATTAACTCTACAAATTTTCTTCTAGTCACACGCCATTGCTTTCCTAGGGTATTCAACGTAGGCTTCCACTGATACAAAACCCTAATGGAATCCTCTATGAGTATATTCCCTTCCCCAAGTCTAAGTAATGGAGTAGTAATAGGCAATTCCTTATCTAGACCAATATTAGTACAAAGCATTGAATAGCAAATTCTCTTAGTAGTAATAGCCATCTCATCAATGCATACCGATTATCCTACAAAGCTAGCCAACATGCTTAACCCTTTGACGGACTAATACTCTAAAGTGACTCCATATACATTAATCTATAGAGGCACACTGTCATGCTTTATGTGATCAAAGTTGATACTTGGTTTCCAAAGTTGGAGAAACAATAGAATACCTTACACGTGCCATGGTCTAACTTTGATAACGTCATTAGCACTAGTAGACAGTGCGAGGTAGGATGCTTAACCAGTAAGGGATAAGAGAGGGGGAGAGTAGTAAAGATGAGGTTACACATTGTTAATGGGGCAAACAAAGTTAGGGACGGAAGAAAGTAAGTAGTAGGCAACAGATAGTGGCTCGATTGGATGAAGAAAGAAGATTGAAGGAGAGAAGGGGGAGTGCAGCTAAGTCACTCATCTGTAGAGGATCCACCATTAGAGAAGCTCGAACCAGACTGCACCATTAGTTTGAACTAAACTCCACCAAGGGAAAACAATGTCTACAACTCCTTTATATATCTTAAGAGTTCACTAACGACTTGTTTAAATATGCAAACTTGGTAAGTTTTTCACCGAACTCTACTGTTATAACTCCTGAAACAATATATAGAACTTTCCGAGTAGTTTGTTACAAAATTGTAATCCTAAATTTATAGAAATCTTTATGGATCAAATATTGGTTTAATGAATAGTAATAAGTTACAAATAATAGTGCAACAAAATAAAAAAAAATTGCATCACACAACCTTTCAATATTTGGCTAAGTCTACATTTATGGCCGAAGAATAATCCTATCTTATTATGAAGGACTAGAGAACACGTAGGAATTAGTTAACACTATCTGTTCGTGCCATGGTAGTCAAATGGCCGATAAACTTCATTTTTCAATAAAATCTAAATTATGCCAACAGTTATGAACTTATGACAATTCCCAAAATGACAAAACCTTTATTTTGTTATTAGATAAGATTATTACCTTTCAATTTTTCAGTGATTGTTTCAATTTAGATGGCCGTGCATAATATCTCAAATCAGTTTTTTTTTTACTAATATTTAATGAAAAGGTGGCACTTCATTGCAGTAACAAGAAAAGTTTCGGATTGCTAGGGCGAAAGTATGATTATGTTTTCTAACAGGTGCATAAAGTTATACGCTTCAATCCTGAAGTAATCCAAATTAAAACCGAAGTCGCAAGCCTCATAATAAACCAATTAATACCAAGGGAGGACTTCCTTGTTTTATCTTATAATTCAAGACACCGATCACAACTATGATATGGCGTTCCCTGACTTCAGTTTCTTGAACAGCATAATTTTCACGATATCCAATGCATTGAATCAGGGTAACTGAAAGTTTATAATTTATTATAACTTTCATTTCAAGCGCATAGGCACTCCCTTTTGGACTTTAGCCCTATTCTCAAGCGTGTGATCGTCACTTATATATGTCGTCAAACTCTCTCTTCCTTAACCATATAAGGTGGCTATGTTTCAGCCTCAAGAAATGAATAGCCAAGCAGACTATTGCATATATTGTTTATGATAGCTAAAACGAATATACTTAAACTTAGATATGAAAGTTCTTATGTGTAATTGTTAATGAGAGAATTTTATTGTCCCATTTTACCATGCTTTTGATACATATGTCTGGAGCAGTTCCGTCGGCTTGAATGAATATATCCAAAATAATCCACTTCCATGTCTATATTTTCAAGTATTAGCTAAGAAAAATCTAGTCAGGTATCATTTAAGGGGACCAAATCTTCTGTTCCGGTTAGCCAATTCCTACCTTATTCTACTAAATCTCATCCACACATTTATGTATAGTCCATGCAAATGTATGGACAAAATTAAGTGACACAAGATTGGAACAATTTAATGGGAACAGAGTGCTTCATCCCATCTTTCAAGAGCGAATGTCCAGGAAGCGATGTCAGGAACAAGGTATCTGAATAGATTATTTGACATGGTACGCCAAAGCAAACTTAGGATGAAATGCTTCAGCCCCCGAGGCATAGCTCAAATGGCAAAGGCTTGGGTGGTGTGGTGCCTGCCATGCTGGCAACCTGCAGGGTGGGGGTTCGAATCTTGGGGGCAACCT
>JAOTAY010000002.1:34256896-34305810 GCA_025629805.1 Erythroxylum baracoense | reverse complement strand
TGGGGGTTCGAATCTTGGGGGCAACCTTTAAGATTTGGGCCCCTTGTATGGTGAGATCAGTGGGTAAGCTCAAGTCTCTGGTCAGTTAAGGCACATCCCGCGATTTACATCCTCCACCAATCCCGAGGGCACGGGAGGTGGGGGCTTCTAATGTTGGAGTTCAACATTTAGGATGAACTGCTTCATTATTCATTTCTGCCCGCCCACCATTTTAGCAGTTCGCAGAATTTGTGGTAAACTCCAAATTTCAACAACTTCAAGAAAATGCAAGCCAAATTGTCAGTTACTGGGTGCACGGTCCAGAAACCTGAATACATTTTTGACCAGGCCTTGATTTATCACAACAAACTCCAGAACCACTTAAAACTTACATAATGGGAACTAGAATTGTTGCTTTTTGAGAGCTTCAAAGGCACGTTATTTGTTTTCAGCATATTTTTAGTTACTAGAACTGTAGCCGCGTTGTAATGTATGAGTAATGTAGTTGTAATTGTTCATTGGTGCATTGGTTGGTAAAGATCATTTTTGGTAATACTAATTGGAGATAACTAAATAGGAACGGAAAGAATAGGCTTCCAAGGAAGTATCCAAATTGCAGGGAAATCGGGCAGGACATGATCTGGGGTGTAGCAAAACAAAAATAAAAATTATTTGTGTTTAATTTTCTGAAAGTTAAGATCACCTAAATTTTAAACATGATTAACATATAAAATATAAAAAAATGAATTGTAATTCATACATTATTGATAAGCTTGATCTTTTTATTACCATTCTCCTTGAACTATTTTTGAAACTAGTTTATTTCAATTACTATAGCTATACACATATCTAGCCTCTAGGTATCCACAAAACCTGACAAGAGATCTCTATAACTATTTTAGAAAGAGTTGGACAAGAAGTATTAGCTCCATCGGAGCCTAAGTCTATTTATAATATATTTTGCACCATTTACTAATTTAATTGAAATAAAACTCTAATTTCAATTAAATTTTATCTAGAATTATACCAATTGGGTCTAAATAAATCCAATTTCTCATATTGGTCCCTAATTATTAAATATCTTATTTTAATCATAAAGAATATGAAACTTTATAGTGAAGTCCAATTTGATATATTAACATATTTTCTCTCTTTAACTCGTTCTTTATACATGATCCATTAAGTTCATATATATATATATATAGCAATTGATGTAAATTATAGTCCTAAATCATATTTAGAATTAGATAAATTAAATTCTTTAATTTATCTTTAATTCCCTAATAAAATAATTTATATCTATTGGTCAAGATTAGCCCATAGCAATGTATTATGACTACCTAGATATTTAGGAATGTCAAAGTGGTTTTGACCAGCCTTAATTGTATGATTTTTTCATATAATTCAATCATTTTATCATACAATATTTTGATTATATAAAGAGCATGAAATTAATGCTTATTATATTTAAATCTAATCATATTAGTTCTCTATCATCAGTAATTAATTCAATTAATGACATTTAAGAAGTGTTTTTAAAGTATCTTCCTACCTTGGCAAAGGGTTTTCTGAGTCAATACTAATTGAGAATAATGGAGCATTTTTCCTAATCACATTAGGGTGATGAAATATTGTATTGATCACCCATCTACCTCCATATAGTTCAAGTTATATTCAATAACTACTGATTGAACTACCTTTAACTGGAATATGTCATAGGTAATATTAAAACATAGCAATTCCTATATGAGATACTTTAGAGATCTTAAGTCAAAAGATCATTTGTACAATCATCACAACAAGAATTTCCATAGACATACAAGTAATGCTCCAAATAAAATTCTTACATGAGGTTAGTTCAGCGAACTTGTTTTCTAATAAGCATCGACATGTTTGTTTAGATATCTCCACACTTTAGTATATGAGATCAACCACTTTCATTATAAGGAAGAAATATAATGTGTGCTAGTCATTTTATAATGTTCAGCCTTAATAGAACAATGACTAGGAATAATTTATAAATAATCCACAAATATAATGTGAATTTCATAATGACGATCTCATTATAATTTTGTTTGCAATGTATATTTATCCCATAGACTTTATCATATACATCTAAATATGTATAAGATAAAGAATGATTTTAAATAATTATGTCACTAAACTACAACCGATTGATTGACTATAGGGTATAAACCAATGATCTCCTACTTGGACTAAGACAATCTTTTCAGTATGTTTTACCATATCACTATAACAAGATCATACTATAACTGGGATAATGGTTTAGTGAGAATTCTATAAGATTCTCTATAGTGAATAATTGCTTAAATCTTACATCTTTTATCTCAATTTTTATTATAATTAAGAGAAAATGCCTAAATACATATTTAGATCTTTGATAAGACGATAGCTCCTTTTACGTGCCCAAAGGCTCTTCTATTCTATAACACATTACTGTATTGAATGATGCAAGAAATTGTACCAAGTTTATTAAAGAACTTCCTGATCCATTAATTATTTCTACTAAATGAAACTTGTATTTTGGCTTAGATAGCAATCAATGCCACATTGGGAACTTTTCAATCTTAAAATAATATTATTTTAAGGAAAATATACCTTAACTAGGATTTACTTTTAAAGTTAACATCTGTATAGCTTTGAAACTTAAATATTTGTTCATACATAGAATAACACATATCTCTCTTACTTCATAAGTATAATATATCTTAAGTACTAAATACCTTTAGTACATTATCTTTATACTTGGAATTATAGTAGGCAAAAACTTCCATATCTGTCTCTATAGATCTAATTCACATAATTAAATTATTACCTTTTTCATATATAATAAGAGTCACTAATACTATCATATATTCAATAATTGAAATATATAATTTTTTTGTTCTCTACGAGGAGTATGTCTCTAAATACCCCCATTAACCTGCTTCTAGACATGATAAATTCATAATCATCTCCAAAATAAACTCATTGAATTCATCATGAAAGTGAATATTTTAACATTTTATAACTTTTCAATATTTCATTTAATGCATATAACTTTATTGCAAAAATTCATTAGTAAAGCTAATGAGGTATAAGTATTATCCTTTTATGAATTGTTATTTTATTCAATATAAAACATTTATAAAATTTAACAATTCATTACCATCAAAATCCCTTTACTAAAGGTTGATTTTAGTATTCCTTAACTCAATAATTTCACCAAGTTTCATCTAATTCATAATCAAAAGGATACATATATTCTTGTATGTAACTTTATTATTCTTATTATGTTGATTTAATCAAAATGGAATAAAATAATAGTTTTGGTTATCTTACTTTGGATTCTTTCAACTTATATTAAGTATACGCCCCCTTAATCCGATATATATAAATATTTTCATAAACTAATATCAACTACTTTTATTTAACAATCTATTATAAATACATATGATCTTTATCATATAATGTGTTAGCAAGAAAAGTCATGCAAATATTTTTCATTCTAATAATAATTAGTATCATTTCTAAGCCAATGCATTAAATTATAGTCTTTATTTATGCTTTTAATAGGCTAAATTGAGTAGAATAATTCCACTAAGGTATTATACCTTTTAGTTATACTGCATACAACGTCTTGCATTATATTTTCACAATGTTGACATACATCTTACATGTTTTCATTAAATTTTATAAGACATTAATCAACTTAAAATGTCATTATCTAAGAACTTAAAATGTTATTAATTAACCTATGTCTAAAAAATTTAGTTCACTAACTTGGTATCAACTTGATGCACGTTAAATGCATCAAAAAATAAAACATAACTTTGTACACTAAGATTTATAACAACAGTGAGTAGGGATCGTATTCACAGGAAGAGTTCTTGTAGCTTGTGTAATGAAAGAGAATTGATGTTTAGATAAAAGGGGGGGTGTTTGGTTTAGATGGATGCAATTCAGAAAACAAAGTGAAATTGAACTAATGAAAGCAAACCAAATTAAATAGTAAAAAATGATAAGATTGATGAATGAGTTTGGAATTCGGTTCTTGGCTCAATCTCAATCTAAACATAATTAAACTTACTTCATTACCTTGTTTGTCTCACACCTCTTTGAGAAATTATTAATCATAGGTTAATAATAAGCTATGTTAACCTCGATTTTTCCTTAGGTCATGATTAATCAAAAGAAGCTCTTTAACTAAACCTACTCATTGAGAAACCTAGAAAAAGCTATCTAGATTTATTAGGAAAGTTGCATTGCGAACTAGAAAAATATATTAATATAGGAAACAACTACACAAGCTCGTGTTATTTAACCTATGTCATATTATTCGTAATGATTCGTCACCATTAGTTTACCATAAATGAATTGAAAATACAACTATTATATATTGTATTCTATATTCTGGTAAAGGGTTCATACATAAATAATCTATTAAGAATGAGAATATTAATCGTTTACATATGAATACCCAAAACATTAAGCTAAGAATAACACAAACAAATTCTAGAGAGAGAAAGAATCGATAATACACAATAAAGAGATGCCTAAATGTGTTCGTCAATATTCATGTCCCCTATGAATCGGAAGAAGGAAGATTATCCCTCCATATATTCTAACTAAGTATATGCTTTACGTCCCTTTATGTTCTAAAAATGATTCATCCCCTCTTTAGCAGCCACATGTCTATTTCTATAAAAAACTAGGTTTTTGGAGAGACGCACAGTTTGATTCTCGATTGTGCATCTAAATATGCAAAACAAAAAATGCTGCTTCATTCATAAAGATGCATGGCCATGTAAGTATATACATAGTCGTACAACCCAAAAATATCCATTTATTATGATAAACGGTCGTGCATCTTACAGGTCATATTGAAATGTTCATTTTCTTGCATTTTCTTGTCCCATCTTCACCCTAATCCATCTCCTTCTTGTTCCACAAAGACAAATGAGTTTCAAAATTAGGAGGATGGCTCAAAGAATGTACTTTTAACTCATTTTATCTCTTGAACTTCTAAACTGTACCTAAAACAAAATATGAACCAAAATGAGTTTCTTAAACATTTCATAACATCATTCACTAAATATTAAAGAGTAAATGTATAATCAATTAAGCACATATCACAACTATACTAACCAAAAGCAATTTCTACTTAAAACATAAATGAATGTAAGAAAATTAAGTAATTGGTTATCCTCCAATGCAACTAAATAAGATTAGAATTTTAGTGATATATTTAGTTACTCCTACTATTTTATTTTAAATAATAGTCCTCATTACTATTTAAAAAGATTATTCTAATTTCCATACTGTGCTATGATCCCACTTAAATTTAGTTGAGCTTGAGTTTGAGTTTGTTTAATAAATTAACTAAATTTAAATTAGGTAGATATCAACTTTATAAATTGTATCTTATCTTAAGCTTAAATCTTTCAGATGACAATTCTTGTCAAAAACATATACTATATGTTATTCCTACCCCTGCCCCTGAATTCTTACAATCATGAGTTTTTCATCCAAATCATATAAATTTATTTAAATAGGACCTGTTGCTATAAGACTAAACATATTCAACTTAAATTAGCCTTGAGTTTGCTCAGTAAGCTTAAGAATAAATAAAAACATAACTTATGCGGATATAAAGAGTTAACTGAGTTTACCTCTCAGGTAGGATTGGTGGGCCCGAAGTTTCAGGGTCCTATCTACACCTGGAGTAACCATCAATATGGAGTAGCTTTGATTAAGAGAAAATTGGATAGATGATTGTTGAATAATCAATGGCATACCAAAATTACAGAGATGGAACCTCTTTTTTTAAACCACACTCCAATCAATGTTCATATCACCGAAAGCTCAATGGTAAGGAGATATCCATTCATGTTATTTAATTCTTTGTTAGAACATCCATGAATACATTCAATTATTGCAGATGCTTTTGTTGAAAGATTTCAGGGATCCAAAGCATATCAATGTTTGAAAATTTTAAAGTTTATCAAAGCTAAATGTATCAAATAACTAAAGGGGGTCACTAATCCTATGAAGATAGATAAAGCACAAGCCATGAAGGAGTTAGCACTCACCCAAAAATAATTGACGAATAACCCTACGAATTCCACACTCATTAAGAAAGAGAAAGAAGATCTTGAGAAGTATCTACAAACTCTTGATACTTACATTTTACAACTGAAGCAGAAGTCTAGAATTTAGTGGATCTAATAAGGAGACAAAAATTTCAGGTATTTCTTCAGTGTGATTTAAGGTAGAATAAATAGAAACAAGATTTTCTATCTAGAAGACAATAATGACACGGTAAAGTATAATAAAAAAGAGATGAAAGAGACAGATAGAAGCTACTTCAAAGATATAAATGGTGAAAATAGATATACTACTTGCTTCTCAAAAGACTTACCTAATAGTGTGTTAGGTTCCATTAATCAATCTCAACATTCATAATTCCTCAGGCAAGTTAGTAATGAAGAGATACGAAGGGTTTTATTCTCCTTTCATCTTGGTGAATCACCAGGTCTAGATCAATTCAATGCAAGATTCTTTTAATTAAACTGGAATGACTACAAACACCTATGATCAATGCAGTCTAGGAATTCTTCTGGATTGGTAAGTTGGTCACAAAAATGAACAAGACTTACCTAGTCTAAGTTCCTAAAATTCCTAATCCTTTGGGCTTAAATGACTTTAGACCTATTACTTGTTGCAATGTGGTGTACAAGATCATTGCAAAAATCCTAGCCAATAGGTTGAAGGCTACTTTACCTAGCTTAATTAACCTAAGTAAAGGTGCTTACATTCTTGGAAGGAGTATAAGTGACAACATCTTATTAGCCCAAGAATTGTTTAATGATTACAAGTCCAATAAGCATATTAATAGTTGTGCCCTCAAGATAGACTTCAAAAAGTTATATGACACTACTAAATGGAGCTTCATAACCAACACTCTGCATGCTTTCAAATATCCTTCTGAGTTTATTAGATGGATTTAAGCATGTATCACATCTGTGTCTTTTTCATTGATGATAAATGGAGAACCTACTCTATAAAACTACCCAAGTTATCCATAAAGGTGACCCCCTTTCTCCCTAATTGTTTTCTATTGCTATGGAATTTCTGTAAAGAATCATACAACATTTTGATAGAGGAAAACATGAACTTCAGATTTCATTATCAATGTAGTGATCTTGGCATCATTTAACTTTCTTTTACTGATGACTTATTTATCCTTTATGCCAATGATCCTGTACCTATTAGAACACAAGAAGTTTTAGGTCTCATATTCAATCTAAACATGAGTATTACTTATCCAACTAGACAAAGTTGTGATGATTTAGTGAGAGTGATAAAAGATATCAAACTCACTATTCTTTAATTACCACTTACATACTTGAGGGTTCCAATCTATATCAATAAGCTCAAGGAAGTAGAATGCAAGGCCCTCATTGACAAAGTGAATAAAAGAATCTCTAAATAGAGTAACAGATTTTGATTATATGGAGGTGGAGCGTAATTAGTTATCTCCATTCTTAAAAATATGCATGTTTATTAGTTATCACACTTAGGTATTCCCAAAGGAGTTTTAAAGAAAATTGATAGAACTATTATAGACTTCATTTGGAATGAACAGAATTCAACTACGGGAAGAAGTGCTAAAGTGAATTGGAGAGTCATATGTCTTCCTAAATAAAATAGGGGGTTGGGAATCAACTCAGTTAGTGATAGTTCTTATTTGCATTGTATTTTAGGATGTAATGTGTTAGGCATTTAGTGTGAATTTGAGTGTTGAGTGTGTATTTGTTGTTTAATTGGGCTAGTTAATGTGTTTAAATGTTTTTATGGGTTAGTATAAGTCTTTGAGCTTAATTGTTATATTTTTGACGTACCTTGATGTATTTGTTAGTGTTTCAGGGTAAACGGTGAAAAATGGAGAAGATTCAAGAAGTTTTCAAGCTAAAGACATAGCCCATAATCATGGCACAGCAGGCCACGATTGTGACAAACAAGGACTAGCTAGAGCAACCAGGCCACGATCGCACACAGGAGTGTACGGTCGTGATAGAAGGCTTTCATTCAGGCCATGATCGTGTACATCAAGCCACAATCGTGACAGAAAGCTTTAGACGTTGGCCACAATCGTAGCAGGCAGGGCCACGATCCTGGTCGGCATTGGGTTGAAGCAAAAATTTAAATTTTGCAAGATTTTTTGGACCATTTTGACCACAACCTTAACCTAGAGCGCCCAAAGTATAAGTAGAACATTATGAGACAGATGAAGGGAGCCTAGAGAATCATACAAGATATCTGTCACGTTAGCCAATTCCGAAAGAAAATCTAGAGAGAAATCAAAAGATTGAGGAAGGAGACAAATGAAGAGAGACACGGAGATGAAGCTAGACACGATGTACTTTCCAAAACAGATGGTTTCCCGCTGTCGCTGTCTCTGTAAATTTCATTCCTAACAGTATTTTCCATTTATTCAATTTTATTGATGTATGAAATTACAATATTTTTTGAGAATTGGTTGTGTTGAATGTTGAGTTTTGTCTATACTCAACTTTGGGTTTTTAATTCTTGAGATTAATAAAGTTTAATTGATTGTGTTATTATTGATTTAATTGTGATTCAATTTTTATCGTAATAATTCGGCAATAAACTAAGAGGGTGACCCGAGTGAAAATAATCGATTTGGGCCAACGAGAGTTAGGTGAATTGATAGATAAGAATTGGATCAAACTGATAGAATCGTGTGATGAGAGATCGAGCATAGGTTCCCAGTAGGTTAATAGAGAATTTTAGAACTATTTTATGTTGTGGGTAAATTGTGAGTTGAGAGATCACAATTCCATAATTTAATTTAGGGATCATTAGTTAGGGTTAAGGATTATAACTCAGGAGAGAGTAATCTATCCTAGGACCGTCTAGACCCATTAATTCAATAATTGTATAATTGGTTAGATTTTCATTAGCTTCGAATTAAAATTTCCTTTCTTTCACTTGATAGTTTCTAGGTTGATTTCAGATTGGGATGTGTGAATTATGTTATTTTGTTGATATCTCTGCATTTTAATATTTATTATTGATTGTTTAATTGATTTATTTCCTGCATTGGTTTATTTCTTTTGAATTGTTATAGTTTAGTACCACCTTAGATTTTAGGACTAGTTTAGCCTTCTTCGTGGGATCAATACCTTAGATACTGCGCGAAAGACCCGTACGCTTGCAAAATTTACCAAGGTTAATAAATATTAAAACTTAGTATGTGTAACCTTGCGAACAAGTTTTTGGCGCCGTTGCTGGGGAGGCAATTAGTTTAGTTCTTTAGTCTAAGGTTGTTTTACTATCTTTTTTTTTATTTTATTTTTTAAAAAAATTTGGGCTTAAAGTAGATACACATCAAGACTTTTTAGAATAAGAATGAGACATCTGAGTTAAATGCTAAGAAGAGGTAAAAAGAATGATTATAGAAGACGTATATTATAGGGAGTAAAGGACTATTGCAGAATTCAATGAGCCCCAATTTGGTTAAGGAAATCATCATCTATATATGAACCCGTACAGTTTAGGGTGGTAGAACCACCTCAAATTCTATTGGTCCAATAATGTAGGGAATCATTTAGGACATCAAGACTTAGTTGAATTTTAAGATGATAAATCCAATTCGTGGGATTCCAAGCTGGATAAAATCATGGATAAGTTCACGGCTATGGAAGAGAACCAAAAGAGATTGGAAAATAAGTTTGAACTAGTAACAGAAGATTATGCATCTTTTATTCACAATCTAGAGGTTTGAATAGGCCAGCTTTTCAGGAAATTTTGTAAGAAAAATGTGGAAAACTGTCTGCGCAGCATGAAAATAAATGCAATAGAGCTATGTCAGGCTATCACACTTAGGAGCGAGGTAGAGCTAGAAGAACCAGCGAGAAATTAAGCTAATCCCGACCTTATAGAAGACCAAGAACTCAAGAAAAAGGATGAAGGAAAGGATGGAAACCCCTTATACTATCTTCCAATTCTTAGTACACCATGTTTGATCATCAAAAAAATCTAAGATAGATGTCCATGCAAAGATCCCTACCCTTTAAATTGATGATGATGAAGAGACATTCAACATGAATAATGAATTTAAGAATCTGAATGTCAGTAGCTCATTTAGGATAATTGATGTGTTTAAATCTTCTAAAGAGCAAGAGGACGAAGAACAGATGACAACAGACATTGAGTTTAATGAAAGTATGGATGTCTCTATTTGGGAAGCAGAAGAAGCTGAGGAAACAAAGGTGATTAAGGAAGAAAGAGAGCAACTCACCTTACAGGACAAACTGTTAGACTAAATAGACAATTTAGGGAGTTTTGTTATTCCCTATTTTATTGACAGTTTGTTAGAAACAAGGACATTACTAAGCTTAATTGGTTTTCTCAACTTTATTAATAATTTTCTTTTGATCATTTTGCAATTTTTATCTTACTCATAAGCTACAAAATTGATGTTAAACGAGAAGGGTGGAAGCAAGCCACTCATAATTGATCCTGGCTGAGTTTTAAAGGATGAAGGTCAAGTTAATGACTATAAATTAGCACATTTAGTAGTTAGATTTAAATTGTTATGTAATTAGGATTGTTTTGAATTCTTAAATAAGTTTTGAATGAATTGGAACGGTTTGGATTACTAATTCTTTAGTTCTATTGAAACACTTGTAAGATAGGGAAACACTCTCGATATCAAGCATATTTCGTCTCAACAATATCGCCATCACCATCTCTATCACCGTAAACAGTTTCATGTTCTAACCCTTTTCTTCTCATTTTTATTAGTATTTTATTCTTATGTCTTTTGCATATTGTGTTTTATTTCCCCTAGTGTGTTTGTGTAACCTACTCACGTTGAGAATAATATGTTGTTTAAGTGTGAAGAGGGCTATGTATTTTTACCTTGAGTGTGAATTTTGCATATTGTATGATAGTTTATTTAGGTTGTATTTTGTGAATTGTTTGAATGTGTCAATGGCTTAAATGGAATGGATTTTTTTTAATTTTGAACATAGTCTATTAGGTTGTAAATAATCATTAGCTCTCAAAATTAGTGAATTAGGAGTCTTTGGATAAGTATACAGCTTAATTAGGATTTAGTGTAAATTTAGCACACTATAGGTTTTCACATTCATTCATAATTTGAGGTCTTTTAACTTAAGAAGCTTAACTATTATTTTTCACGGAAATTAGTAGCTTAAAAAACAAGGTAAGTAATAAATAAAAAAGAAAAAAAGTTGTTTTTGTTAAATAAATCACTATTCCGTTGACCTTCGGGTTATGAATAGAGCTAGTAGCTAGTTGAAAACATGATAATAGCTGAGTAACCGGATCGACAAGCATTACAAATGCGTGCCTTCACGTCAAAAGGCTATAATGACATTTCAACCAAGCTATCTAATAACAGGACTTAGTTGAGTAACCGGATTGACATTCATCACCAATGTTTGCCTCTAAGTAAAAGATTAAGTCCGTGTTCAAAAAAATTTTAAAAATGTGTTTGTAATAAAAACCTACGGGACTTGTAATAAACTTGAATTTTTATGAAAATGTACTTAGGAACAGTTATAGAGTCTGAAGGACCAAAGAATTATTAATGTATGTGTACAATTTAAAAGGGTAAATAAATTGACACTTAGATCTCGATTAATTTGTATATTCAGTTCAAAGCCTTTAAACATAAATTTTGTTTGTTAATAATTAGATATAACTTGTCAGATTGTGTTCAAGATTAAATTTATTTCATGAAGTCGAAGCCATTGCCTTGTTTTTGCATTGTGTGTATTATGTTTTGTGTGTTTTTTTGGTATGTCCGCTTGAGGACAAGCAAATATTTAAGTGTGAGGATGTTGATAGTTGTGATTTGCATTATGTTTTAGGGTGTAATTTGTTAGGCATTTAATGTGAATTTAAGTGTTGAGTGTGTATTTATCCTTTAATTGTGTTGGTTTATGTGTTTAAATGGTTAGTACGAGTCTTTGAGCTTAATTGTTATATTTTTAAGGTACCTAGATATGTTTGTTAGTGTTTCAGGGTAAACGGTGAAGAACGGAGAAGATTCGAGAAGCTTTCGAGCCAAAGGCATAGCCCACGATCGTGACAGATAAGGACAAGCCAGAGCAGCCAGGCCACGATCATGCATAAGGGTGCACGATCGTGATAGAAAGTTTATATTCATGCCACGATCATGCACATCAGGCCACATTTGTGGCAGAAAGGTTTAGGTGTTGGCCACGATCGTGGCCAGCAGTTAGGCTGAAGCAAAAACTCAAAAATTGAATGACTTTTTAGATCGTTTCGACTCCAACCTTGACCTAGAGCGCCCAAAGTGTAAATAGAACATTATGAGATAGATGAAGAGAGCCTAAAGAGTCGTGCAAGAGAGTTGTCACATCATCCAATTTTGAAAGAAAATCTATAGAGAAATCAAGAGATTGAGGAAGGAGACGAACGAAGAGAGTCACGGAGACGAAGCTAGACACGAAGTACTTCTCGAAACAGGTGGTTTCTCGCTGTCACTGCCTCCACAAATCCCTTTCCGTACAGTATTTTCCATTTATTCAATTTTATTGATGTATGAAATTGCAATATTCGTTAAGAATTGGCTGTGATGAATATTGAGTTTTGTCTATACTCACCTTCAGGTTTTTAATTCTTGAGATTAATAAAGTTTAATTGATTGTGTTATTGTTGATTTAATTGTGATTCAATTTTTGTTCATAAAAATTCGGCAATAAACTAAGAGGGTGAGCCGAGTGAAAATAATCTATTTGGGCTAACGAGAGTTAGCTGAATTGATATATAAGAATTGCATCAAATTAGTAGAATTGTGTAACAAGAGATCGAGTATAGGTTCCCGGTAGGTTTATAGACAATTTTAGAACTATTTTAGGTTGTGGGTAAATTGTGAGTCTAGAGATCACAATTCTATAATTTAATTTAGGATCATTAGTTAGGGTTAAGGATTATAACTTGAGAGAGAGCAATGTACCCTAGGATCGTCTAGACCCATTAATTCAATAATTGCATAATTGATTAGATTTTTATTTGCTTCAAATTAAAATCCCCTTTCTCTCACTTGATAGTTTCTATGTTAATTTCGGATTGGGTTATGTGAATTTTGCTATTTTGTTGATTTCTTTGCGTTTCAATATTCATTATTGATTGTTTGATTGATTTATTTCCCGCATTAGTTTATTTCTTTTGAATTGTTACAATTTAGTACGACCTTAGATTTTAAGACTAGTGTAGCCATCCTCGTAGGATCGATACCTTAGGTACTACGTGAAAGACCCGTGCGCTTGCAAAATTTACCAAGGTTAATAAATATTAAAACTTAGCATGTGTGACCTTGCGAACATTTAGCAAAATGAACAAGATTTTATTAGCTAAAAGATTATGAAGCAGTTGCTAGCATAATGAGAGCTTGTGGGTAAGGTAGGTTCACATGTACCACATCAGATAGAAAAGCATTTGGTCAGTCACTCAAAAAGCTTCCCAATCTTAGACATTTCAATAGATTTTGCACAAAAGGTCCTTCACGCGCCCTCATATCAAGCATAGCATTTATAATGGAGTAATTACTGCATTTTGGTTTGATCAATAGCCTAACCTGGGACCTCTTTGTAACACTAAACTCTTTTCAGTTTTAAGAAGTTATATCCCTGAATATACTAAAGTGTAGGTACTAATTCGAAACAGTATCTAACATTGGCCTTTCCACATGAGTAGAAGAATTGGATTGATTGTAGATCACTAGCTTGTATATCATCCAAACCAAACTAAAGAGGATGATATCAAATAAGAACTTCACCAGTCTTAAGTATTTACTGCTCAATCCTGCAAGAAATTATTACTTGGTCCTATAGTCAAGTTCACTTTCGATACTTTAATATGGGGATTAGTTATATCACTAGCGCAATCTTTTATCTTATAGTTAGCTACACTGTATAGATTGGGAACTAGAGATAAAATCAAATTTCAAATTCTTGGTCCAAGTTGTCATTTATGTTCTAAAGAGAATGAAACGCTATATCACATATATATTCTTCAAATGCTTTCAAACTAAATACATATGGTGTGAATTTCTTAACCTCTTTGGACTACAAAACTAAAATCTCAACTGGATGAATCATTTAATTTAGGGCAATGATTTGAGATGGATTAACAGGGTGGATCAAAAGGTCTTTAGGATTGGCTTTGCTATATTGGTGCATTAAATATGGAGGATAAGAAACAATAAAATCTTTGGAAAGGTAGAAAAGTTCAAGGAATATGGTTAAATGCAATTCTACCTCAAGTTAAGAATGGCAATCATGGTTACTACTGATCAACAACTCATATCCAATCATATTAAGATGCAATTGAATTTATAGAAAGTGTTGTTATTGGATTACCTGTCATTGTAGCTGGTTTAATTTTGTACTAGCTCCTCCCTATAGAGTTGTAACATGATTTATTATTTATTTTCCAGCTTTTAATTGATTTTATTACTTACTTTTAAAAAATAGAATTATATTTTATTCCTATAATAATAGAAGACAAGTTATGTTCAAAACAAATACTTAATATTTTAATGAAGAATTTAATTTTATTTGTCTCATCAAATCACAAAATTTATGTAAAATGTCATAAATATATATGGATATATATTGTTGAATATTTAATTATACATATATACATATATATAACATATAATTAAATATTCAACAAAATATATTAAACATATATTAATACTATGCAATTTCTCATGCCAATATAATTAAATTATATGCATGAAATATGAAGCCTAGCTTGATTCCAATTATTGATCTTCTTATTTTGAAATAAGATCTCTATCCTTTTGAAAAAATAAATTAGATTAAACTAGTTGAACTAAATTCCTATTTCAAATAAAAATTTATTTTAATTAGAAAATAATTTTGAAATTCAATTGAAAACTATTTTTTATTTTTGACTCCTTTAATAAAACTAATTGAAAAGAATATTCAATATGCTCTTTATTTATTATAATTTAGAAAAATTCTTTTTAAAAATTGTATAAGTAAAATATTCTATTGAAATTAGAAAACTATTTTTAATCTAATTAAATGTTATTTTTCCTCAATTAGAAAAGTGCTATATAATATTAAAGGAAACTACATTCAAAATTAAATAAAAGAATTCTAAATTTAATTTAAAAACTCCTTTACTTATTTGTTTAGAGATTAGTTTCTCATTAATTAGAAAAATCTTTCCTTAATAAATTATAAAATTATTGTTCAAATATAATAAAGAAATCTCATTTTTATTAATTAATAGATGAAAATATTTTCAAATTGAATCAAAAATACTTTTTCTAATCATTTTTATTAATTAATAGATGAAAATATTTTCAAATTGAATCAAAAATACTTTTTCTAATACATTAAAAACTAAATTTTAAAATAGATAAAATTTCTAAATGAGTATAATAATTTAATTTATTTAAATAAAATTGAAATAAATAAACTTGAATTAAGAGAAACCTTTCCTAATTAATCAAGAAAATACCTATCTTAATATTAGGGAGTCTAATTAATTATTTTGAATCTAATTGAAATGTAGTTAATTTTAATTCTAGAAACAATTTATTCTAATTTTAAATTTAGGAATTAATTCAATTATTAATCTTAATCACATTAAAAAATAATTGATTTAATTTTTAAATTAATTTTAAATTTAAAAATCTTTTTAAATTATGTTTGGAAATTAAATTAAACTAGGAATACATTATTCCACACCTAACATATCCTTATGTTTAAACACCTAGATAAGACAGTTTTAGTACCAAACATCTCTTATCTTTTTAAATTATTTTTGGAAATTAAATTAAAATAGGAATACAATATTCCACACCTAACATATCCTTATGTTCAAACACTTGGATAAGACAGTTTTAGTACCAAACAGCCCTTATTCAAGCCCTAGGTTTAGTTTATCCATAGAGTCAAATAGAGTTATTCCAATACTGAAATATATATATATATATTTAGAAAATGGTAATGAATTAAGCCATTAAAGGAAATCAAAAGATATAAAAGAGCAACAAAGAGCTATACAGGTGTCTACCATGATGAAAATATCCTAAGGAATAATCCCAAGTTCAACCTTCTTTAGAAGTTGGGATAGTGACAAATTACATATTTCATGATCTATTACAATAATTATCATTAAGAAATTTCAGTTTGCATAGGCTAATAAAGCCTCTAATATATAGGACGGGCCTATTGTCAAATTAATCCTTGATTTGACTTCAGTTATAAAAAATGTGAGCATTCCTCTCATCCCATATGGGTTTGATAGGAAAGATAAAACTAGGCAGAAGCACCACTTGATTTTAACGTCAAGATGTTTAATAATAACACCCCATGCTTTGATGGAATTTCAATTACTTAGAGCATTCTGAATATAACACTTGTGTAATAGTGATCTCTAAATGGTCATGACAAAATCATATTGAAAAAATAGATGATTATTGTTTTTGTGAACTCTTTTCCAAAGAATACACCAATTGGGCATATTGAGATACTTTCCTAGCTTGTCAACTATTTTCAATGTATCCTTCATGGCTAACCATATTATGAGGAAAGCTTAGGGATGTAGGTGTCTGAGCCTAACCATTTGGATCTAAGGTATCTTACTAAGATGATTTTAGGATTATTTAGTAAACTTTCCATTCCTCGGATACTTCCAAATGGTGTATCTTATCCACCATTCAAGTAAGTTTCAATGATTTTTACACAAAGGGAACTTGGAATTGAACTTTTTCTAACAACCCAAAGCATCAATAACTTTCAAATTTTACCCAAAAATAGGTTTAAGAGTTTCCATCTCATGTAAGTTGTATAAAGGTCCAAAAGAAAGACAATTATCAAACCAAAAGCAAGTTATTCTCCAATTTGTAGTAAAGGTAATAGAATCATATTTAAACAATTCTCTAGTTCTTATAATTGCTCACAAATTTGAAGCTGAGGATGGTCTAACCTTTAAGCTCTAAATGATTCTATTGCTTATCTAAAAAGCATGGGTCTATGTTGAGTATAAAGCTTATTTATCAGTCACTAGCCTTGATAATCTTATGGAAAGCATAACATTGTTCATCATCTTAAAGGAGATAATTCCAATACCTCTTTGTCTTTATTCAAACAAACCTCTTTGCATTGCATCCTGGCCCTTCTGAAAACATCATCATTTCCACTTTAAAGAAATTTATTACATATCATTTCAATGGACTTAAGGATCTTCCTCGGACAAGCAATGTGAGCAGCCCAGAACATATTAATGGATTTTAAAATAAAAGAAATGAACTAAGCTTTGCCGGTAGTGGAAAGAGTTTGAAAGCTCCATCTAGGGGTTCTACTATTGATCTTTTAAATTAGGATGTTGAAGTCCCTTGAGGATGGATTAGAGGCTGAAATAAGAGCGCTTAGATAAAGCATAGGAAGGAACTACATTTTGAAACCATTGATAACCTTTCTAATTGGTTCTTGTCCTATGGTAGTCTTAGAAAGATAGGAGCCACATTTAGAATAGTTGATTTCTAGGCTAGATAACTTATTGATAATCTTCAAATATTTCATCAGACTTGAGTCAGAAGTGAACTCAATCTTGGAAAGGAGGATGAGGTCATTGGCAAAACAAAGATTTGCAATCTGTAGTTTCTTAAACCTTTAGTGGAATTTAAAACTCCTTATTCTCCGACAATCCTTTTAAGAGTTATATTGAAAACTTCCATTACAAGAGTAAAGAGATAAGGTGAAATGGGATCCTTTTGTTGAATCCCTTTGTAGCTTTTGAAATATTTGCAAGGTTGACCATTCATAAGAATTGTAAAGGAGGGAGTAGCTATACATTATGAGATCTATTGAATGAAGATTTCATGGAATTCTATGGCATAAATAGTTTTAAGAATAAAGTTCCAATCCAAACTATCTTAAGCTTTCTTCAAATCAATATTGAGGAGGAAATTCTTGATACTTCTTCTCTTAGAATAGGTTCTTACTAGCTATTGTAGTAATAAGATATTGTCACTAATAATTCTCCTTAGTACTTTAGCTCCTTGAGAAAGATCAATATAATTGATGGCACCTTGGATATAATTTTAAACACTATGTTATAACATGATATGGGTCAAAAATCAAAGAAATACATCTGCTCACCACTATTAGGAATAAGAGTTACAAATGTGTTCTAGATCTCAAATAGAAGGATTCCTTTATTGAAGAATTCCAAAAAGACATCATTTGCAATATGTATAGTAAGGTTCTAAGACATATTGAAGACAGATGTGTTAAAACCATCTAGATTAGGGGCCTTATGTGGATTCATGGATTTCAAGGTGTTTTCAATTTCCTTTATGGTAATGGGTTTGCATAAGTCTTTAGCTTCCTAAGGGGTAATACAGTCTTGTATAATTTCTTTCATAGGTGAACTGGAGGGGTTTACATTAGTAGGAGCTCTAAAGAAGATTGAGAAGTATTCAAAGGCCCCTTATAGAAACATGTGTTTTGATTCCAATTTCGAATTATTTAGATGCAACGATACCATTCTATTGTCATTTTTCTTGGAAACCACAGCCCTATGGAAATATGCAGTGTTTTTGTCACCATATTTTTTCCTTTCAATTCAAGATATATGTTTCATAAGTGAGAAATCCTAGAATAAGTCTTTTGAGAAATTCTACGTAATTGCTTTCTCTTTATCCTGAAGAAGAGCTCAAGTACGATCATTTTAAAGCTCAAGTTGGATCCTCTCAAGAGTACATCTAGCAATGTTAAGGAAATGTTGAGTTTGCCAATATTATTCTGAAATAGAAGCTTCATCTCCTATTTAATAAGAGCAATCTTCTTTACATAGATAAATTGCTTGATATCCCTGATGCTAGCATTTAAAGCCTTCCTAATGCCATCCTTAACCCTGCTAGATCAAATAGAAAATTATTGAATCTAAAGGGGTAAAGAGGACTTACAATACTATGATGAGTAACAATAGCATAATTATCTCAAAGACTTTAATTTGTGAAAATAGGGAAGCTTCTTGGATAGGTGGTGAATATGATTTGAAAGGCTTCTGTGAAGTTTCTTTATAATGAATTTGACCCCTAATTGTTCATTATGCCAAGTATAAAAGCTATCTCTATGAGGAATATCAAATATTTGAATGCCTGTCAAACATTGTCCTAAATCAGGACAAGGATTACCAGTTGATCTGATACTATTTTCTTCTTCTGGTTTGAGAAATGCATTGAAGTCTCCCAAAATAAACTAAGGAAGAGAAGATGTATTTATTAATGATCTGGGTTTATTCCACATGAATGCTCTTTGGTATGAAATAGTATGAGCATAAATGAAAGTTATAACCTTGGAAAATTTTGAATTCTTTATAAAGACCTCCAAGTGAATCATTTAATTAGAGGTGAATTTTATAGCATCATTTACAAAAGAAGTGTCATACATAACTAGAATTCTACCTTTGAGTTTATGAATGTGGTTTAAGATCTGATCCTATTACCTAGGTAGAACTTCCAGAAGGTTACTATTCAGTTGTTTCATGCGAGCTTCCAAAATCCTAGCTATAACTAATTTATTCTGACCTATCAAGCTTCTTACCAAAAGTTTTTTATGAGTACTAGCTTATTTGATATTCCAAGCCAGAATATTCATGATTTTAACGCTATAGATGGAGTCTTTTTTTTTTGTTTGGTCTCCTCCTGGTCACAAGTTCAAATTCCTATTAAGATAGCTCTACCTGAGTTGGGAATTTTCTTGAAGTACCATAATTAATTCCAGCCTATTCTCTTATTGTAGGCATTTTTACAAATGTAACTATGGTTTTTTGATCTTCATTTGGATTATTATTATTGATGATGTCTATAAATTCTTTAAGATGAACGCTTTGCTCCTCTATTGTCTTTGTGGGTGGTTCAAGTTCCTTCCCACTTGGAAGTGTTATAGCCTTTAATTGCTCCCTTGGTTTTGTTCCCGAAGTGTTAAAAAGACTTCCCAAATTTTCCGTCAAGAAAGCGTTTGACAATTGGGTTACTTGGACCTTTAGATTATGGATTAAAGAGGTATGGTTTTTTTGTTACTTGTTCAAATTTGCCTTCCAGCTTCTTTTATGCATCGTCTAAAGTTCCAAGCTTATATAAAATCCTATCCAACTTGGACTCCATTGAACTTGGTTTATCTTGTTGGAAGCCTGATTGCCCTTAAGGTCTGAGCTATCCTCCAGCATTTTTTATCCAAGAGAACTGAGGGTAATTCTTCTACCTAGGGTTATAAGTGTTGGAGTAGGGATTGTTTCCCCCTCCTCGTCCATATTGAGCTCCCATATAATTCACTTGCTCTAGATCGCTTTCCTTCATCAACAAACAGTCCACTATATCATAGTCCATTTGTCCACAAAGTTCACACTTAGTTGCACGGCTTTCACCAAAACTAAGGATGAAGCCTTCATATTGTTGAGTCGTCGAGTCAAGTTATTAATTTTCATTTACATTTATATCATTTGATCAACAACTATAATTCTTTTTTGTTCTCGGGAGGCAGCTATTATTCACTATATCCTCTATCAGCTCTTCCACTTCATCAACCGTCTTTCTCATCATTGATCCTCTTGAAGCTGTGTCGATCGTGCCTCTCGTATGTGGGTTTAATCCATTATAGAACATTTGCAATAAGAATTCCTTGGGTAAGTTATATTGTGGACATTTTTGTTGTAAATCTTTGTATCGTTCCCACACTTCATAGATCGGTTCCCCATCACTTTATTGGAAGTTGGTAATTTTCTTGACGATCTTAGTGGTCTTACTCAGAGGGAAATACTTGTCTAGAAAGGCACGAAATAACTGTTCCTATATTATGAAATTGGCTGGGTTAAGGAAATGATACCAAGCCTTTGCTCTATATCTAAGGGTAAAAGGGAAAGACCTAATTCTAACTGCATCTTCCATATCTGATAGTATCGAAAGGTATCACATATTTTAAGGAAGTTCACCATATATGCGTTAGGATCCTCGTTCATTAGTCCATAAAACTGCATGTTCTATTGAATCATGTTTAGGAGAGCTGGTTTGATTTCAAATGATGTTGCTTATACGGGTGGCCTAGCTACTCTTTGGTTAGCCGCATTGAACCCTACTCTCTTGAAGTCCATAAGGGTCTGTTATTGACGTCCTTAGTTTGCTCCGTGGTTTAAATCTTGCTGAAATTCCTCAGCCATTGTTACTTTCAGGATTTCTTCTTCTTCTTCTTCACACCGAGCTTTCCTAATGGATCGTTCTAGTCGAGTGATGTCTAAATCTATGATTTCAGTTACATGACTCCAACTTCTCGTAACTCTTGTGTTCATACAAGAGCATAATTTCAAAATGGAAAGAAAGAACAAAGAACAAAAAAATGAAAAACTAACTAAACGCCTTAACTATAAACTAAACTAATTGCTTCCCCGGCAATGACGCTAAAAACTTGATCGTGGTTTTCGATGTTTATAAGTTCTAATAGTTAACATCAGTAATCTACAAGCGCATAAGTCTTTCTTGTAGTACCTAAAGTGTTGATCCCACGAGGAGGAATAATCTAGTCTTAAATCTAAGGCCAACACAATTTGCAGAAATTCAAAAGATAGAAAAACTAAAACAAAAATTCAATTCGATCGCACAACTCAATACAATAATCAATTATGAAAATATTAATAATTTAGCTATTGCAACACGCTTAAGAATTAACCTAAAGGAAGTATCAATTGCGAGAAAGGGAAATTTTACTTATCGTTAACACTAATCTAATCGATTATGATTTGTCGGATTATTGGCACTAGACGATCCTAGGGTTGATTACTCTCTCTCGAGTTATAACCATTAACCCTAAATTATGAACCTAATCAGAGTATGGAAAATTGCAATTTCTCAATTGATAACTTATCCAAAACCGTAATCGGGAACCTATGCAAGATCTTTCTTCACACAATTACCGATTTAATTAATTTCTCGTTCTTATTAAATCACCTAATTCTTGTTAGCCCAATTTAATTATTTTTCATTTGATTCACCCTCTCAATCTATTACCGAATTATGCAATAATAGAAATCATTCACTATAAATCCAATAAACATAAAAACAATCAGATTTTATTAAATCAAAGATAAAAACCCGAAGGTGAGTTTAGAACATCTCAACATTCACAAATCCTATCATCAAATTGTTATTTCAAATTCTATAAAATAATAAAAATGGAAAATAATAGGAAATACGATCTTGAAGGGAGGCAGGAGGCAATAATGTCGAGAAGCTCCTGATCTAGGAACTACATCGATGTTCGCTTCTTCTCCACTTCTCTCTTCCTTATTCTCTTTCTCAATCTCTTATCAATCCTCTCTAGGGTTTCTCTCAAAAGTGGCTAATGCAAAAGCTTTTCCATCTTCTTTGTCTTATTCTTTATATACCTTTTGTGTTTTGGGTAGCCATAGGGTTTTTTCGGAGTCTGAAAACTACAAAACTCCATCAAAACTTGACATTTTTTAGTGTCAATGCGTCTGCTCGATGCAAGCCCAAGCCTTCGATCACAATCATGGCAAGAAGGCCATGATCGTGGGCTGTGTCTTGGGCTTCTCCCACGATTGTGGGCTGACTCTAATGCTTCTGTCACGATCGTGGCCTGTTGTGCCACAATGTGCCACAATCGTGGGTCGTCGTTTCAGCCCTAGTGTCTCCGAAACTTCTCCGTTCTTCGATATTGACACTGAAATACTAACAAATACATCAAGGTACCTCAAAAATATAATAATTAAGCTCAAAGACTTGTACTAACCCATAAAAACACTTTAACACAAATAATTAACAAACAAACACAATTTTAACCTAAACACATACTAAACGATTGAATTAACAATTAATTACATATTGAATTAATCCCTAAAACATGATGCAATTCACACTTAGCAGAACACGTAATGGGAGGGCAATGCTTACTAGATAAAACTAAAATAAAAGGAAAATAGGCAGCTAAGAGGGGTTAAAACAATAAAGGAACAACATGAAGAGGTAAACTAAAGTAAGGAGGGTAAAGTACAAAAGACTAGTCAATAGTAAGGAAGCAAAATAAATATGGACAAGAAGAAGTAAGTTTCATTAAGAAAGAAGGTAGCCATGAAGCTCAAAGAAGCAAGTTGAATAGCGTTTTTAGAAGGATGAACTGTGCCAAGATTGTAAAAAGTTTTCTTAAATTCATCTTAGAATAATATATTCTTATACCCAAGCACACCCTTATTCATGCCCTTAGATTACTTCAATTTAGTTACCAAAAATACCCCTTCTTCATCCTTAAGAAATCATAGCCACCTTTAACCCTAAGTCGCCACCTTTCTCTATGACAACTCCTATGGTAGCTGCCACCTATTGTCAAAGTCATCACCAACTCACCTCTGTGACTAGCAATAGAACAAGACGTCACCACCTATCATTACCTTACTGGTTCCATCAACCATATCCAATCGTGTGATAAGCTACCTCCTCTTATATTGTTGCTTCATGCTCACCTTTACCATTAGCAACACTTTTCCTCCTTGAGAAATTGTCGTTGCCAAGTATGATGCCACCTAAACTCTATAGTGGCTTCACTGCCATTTTTTGCATTGCACCATAGTCCATTCTCTCCTACCAATCACATCCAACACTCAATAACCAAGCCCCAATATCCTCCATTCAGTAAGCACCTTCAACTATAAATCCTCACTTATCACAAACATCAATAGATATCTTTAACTTATCACAATTTAGTTAAACAGGTAAGTTGTAGTATCACTATTTTTATTATTAAATGGTTGGATTTCAATGTCAAATTTTTAGTTCTTATGGGGCCCTAAAATCCAAATTATGTGATGGGATTTGTTAATCCTTTGAAATAAAATCTAGATCTCTAAAGGGATGAGTTCCTTAAAATATGAACTTTTCATATTTTAAATTATAATTGTTCCATTAACATTTAAATGAAATAAAAATGGGTGGTTTAAGGATTTATGGGCATTCATTTGAAACTTTTCAAATTATAAGGTTTTAATATTTCTAAACTTTGACTTACAATATGGACTTTTTAAATTTTAGAATTTAAATCTAATTCAATTTTTAATTAGGGTGTGTGAGGAAATCAATAATAACCTTTCGTATTATTATTCAAATTCAATTGATTTTAGGATTAGGGTTTGCAACTTTTATACAATCAATTTAATAATTTTTAGTAACAAACAAATCATTTTAATCAAGTTATAAAATTAAAATCTTTGATACCACTATATGAAAATCAAGGCAGGATTTGATTAGTATAATGGAATAAGAACTAACTTTTTATTTGATTTTTTAAATGTCAAGATCACTTAAATTCTATAACAAGATTAATACATAAAAACATAATAAAGCATGAATGGTAGTTAGTACCTTATTGTAAAGCTTAATTATTTATTTATCGTTTCTATCAAGTTGTTTATGAAATTATCTCATCTCAACCATCATAACCACACACATATCCAGCCTCTAACAATATTTACAAACCATGTTGAGAGAACTCTACAATTGTTGTTAAGAGAAGTATGAAGTGTTAGCTCTCTTGAAGCCTAAGCCTATTTATAATAGGTTTTTTTCCGTTTAGTAATTAAATTAAAATAAAATTTCTAATTTGAATTAAACTTTATTTATATTTATAATTGTAATTAATTCTAATTAAATCCAATTGTGACTAAATAAGATTCACTATCTTATATTGGTCCTTATTTATTAAATTTCTCATAATTGATCATAAATTTTCTCAAACTTTATAATAAAGTTCTCCGTGATTAAAATATTTTTTTTCTTCATCTCGTCCGTTATGTATAATTCATTTAGGTTCTAAATATGTTGGTAACGAATATAAATTATAATAAAAAATTATATTTATGATTAGGTAAATTAAACTCCTTTAATAGATCAAGATTGGTATCTAATAATGCATTATGACTACCTAAATATATGGAAATATCAAAGCGGTTTTGACTAACCATTTTGTGCATGATTTTTCTTTATAATTCAATCCTTTCATCATACAATATTTTGATTAGACATAGAATATGAAATTAATGTCTACTCCATTTGGGTCTAATAATATTAGTTCTCTACCATTAGTAATAGATTTAACTAATGACATCTAAAAACTCATTTCAAACTATCATTTCACTTTGGCCAAGGATTTCTCAAATCAATATTAATTGAGAACCATGGAACATTCTCTCCAATCACTTTAGAATTATGAATCCTATATTGATCACTCAACTACCTTTACATATTTCATGCTATTTGGAAACAATTGCTCTACTAGTTAGGGGCAAGGTTGCATACCACAGGACTTCCCTAGACCCTGAGTCTTAGTGGGATTTATGTTGGGTGTTGTTGTTGTTGTATCCAATGTCTGCAAATTGAACTACCTTTGCTAGAATAGATCAAAAGTGGTGTTAAAGCATAAAAATCTCCATATGAGATGCTTTGATGATCCCAAATCAAGTGATCATTTATGCAATCATCATAATGAAAATTTTCATAGATATACAAGTAATGATCTAAATAGAATTCTCAAATGAGGCTAGTTCACTAAACTTGTTCTTTAACAAACACTAACAAGTTTAAGTTTTTCCATACTTTAGTCTATAAGATCAACTAATTCATAAGGAAGAAACATAATATTGTGATAGTCTTTTTGCACTTTATTAATGTTCAATCGCGATAGAATAATTATTGGGAATAATTTATGGATAACACTTAAATATCATATGAATCTCACAATTATGATCTTATCGTAATTTTATTTTCAATGTATATTTATGACATTAACTTTAATATATATTTTTTAATATGTATAACATAAAAAATAACTTTAGATAATTATATAGCTAAACTATATCCACCCAATTGACTGTGGTACATAAACCAATACATATATGCTGTAGGAGCAATATTAAACTCTACATGCTTTCTATTCTTTATTTGTCAACATCTCGGGTAATTGTTGAGGACCATTGGAAATAGAAGTTTAACGGTGTTACGTTCTAGTTCAGGACAGAAGTTCAAAGGTCCATCCCTAAAATCCTGTTGTATTAAACCACACCTCCTAAATTTACCAAAAATAAATCACAAGCTCGTCCGGAATCTAAAATGATGCTGTATTAGAAAAAGGAAATTCAAGACTGTACCGAAACGCTTTCCAACAAGAAACATGGAGTACATAAGTATCTACATAGACGAAGCCGCGTAAAAGGATTTCTACATTACGACGTATGCTCAAGTAAACGCAGAAGCCTTAAAATATGGAAATCTCCTCGTTTCTTGGTGTTCAAACAATAATATCTTCAATAACTTTAGGAAGTCAATGGTTTAAAACACAAGTTTCCAACTGGTTAACTCGTTGATGGCGTGGCATAGGCGTAGTAGAGGAGCTGTTAAAAGATTACTCGCATATGTTTAAATATGTTCAAATGACAATTTTCCTTCTCCCCTTTCGTATCCAAGAGTAGCGATATGGCTCAACAAAGTGATCTTCACCCCACAGAATCAGAATCAATGTTGGAGAATGTTTGGCTAAGCTTCTTTGGGGTGGACAAAGGAGATAGGGAAAACAGAAATAATGAAATAAAAATGTCAGAGCCATGGCAAGAAATACCTCGTCTTGATGGAAAGGACGAGCCGATGAGCTTTTTAGAAAGACTGCCAAGTCTAGGCAGGTGGGTTTCTATGGGAGCAGACACATGGGAAAAATTACTTGACGGAAATGTTCCTGAAATCAACAACATAGAGCAAAATGGCAGACAGAGCTTAAGAAACAGTAGCTCAAGCTCAGAAGAGAAAGGTATGGAACTACAAAAAGTGGCGGCCAAACATTATCGCGGAGTGAGGAGAAGACCTTGGGGTAAGTATGCAGCGGAGATAAGGGACTCCTCGAAGAAAGGTGCTCGAGTCTGGCTTGGTACTTATGAAACAGCTGAAGAAGCAGCCTTAGCTTATGATAAAGCTGCCTTGAGAATCAGAGGCCCTAAGGCATATCTCAACTTCCCACTCGAGACAGTTGCTAAGGCTTCAGGTATTGTTGATTACCTGACCAGTTCAGACGCCTCTTGGACACTTTCTCGTGCAAGTACTGACACTTCTACCTCAGCAGTTGGACGCATTCACAAGGATACAAGTCCCAGAAAAAGGGTGTCAAGAAATTTGGAAGATCAGAGCAATGAGTTTTCAATGGCTGAGCAATCTTCAAGGAAGAGAATGGTTAGTGATTATGATCAGATAACAGGCAGTGGCTTTGAAATGGTAGAGTTCGAGGACCTGGGGCGTGATTACTTGGACAATCTGCTGGCTTCTTTCTGACAAATATCTGGTTCATGTGTATACATTGCTGTTTCTAGTACCTCGTCAGGGCACATGAATTTACTTTTGTGGGAACCTTGGTCGTTTAAGTGTAGAATAATGACGGCCATGTTAGGTAAGTTTTTTTTTTTTTTTTTTTTTGGCTAGCCAAACAATTAGAACTAACAAGGATTGTAGATTCTTTTGTCAAAATATAAGTCATTGTAATATAATGAAATTACACATGTAATGAGAAAAAAACAAAGAACTAAAAAATACACACTTAACAAAAGCCAAAGTAGAAAAGTTTTTACACTACAGAAAAAAAGATATTAGGTAACAAAGAAAAGCATAGGTAAAAGTACAATTATTCTTGTCATTTTATTAAGGCTATAGAATTTATATTGTTAAATAAAATGGCATTGTTGTAAGTTTGTGGTAACAAAATTTTTAATTACATAACAAAATGGATAATATTGCTTAAAGTTTTGATTAAGGCAACAACATAATTTCAAACTATAACATGAGTATAGCAATAACTTGAATATTTATAAGGCAATAATGTGACCTTTTTAGGCAATAAAAGAAACAATTTATTCTTTCATTAACAATAACATGTTCATGTAAAAGTAGATTTTTATAATTGAGTAGGTGTTGAGCAAGTTTCACTTACAATAAAATTTCCAATATCTGCAAGTATACGGATCGGAAACTTGTAGTATCGAATGTGCCGATCTCACTAGGAAATAGTTAAAATTATGTGAACCTAACTTTGCCTAAAGTATTAGAATATGAACATGAATTGAATTAAATTAAATAATAGAAATTAAAACAATCAAATAAAATTAAGAAATTAATCAAATAATAATTCAACTGTCACAATTAATTAAGAATGATCAGAGATGAATGCATAGGATTTATTATTTCATTATTTTGCTTCCCTAATGATTACTAATTCAATTATGTGTCGATTCTAGATTTTTGAAGGGTTTGACTCTCTCTCTTGACCTAACCAATTAACCATAATTGATTAACCCTAATTGAATATAAAAATTCTAGAATTGCAATAACTCAATTCACAATTCTTTCCTTAATGTTTCCAATTAGTTATGAAGTTAACCACTGAATAACTAAGTTCTCACACAAGATCTCTCTTCGAATGATAATTGATTTGTTAATCGTGTGATATATTAATTCACTAACTCTTGATGAACAAATTAATTAAATAACCTTTGACTCTCTCTCTCCAATTTATTGCTAAAGTATATGCATGCACCATTAACACAACATAGAAATTGATTGAATCAATAAATATTAAAGTCATAAAAAACTTAAGAACATCCTAATTTGGAAATTTAGAACAATATAAATGTATAAGACATGTAGAAACTTAGTTTACACATCAAGTTTAATGAAAATAGCAAAAGGAAAGAAATAAAAAATTGATTTGGCACTTGATCTGGAAATCCTCACATCTCTCTCGATCTTCCTTTTTTGATCCAATTTTGCAAGATGGCTACTTTTTTTGGAGTATTTTATGTTCTTAAATAGTCTCTGGGGGTCTTGGGGGTGTAACTAGGGTTTTGACCCTTCAATTGGTTC
The DNA here is from genome assembly GCA_025629805.1 of Erythroxylum baracoense. NCBI lineage: Eukaryota > Viridiplantae > Streptophyta > Magnoliopsida > Malpighiales > Erythroxylaceae > Erythroxylum > Erythroxylum baracoense. The sequence goes on along the minus strand of JAOTAY010000002.1, from coordinate 34,276,805 downwards.
TAAAATTACCCCTAAACCTTAAAACAAATGAAAAATCTCACACTTGGGAAGCCTTTGTCACGATTGTGACATAGGTGTTATGATCGTCACCTTGAAGAAAAATCGTCTATCATGATCATGACACTACCATACACCCCATGCACACTCTAGATATCTTCCTTCTTCACTTATTTAGTTTCCATCACTAACAGACACATCAAATACCTCAAGAAATATAAGATTAAGATCTCAAATCATGCTCTAACCCACATAACACTTAAAACATAAACAAACAATCACACTAACATAATTCTAACCCTATACATGTGATAATCATCTAGCAAACACCTAAAAATATACTAAAGCATATATTAAAACATAATATAAATTACACCTATCAACATCCCCACACTTAAACTTTTGTTTGCCCTCAAGCAAAGACAAAAACCCAAACAAACAAACCAAACACAAAATACATAAGCACACTTTCATGTAACATGCAATAATGAGATAATGGCGCAAATCTCATGGAATCAACTTAACCCCAAACATTAATCATTCAATTTGTGCCAACATGTTAACTTACGCTTTTCATGGTTAAGCCCTATGAACTGAATATACATATTAATCAAAACAATAACACCCTATTCAGTCACCTTTCATAATTAGCAATCAATAGAAAATGCAACTATCACTAAGTATCTCTTCGTGAAAATTCTTGCTATTTTCAAAGATCAGTAGGTTTTATTTACTGAAAAACTATTTTTTAAAATTTCTTTAACATTAACCTAGTCTTTTGACCCAAAAGGAAAAATATTTTGGTGAATGTAGCCAGTTTATTCAACTAGGCCACATTTTTATTATTTAGTTTAGTTGGAATGTCATTACAAACTTTTTATGCAAAGACAAACATTTTGTCATAAATTCTCCCACTTACTCAACTATATCATATTCTCAACTAGCTACTAGCTCTATTCTTAAACCGATTTGTTTCAAAAAGGGTGAAATAGTTATCTATTTAACACATGCTTTTCTAATTACTTAGCCTACCTCATTTCTTTTTAGTCAATCATCGTCATGAAAGGTTATTAATGATGCTAACTCCTTCAATTGAATTATAATTATAAATGCATACGAACAAATTTCCTAAGGTGAACAAAATGAATATCATATCCTATTTAATATGTTCAATCAAAGGTAATGAAAACATAAAATTCACAAATCAATATGCCTTTACAAATTTAATGACTCTGTTCAAAGTTAAACTAACTCCCTCAAATTATTGCCATTGACACATTCACATAATTCAAACATATGCAGCATATGTTTACATAATTTCAACCTAATCAAAAACTAACAATATGGTATGCAACATTTGCACACCTGATATGCCAATACATAAACCTCCCTACACTTAGACAACACATTGTCCTCAATGTAGAATAAACACCACATATATAAAAATAACAAGACATAACATAGAGAAAAGGTAAAAGTATGAAACTTGTTAAGGTGATCAAGGTGGTGAAGGTGTTGGAGACAAAATGTGAACACCCTGATCAGTAAAGTATCTAAAGATCTTCTTAATGCCTCTTCATTATTGTCGTTGTTCTTATGCCATCTACATTTTGTTGTTGTCAAAAACCATATTAAGGACCTTCTCCTAACTTGCCTCTTCATCATCCTCTGTCTCTTCACTAGTTGAGTCTTCAGTTTGCTAATGTAGTGGTACAGATCTTGAACTAGCTTGCCTAGTCCTCACATATGTTTTGAAACTGACATCTCGAAGCTCCATATGATGGACTATAAAGATCTCAGCTCTACTTAGATGGGTATGATTACAATGGTCAGTCCATCAATATTCACACCATAATAATCAACCATTGCGGTAACCAGATATCCCATGCGAAGATAACTACTTTTCCTTTTAAGGGTAACAATTATAGTAATAAAGATATGATCAGTTGTGAAAACTTTAACATTGTTATCCATGCACCACAAAATGAATAATTCTTATTATTACTATCCACTTTATCAAAGACTATATGACACATAAACTTATGAAGTAACAGTTGTTCGAGATTATAAATAACATTATTATGAGCATTATTAACATTAAAGTTATCTAACCCAGTCATTTGAACCCAATAGTTTTTAACACAAAAATTATCATATGTATCAATTATATTTGATTTTGGAAATCCACGAATTTCAGACATAACGTCATAATTCAATTGATATGGTTGACCCCATAGGGTCAATTCTGGATGCATAACATAGTTGAAATTATTCAATTTGTCATATTCAATTTTATAACTCAAATTCTTAACCTTATCCTTCTTTCCAAGATTGTCTAAGATATCAAAATCAAAGTAACTAGGTGCACTAACAGTCCTAGAGTGAAGGGTTTGGAATATAATACCTTCATCTTTAGAATATCCAAAAAGTTGCTCGAAAGTTCGCAACCCTGTTTTGTGCACCTCTCCCAGCTACTTGTGCTTTCCCTTTCGATTGTGAGCATTTTGCACTTTTCTTGATTCTTGGCTCCATTATTATGTGTAAACATGCAAAATAGACCAAAAACACAACAAAATACACCAAAACACACCCCAAAATGTGAATGAATAAATTTAAAACCAAATATTGTGGAAATCTCTCAAAGAATGCAAGATTTGTGTGTAAAATACAAATTATGTGTAAGAGGGAAACAGATCTGGTTAAAAGATGCAAGAGAGATTCAAACCCTAAGGTTTTTGGTGTCCTAAGGCTTATAGCGATAAGTGATGTGTGTAAAATGAGGGGAAGAGTAAATATAAGGGGTGGAATGAAAAAGAAGGGGTAAAATATTAGGAGGTGAAAATTATATGTCCCTTATGTCCAGCCGCATGTCACGATCATGACATAATAGAATTTTGGCCTATTTTTCCCGTTTTGTCATTCTTTCTACATGTAACGTCTGAACTTGCTTCCCTATATCATATGAACTTCAAAAACAAGTAATTTAATCATCCAAACCAGTCTAAATAGTTGTAATTAAAAACCCTATTTCTATAATTCAAAAACAAACCTAACTACTGAAATTTTATAAGTTATGGTCTTTATCTTAACCACTTATCATTTAAAACTCAGTCAGGATCAATTATAAGAGGCTTGCTACCACCCTTTTCTCTACAAAGTAAATTTGTAGACTGTATATAGGTTACATATTGTAAGATAATCAAAAGGACAAAATCAATCAAACTGAAGAATCCAAGTAATTTTTTTAATTCTTTTCTCGATAACAAACTGTTAACATAATTAGGAATGATGAAATCATATGAATCTTTGATGGAATCGAACAGTTTGTGTTGTAAGAAGGTGAATTATTCATCTTCTTCTACAATCACCATCGTCCACTTTTTCGTGTCAGCTTTTTGAATAGGGAATTCTATATATTGCCCAACTCTTTATCCTTTGTCACCTATTCCCTATAACTTACTTCTTCGAAGTAGCCTTTCTCTTGCTCTTTAATATACTTAACCATTATGTCCATTTTCATGCAAGAGCTGCTTTCTTTCGAATGTTTCAATTCTTTGCTCATACTGAACTCCACATGCTTATCACTAATCCGAAGAAGCAACTTGCCTTCATAAACATCTATCAGTGCTTTTCCAATTACATGAAGGGCTATCCAAGAATTATTTGATAGTTCTTTTCCTCTTTGAAATCTAATACGACAAAATCCACATGAATAATGAACTTTTCCACCTTTATGATAACATCTTCTACCACTTAAAACGGTTGCTTTATGGATCAATCTGTCAACTAAATAAGCATCAAAGTTGGACTTATATCGCGAAGCCCTAATTTCCAAAAGATTGACAAAGGCATAATATTTATACTTACACCTAAGTCACATAAACACCTTGAAAATTCTAATTCACTAACCACAGAGGGTGTTGTGAAGCTTCTTAGGTCCTTCAGCTTATAACGCATATGACTAGTGATAATAGAGTTACAACTTTCAGGTAGTGCTATCGTTTGATTCTCTTCCCTAGTCCGCTTCTTTGTTAATATGTCTTTTAAGGAACTTTGCATACTTGGTAATGGCTCCACAAAAGATAAATTAATTTGCAAAGTTTTCAACTTCTCTATGAACTTTGCAAAATATATATCCAGTTTGTTCTTTATTAAGTGTTAAGTAAAAGGAATCTTGGGTGGATATGGCGGAGGCATACCATGCCTTGACTCACTCATATCTATATCCTTCTTTTTCTTTTCTTTGTCTTCTTCTAGGTGGGTTTCAGATTGTTTCTTTGCTGATTGCTTAAGTTCTTTCCCATTTATAAGTGTGATTGTTTTAAGTTATTCCCTTGGGTTTGCTTCATTTTTTCTCAGGAGACTCCCCACAGTTCTCGTAGATATCACATTAGCCAGTTGACTCATTTGGACCTCTAAATTATGAATGGATGAGGTATGGTTTTTAGTTACTTACTCGAACTTCCCTTCTAGCATCTTCTAAGCCTCATTAACGCTTATGATCTTCCCTTCCAGCCTCTTATGAACTTCATCCATACTTATGACTTGACAATTGTCCTCAATGTGACAAGTCAACCACCAAATAAATGAAAATGACATCAAACTATACAAAAAGAAATTATAACCAACAAATGACATCAAACCAAACAAAAGAAAATGACATGAAACCTAAAAAATGAAATGACACCAAACAAAAGAAATAACAAAATTTAAAAGTAAAAGGGTAAGAAAAGCTTATGGAGATGATGGTGGCGATGGTGTTGGCAAAGGAGCTTCAAAATTACTCCTCCAATAGAAATTGAGGAACTGCTTTTTCAAACTGTGCTGCTCCTTATAGACTTGTCGCATTTGGGTGCTGAGCTCATTGAGTTGGGATGCCATTTGCTATTGGTTGGAGTCCATCTGGTAGAGGATTTGTTGCAATCGATCAAGCTCCATTAGTGCACTTGGTTCCTCCTTTACTGCCTCCTCTTCTGGCTCCGGGACTACTCAGGATATAGAGGGTCAGAAAGTGGCTATATCAGTGCCCCTCCTATTCCTCACTACAGTACACGTCTGAGGATTTTGGAGTTCCATAGAATGGAACTCCAAAATCTCAAGGCATCTTAAATACTATATGTCAAACATATCGTGTGGCATTATGCATAAATTCTCCATATTAACATTATGAAACATAGCCAAAGTAGAAGCAATATGAGACATCCCAAAACACAAGCTCTTTTTATTAACAACACTCACTATTAATCAAAAAAATCCTATAAGGTGTATTGATTTTAACTTTTTGATCCATGCACCATAAAAAGAAAAGTTCTTTAGCCTTGCTTTCAGTTTTGTTAAACACAGTTAAACACATAAATTTATGTAAAATTAGATGCTTGGCACTCCAAATTAAAGAATTTGGTGCATCGCATGAGTCAAAATGTTCTTCACCCGTAAGAGTTTTCTGATAAGAATTGACATCAAAATCAACGTGATCATCTAGAATTTTTGTATTCAACAAATTGAAAATTTCACGCATGACAGGATAATCAAGTTTAAAAACATTTCTAGCTAACCTAGACCAGAAAACATCCATTTTAGGGTTATACCAAACTGTAATGAAAAACTCTAAAGTTAGAGTAGCGTAAATAGGTACGTCACAGTGAAAAAACCTATTCCAACTTATGTTTGTAGCCAGTTGTTTAAGTTTTCGTCTCACTCCTATGTTTTCTGACAATTCAAAATCAAAATAATAAGGAGTGATTATTTCTCTAGCCCTAAGGTCTCGAAAATGTGCTCCTTCTACCCCTGAACAAATTAGGAATGGGCCCGATAAGCTGCCACTAAATCAGACTTACCTTCATCGAAGACTTGCAAGTGGAGTTCATCAACCAGTTTCTGAGCCATCATCTTCCTTGGTGCCATTGTAAGAAGAAAATCTGCAAAAATAGGAGAAAGATTAGTGAATTCAATTTTTAGAGAGAGAGTGAGAAAAATGTTACCCAAATCTTTGTTTTTTTGAATGATCAATGCATACAAAAGAAGAAAGGATTGTAAGATTAATGAAAAGAGTTGAAGAAAATACCAAGAATCTAGAGGAAAATGAAGAGTTTTAGAGAGTGGGAGGAGAGAATTTCATGGGTTAGAGAGAGGGGGAGTGAAATTTATAAGAATGGGTGAAAGAAGAAAAGGGGAGGGAAAGTTAAATTTTCCTCCGAATGGAATTCCACGATCGTGGGAATCACCTCCATTCCTACGATTATAGGCTTTCTCTCCAGAAAGTTACTACAGAGATTTCCCATGATCGTGGGAATTCCACAATCATAGGATGAGGTGATTCCCATAATTCCAAACCTTCTTCCAAGCTTAATATTAGTTCTACATGATCCCACAACCTATAATCACATCAAATTAATATTATCAACAAGAATTTTGAAAAGAAAACAAGTTGAAATTCAAACAAAAACCAAATTAAACATCAATCAAACTCAATTCAAACACAATCATAACTGAATAAATCAAGAAAACAATTAAGCAAAAATAATAAAAAGAAACCAAACATGCTAAGTTAAAGTCATTAGCTTGACCATTCCTTATACATTCATAAAAGAGTGGAAGAAAGGAAAGAGACAACTTCCCTTTCTTGTGGATATGTCCCTCCATAATATGGTTTGCAACGATGCCCATTGACCTTCAATGTCATCTTCGAACTCCAAAGCTCCATGGGGAAACACTTGAAGAATTTTGAAAGGCCCACTTCATCTTGGCTTAAGTTTTTCGGGAAATAGTTTAAGTCTTGAATTAAATAAAAGTACCATGTCTCCACCATTGAATTCCTTCTTCTTGATGTGGCCATCATGCCACTTCTTAGCCCTTTTTTTATATAGCTTGGCATTTTCATAAGAATCATATCGTAACTCATCCAACTCATCGAGGTGTAGCAATTGCTTTTCCCCTGCCAGCTTCCAATCCATGTTCAAATTCTTGATCGCCCAATAAGCTCTATGCTCCAACTCTAATGGTAAATGGCACGCCTTGCCATACATAAATTGATATGGTGTTATGCCTATGGGAGTTTTAAAATTTTTTTTATAAGCCCACAATGCATCATTTAGCTTTAATGCCCATTCTTTCCTGGAAGTGCTAAATGTCTTTTCCAAAATCTTTTTAGCTCTCTATTCACCACCTCCACTTGTCCACTAGTTTGAGGGTGATACGGGGTAGCCACTCTATGATGAACATTATATCTTCTCAGAAGGTTCTTAAAGGACTTGTTGCAAAAATGACTCCCCTTATCACTTATGATTGCTCTAGGCACCCCAAATCTAATAAAAATCTTCTTAATAAACTTCTGAACCATCTTGCCATCATTGGTTGGAGTGGAGACTGCTTCAACCCATTTAGAAACATAATCAACTCGAACCAAAATATAGGTGTTACCTTCGGAGGATGGTAATGGTCCTATGAAGTCCAGACCTCATACATCAAATATCTCCACCTCTATTATGTTCAAAAGTTGCATTTCATCTCTCTTTGATATGTTGCCCACTCTTTGACATCTATCACACTTAAGCAAAAAATCTCAAGCATCCTTAAACAAGGTCGGCCAATAGAATCTACACTCCAAGATTCGAGCAGCATTCTTGTTAGCTCCATAATACCCTACATATGATGAGCTATGTTATTGTGTTAAGATTTCAAGCATTTCATCTTCAAAGACACACCTGCAAATTAAACTATCAACATAGATCTTATAAAGTATAGGATCATCCTAAATATAACGAGAGCATTGAAATAGAAAATGCTTCCTTTGTTGATATGAAAAATTGGATGGAAGAATACCACCTGAAAGGTAGTTTGCAATATCTGCAAACCAAGGAAGGAAAGGGTTATCTACCATCATCAAGGTATCGTCAGGAAAACTTTCCATAATTTCCTCTTCCTCTTCATGATGTCCTCCTTTAAGTCTCGATAAATGGTCTGCTACGACATTTTTTGCTCCCTTTTTATCTTTAGTTTCAATGTTAAACTCTTAGTGAAGTAGTACCCACCAGATGAGCCTAGCCATTGCATCCTTCTTGGCGAAAAGGTAACGTAATGTTGCATGATCTGTGAAAACAAACTTGTGAGCCTAGAAGATGAGAACGTAAAATTTTCACAAGTAAACACCATCGTAAGCAGTTCCTTCTTAGTAGTTGTGTAATTCAACTATGTTCCCGTAAACGTCTTGCTTTAATAATAGATAACATGCAACCTCTTCTCCTTTTGTTAGTCAAGTACATACCCATCAACATGGTCACTTACGTCTCACATAATCTTAAAAGGAAGAGACCAATCCGGCGACATAAAAATTGGTCCTATTATGAGTGCCTTCTTCAACCTGTTAAGAGATTCTAAATAGTCATCATAAAAAAAGGGACATCTTTAACCAACAGATGAGTTAGGGGTCTAACAATAAGGAAAAAATCTTTAATGAACCGTCTGTAGAACCCTGTATGACCAAGGAAAGTTCAGATACCCTTGATGTTAGTGGGAGGTGGTAACTTTTCAATTATTTCTATCTTAGCACGATCCACTTCCATCCCCTTGTATGAAATCTTATGGACTAATACAATTCCCTCTTAGACTATGAAATGGCATTTCTCCCAATTTAAAACTAAACGACTCCTCACATCTTTGAAGAACTTTGTCTAAGTTAAGAAAACAATGATCAAAAGAATCTCCAAAGATAGAAAATTCATCCAAAAATACCTCCATAAAGTTTTCATTCATGTCTACAAATATGGCCATCATGTACCTTTGAAATATGGTAGGTGCATTATATAAACCAAACGGCATCCTTCGATACACAAAAGTTTTGTACGAACATGTGAAAGTGGTCTTCTCTTGATCTTTAAGGTATATAAATATTTGATTGTACCCTGCATATCTATCAAAAACGCAATAAAAATAATGAATAGCCACTCTTTCAATCATATGGTCTACAAAAGGTAAAGGGAAATGATCCTTCTTGGTGGCGAAATTTAGCTTCCTATAGTTAATACACACTCGCCAACCTGTGATAGTCCTAGTGGAAATCTTTCCCCCTTTTTCATTTTCTATCACCGTCATACCACCCTTCTTCGAAACACATTGTGCTGGGCTCGCCCACTCACTATCTGAAATGGGGTAAATAATCCCTGCATCCAAAAGTTTCACCACCTCCTTCTTCACAAGCTCTTGCATATTTGGGTTTAACCTTCTTTGTCTTTCTCTCACAGTTCTCCATCCTAGCTCTTATCCTTTTCCTAATGGTCTCCACCACTTTCTCTTCTTGCTCACAATCTAATTCATTCGAGATACTGATGGGTAAAGTATGGTTCTTTCCTAAAAAGGTATATCTCAAATGGGAAGGTAAAGGTTTAATCTCTAAAGAGAGAGGTTTTAAAGTAGAGGGTGGTGTAGGTGTATCAATTCTCTCCAACTTTTCTAGCTTAGCTTCCTTACCTAAATCCTCTTCCTTCATACTTTCATTTTTGTGCACTTCACTCACTTCATCGACTCCTTCTTTAATCTCCTTCATACACTCATCTACAAGATCAATTTTCATACACACATTTTCATCCATCGGTTTCTTCAAAGATTTTGTCATATTAAACTCAACCTGTTCATCACCAATTTTCAACATAAGTTTCACTTCATGCACATCAACTAATGCCCTACTAGTATTCATAAAGAGCCTACCTAAAATCAATGAACAATTCTTATCAGCTTTAAAATATAACACAACAAAATCAACGGGAATTATAAATTTTTCCACTTTTACCAATACGTCTTCCACAACTCCAAATGACCTTTTATTGGATTGATCCATGAGTTGAATCAACATGGATGTTGGCTTGATGTCTCTTAGTCTCAGTTTTCTGAAAATAGACAAAGGCATCAAATTAATACTTGCACCTAAATCACATAAATATTTAGAAAACTTAAAATCACAAACAACACATGAAATAGTGAAACTCCCTAGATCTTGTAATTTCGAAGGCATTTGACTTGAGAAAAAGGAGTTGTAATTTTTCGTTGGTGTAACTATCTGATTGTCTTCCCAAGTGCATTTGTGTCTGAGTATATCCTTTAAAAACTTTGTATACTTAGGCATGCATTCCAAAGCTTCCACCAATGACAAATTAATCTATAGTTTCTTAAAAAACTTGGAAAACTGAGTGTCTAGCTGATGTTGTTTTACTCTCTGTGAATATGGGAGTTTGGGCTTATACAGTGGCGGCGGTAGATACGGGCTTCCTTTTTCCTTTTCATCTTTTATCTCCTTACCTTTCTCTTTTTCTTGGCTGTCCTTTTGCACACTTGGCTCTTCCATTTGCTTACCACTTCGAAGCGTAATAGCATTGAGTTGCTCCTTTGGAATGACCTCAGTATTGCTCAATAAGATACCTACACTTTAAGAAAATAAAGTATCATTAAGTTGACTTACCTAAACCTCCAAGTTATGGATCGACAAGGCATGGTTCTTCACGATCTGGTCTCCATCCTTTTTGACTCTCCTCCTAGCTTGCAAAGATCCTCTTCTGATTCTCTTCTTGAGCTACCAGTTTGGAATCAAACAACTCTATAAACTTGTCCAACTTCCTCTTCACAGCTCCAATTTGATCTTATTGAAATCTCAGTGTTCTTTATGGTCTCGCTTAGCCACCTGCATTGTTATTGCTCTAAGAAAAATTTGGATGGTTTTTACATCCCAGATTATAAGTATTGGGGTATGGATTGTTACCTCTTTGTGGCTGGCCAGGTAACTTACCTATTTGATACCACCAGTTCCTAATAGAAAGCATTCTACTGAGCCATGGTTATTCTGCTTGCGCAACTCACATTGCACTTGCATCGCCTTCCCTGTAGAGGAGGATGTTCCTTGCGTGTTGTTCAGTTGCTTCGTAAGAGTCGTGATCTGAGCCTACAGAGCAGTAACAGAATCAATAGATATTATACCTTTTTGTTCTTTGTGCCCCTATCTGCTCCTCTCACTAGACCACATATAGTTATCGGTCACCAACTCTTTCAGGAGATCATTGCTTCCACATTCTTCCTTATTAATGAAACTCTAGCTGCTGCATCAATTGTTCCTCTAGTGCTCAGATTCACTCCATTGTAGAACGTCTGAAGCAAGAACTCTCTCGGAAGGTTGTGATGCGGACAGCTTCTCTGTAATTCTTTAAATCTCTCCTAAGCTTCATAGAGAGATTCTCCATCGTTCTGTTAGAAATTTGTAATCTCCTTGATAATCCTTGTCGTCTTCGTTAACGGGATATACTTAGTGATGAATGCTTGGGTAAGCTACTCCCAAGTCGTGATTTGTCCTAAATTCAGCGAGTTGTACCACGCCTTCGCTCGATCTTTTAGCGTGAATGAAAACAATCTCAACTTCATCGCATCGTCAAACATTCTGCTAAAACAAAAATTGTCACAAATTTCCAAAAAATTTGCGATGTGGGCATTTGGATCCTCAATAGATAGCCCGTAGAACTGCACATTATTTTGTAGAATGTTGAGGAGTGCCAGTTTTATCTCAAAATTGTTCATTTGAACCACCAATCTCCTCACTCCTTGAGGACTAAATCCTGGTCTTATGAAATCCATCAGTGTCCTCTCTGGTCCTCCTTGCTCTCCTTTTTCAGCCATATCTTGTTGTGAATAATTTAGACGCTTTGTCCTTCTCAACTCTCTTTCTTATCTCTTGATGTCGGGAAATTCGCCTTCACTAACTTCTCTTGTTCTTCTTGTGCTCTTTATGTTCATGCACTTGCAATTACACAAGGAAGAGTATCAAAATTCTTAATTCAAAGTAATTTAAATTAAACAAGATGCTAAGCAATCAATCCCCGATAATGGTACCAAAAACTTGTTTGCGTGTAATTGTGCAGGACAAACTACTCATTTTATGCTCAAAAACTATAAGTGAATGAGTCGTGACTTGTAGTTAAGAAGTCGATATCGATCCCACAGGGATTGAAGCCTAGACACCATTTAACCTAGACAAAAATTTGTTTAAGAAACGAAATTGTTTAATGTAACTAATTTGGAAAATTAAATTAAAATTAAAAGATTAATAACGAACACTGAACAATACCAATATGCAGAAAAATCGGAACTCGAGAATCTAAAGACTAGAGATTACTTTTTTCCCTATTTTACCTCCCTTCTATTTTACTAATCGAATTAAGTCTCACCTAAGATTTTCGAATGTATTAATTACCCTCTCTCAAGGTATAATTAATTGTCCCTAATCAAATTAAAGGGAATCAATTGGATGATCTACTAACCTAATGACTCTATCGGTTCAACTAGTTATTAAACTATCTTATGCGTGACCAATTGAATTCGCTGAGATCTCTCTTCTAACTAATCAATTGATGTGATGATTATACGTCTATAGGTTACTAACTCTTATTGTACAATCCTACACAAATAATCATACTCACTCTCTCGATTTTTGTAATATAATAAATAAAATCAACATTCATCAAAAACAATTTTATTCAATTCAATAAAATTGGAGTTTTAACAAAATAGTTCAAAAGCAATCCCTAAAACTAAATCAGTCAATCATGGTCTCCATAACATCATCAACATTTAAATAAAAAAATTAACAGAAAATTAAATAAAGAAACTCCTTCTCTTCTTTTCCAAAATCTGGAATTTTTGGTGTTGATGAGCTATTTTCCCCAATCTTTATGATAATCCTTGACTTCAATCCTTCTTCAAGGCTAGAAACTTATGTTCTTCACTAAAGGATGGTGTTTCTACAGAAGGGTTTTGTCCCCCCTTATGATGGAGGCTTAATTATGCTTTTATAGCTCAAAAACCATAAGTTTAATAAAGCATCGCATATTATCTCAGATCATAATTGGCAATAGCGAGTCTCTTATTTTCTTCTCCTCTTTGATCTTTAGCTCAATCTCCAAGTTGCTCCATCTTCATTCCTATATGAAAATAGTCAATTCTTACCATAAATTAACATCAAATATAAAAGAACAACAATGGAAATCAAACTACATGAAAACATACAAATGAATCCTAAACTATAATAATAATCAACAATTATGCAATAAACGCATGCCAATTGCCTATAAAATCATAGACTGATGCAAAACTATCATTCCTCTACCAAAGGTTATAAGTTTTAGAATAAAGGTTCTTTCCTCCTTCTTGACCGAATTGTGTGTCTATACATTTGAGTTGCTCTATATTGTGATTTTGAATGGAAAACAATTAGCAGTAACATGATTAACTTGTCCACATAACTCGCATCCATACGGATTTGCTCTAACTGGAGCAAATTAAGAATATTATAGGCTGTTCAGTTGTCTTGTTAAGTTATCAATATCAGTTTGCATTGTTATCACTGAATTGATAGCAATGACTCCCGTATGATCTCGGAAAGTCGACTGTTGTCTATTTCTGTCTGGTGTCAAAAGATAACAGTTGCTCACCATCTCTTCTACTAAATCCTCCACTTGTTCAACTCTCTTCTACATAAGAGATCCTCTAGAAGCTACATTTATGGCTTCCCTCGTGGGTGGATTAACTTCATGATAGAATGTTTGCAAAAGAAATTCCTTTGGTAGATTATGGTGAGGGCATCTCCTTTATAAGTCCTTGTAATGCTCCCACACTTGCTATAGTGACTACCTATCATTTTGTTGAAAATTTGTGATCTCTTTTATTAATCCGGTGGTCTTTGATAAAGGGGAAGTACTTATCTAAAAATGCATCACCAACTTGATATTTTTAGGGTTTAAAGAGTGATACCATGCCTTGACTCTATCCCTTAGTATAAAGGGAAAGAGCCTCATCCTAATGGAATCTTTCGACAATCTATTATATCAGAAGGTATCAGTACTTCTAGAAAAATCACCAAATAGGTGTTAGGATCCTTATTAGCAAACCTATAAAACTACACGTTGGTCTGCATCATATTTAGCAACGTGGCTTGATCTCAAATGATGTTGCTTGCACTGATGGTTGAGTGATGCCTTGTTATGTAGCGTTGAACCTAGCCTTATGAAATCTATAAGGGTTTGATGTTAGTCTCCTTGGTTATAATGTTCTGCCATCGTTCTTGCGATCTCTTCACAGTGTCTTGCTCTTTGGATTTTTGGTTCTTGTCTTGTGATATCAAAAAATATAGTGTCTTCGACCTTTCTTGAACTCTAAATAATTCTTGTGTTCATGCAGTGGCACGAACACAAAAAAGGAAAAAAAATCATTAGAATAAAGGAATTCAAATAATCCTAAACTACTTCCCTGATAATGATGACAAAACATTGTTGAGCAAGTTTTACCTATAATAAAACTTCTAATATCCATAAACATATAGATTATAAACTTGTAATATCGAAAGTGTCAATCTCATGAGGAAATAGTTAAAATTATGTTAACCTAACTTTGTTTAAGGTATTAGAATATTAATTGAATGAAATTAAATAACATAAATTAAAAAATCAAATCAAATTAATCAACTAATCAAATAACAATTTAGTTGCCACATTTAATTAAGGATGAATGCATAGGATTTTTCTTTCGTTATTTTACTTTCTTAATGATTATTGATTCAATTATATATTGATTCTACATTTTCGAAGGGTTTGATTACTCTTTCTCAAGACATAACCAATTAAACCTAACTGAATATGAAATTTGGAATTGCAATCTCTCAATTCACAACTCTTTCCATATTTATTAAAGGGTATTTACTAATATTACATATTTATTTATATGACTATTTACTAACGTATATTTAAAATATAAAATTTCTCTATTACTACTAAGTATTCAGAATTTGTCTAATAAAATTAAATTACCCACAAAATTTATTGAATAAGAATAAAACATATGAGTCATGTTGGAGAAGAGCAAGATATGGAGGTGGATAGTGAGGAAGACTCGAGACTCCAAACCCTCCTTCTTCAACTTCGCTACTATATGTGGTGTTGTTCCTTGCATCATTGGGTGTTATGTTATGCAAATCACTAACTCTCGCAACCCTGAGCTTGAGACTCATCTCCATCAAACCACCTGCCCTAAATTTCTTAAAAATCATCTGTCTTTTTATTTATTTATTTTTCTTTTGCTTCATTTTGTTTTTGACTTCTAATCAATACCTGCTTTCTCTACTACAAATGGAACCCATTTTCATAAGATAGGCAATTGTTAGAGAAGTGCTTTAAAGGCAATCACCTTTAGCACTTATTGTACAAATCTTTATGATTAATAAAAATGCATTTTCATTAATTTGATTTTCATATTCTTCATGAATTGATAATGATCTCAAATTGAATTAATGAAGTCCTTGATACATTATATAGCACCAAGGAAATCATGATGAGATCATGATAATGAGATTCCTATCAAGTGTAATTAAGTTAGTATCTAAACTATTCCTAGTCATAGGATTAATGAGACAAGACATTATTAATCCAGAGAAACTAGCACATGTTATACTCCTTGACTAGATCAAACAGTGGATCTTATGAACTGTAAGCCTGAGTTGTTTAGAGTTAACATGTGGATGCTTACTAAGAGTAGTAAGTACATTAGCTAATCTGTCATGAGATAATCATATGGATAATCTATTCTATTTTCAATGATAGTCTCATCATAGCAATGGTGCAAATATCCTTAGACTTGAGTTGCTCAAGGATATCTTAGATACTGATCCTGTACTTTGACTCCATTCCTTATTGTCTCTCAGAGGTTGCTCATAGGGTGGTGATTAGGTACAACTTGAGCTATTCAAAGGTAATTGAGTAGTCAATAAAGGATTCACCACTCATGATAGAAGGAGATGATACTCACCGCCATTTGTTAGGGTCACTACTCAGGAATCTCTGGCCAGAGTGGAAATTTCATGAAGATAGTCTTCAGTGACATATCTAATTAAGTAATGAGCCTTGGGGACAAGAACTAACATCACTTGTCTAGATGTGACGTAGTCAGTCTAGTAGGAGTTGACATTTTAACCATGCTCAGAACCAAGTGGGGTATAAATGGTGAAAGGAAAAATTGCACGGGAACATTGTCTATGGAAAGGTTCATAGTTAAAACACTAACTTTTTGGTCAACTGGGGGTCATGATGTGTTGCTAAATACCACTTATGACTTGCTTGACTTAAATGTTAATTCAAATGGCCAACATAACCAGGAACCTAATGGTTAACACACATTGGAGATGCGACGAATGAGTAAAATACTATCCAAGATATGAGAGAATGTTTTGGGATTGTAATGTGATATGATCGTCGTAAGAAACATTGCAACGGAATCAAACAAAGCAAGTGTTGCATGGCTGCCAGCTTGGAAAGTTTCCAGATTTTCGAAAATGTTTCAAGCCAAATTAAGTGGCACTCATGGCCACTTAATTCCCATTATTCCTCCATTCATGATGGGGTTTAGAGGAGGCCCAAATTTGGTAAAAACTCAATCATTTTCGTGCATAGAATTGTAAGAAAACTGGTGAGAAATGTGAAGACTTCATCTTACACACACTTGTTCTCTAAACTATTCTCTCAAGAACATACATCAAAGCTAGCACTTTGTGTGTGTTCTAACCATTCTTCCTAAGAGGCTTCAAGATTTCCTCTTCATTTGGATATCATTAGAGATGTCCTCCTTTGGTCATTGTGGTTTACGACAACCTAAAGAGGTGAAGACAACAAAGAACAAAGGAGTTAGTAACGTACACATCTTAAGTTCATGTTTTGTTTTTACTACATCTAATGACACAAGTTTGATTATGTATTATCTGGGTGTTATAATTTGTGCTGCATATTTTCTGATATGTGATGCATGTGATGCATAATCGAAACCCAACAGTAGTATCAAAGAAATCTTGTGCCTATTTGATGTAGTTTCTATTACATGTGCAATAGGATTGTATGCTTGTGACAGCTGTAAGTACGTTCTTAGAAAATTCAAAATTAAATTATGAAATTTTTTAATGATTTTCTTTCACTGATTTGCTCATGACATGTTTGTATATGGTTTTAGTGATTGAAAATTGACTTCAATATGGTTGAAATATTTATTGTCGAATTTCTAACAATCTGCTGGAAAACTGTTTTCTGTTCAACATATGTTGTTGGTTAGCTAAACTGATGAGGTTTAACATGTTTTTCATGGAATTTGTTTCTGGAAATTTTATTTAAACATATTTAGAATGTGTTTACACCTATGGAATTTTTCCAGAATTTATCACAAATTTTTAATAAATTTTCAAATAGTAATCAGATTTGTTCAGTTTTGAAGAATTGATAGATCTGTTTTGTTTGATAATTTTGTATGTTTATGTTTCGGTTCCATAACCTTAAAAAATATTTTTATGTGATAAAAGGATGTTATTTTATTGACTGAGGCATGCCAAAATGATTTTTCTCGAATTAAGATTTCTGAAAAAATAAATTTTCCATTTTTAGCATCTCAATGGTGTTTCGGTTATCTTGATAATTTTTGGGTGATTCCAAAATCATTTTCATGAACTTGAAATAACCTGGAGATGCATGAAATGATGATTTGATGTTTTGGAAGTTTTGGGAAATCTTGGAAGTTAATTTTGAATTAATTTAAGTAGAGCATTGATTCTTAGTAAGACTAGAAATTGGCATATGAAACAAAATTAAAATGTCTAATTTTGACACCAAATAATCAATTTTAAGGTTAATTAATTTTTGGAATTAAGAGTTTAATTTAATTTAATTAGTATTAAATTCTAAACTGAAATGACATACAAGATTAAATTTAGCCAAGATAACACTTAGGATGAAATTCGATTCGAGAGTTAAATCAACTTCCAAAATATAGGATCCATAACTTGTCACAACAAATTTGGATGTGTTTAATTTTATACATTAGAGGAGGCATGTTAGGAGTATGAGTGGGCTTACATGACGGATGGTTATGGACTTAATCCCAATATGATTGGAGTGTCCCTAGCATGCCATATAGTTATAGTAACTATGCTTTGCAAGTATACAAATGGAACTTTTAGTTCTGCTGAACTCGAGTATACAACTCATGAAAAGGAAACATTAGCCCTCCTCAAAACTTTGAGGAAGTGGAGAATAGATCTATTATCCATTGCATTTCAAGTACAGACGGATTCAAAGTACCTATGTGGATTCAACAAATAAACTATTAAAACAAATTATAATTAAAGTCGATTTATTCGATGGCAGCTTGAATTAAGTCAATATAATTATACGATTAAGTATATTCAATGTTCTGAAAATTATCTTTCAGATATTTTGACTAGAGAATTGAAGCAGCTATTGTAAGTTTGGAAAAAGCATTATCCCAAAAGGAATTAGAATTACTGAATCTACAACAACAAGTTGGAACTACTACCAAAGAAATAAATCAGCTCAGAACAACAATTCAACTTTTAAAGCAAAACACTAAAGATCAATAAATAGCTACAACCATTCCTTCTATTACCACTCCTACAGACACTTCTACATCTCATCCAGTAAAAGAACCCATTCCTTTAATGACTCCTTCTCAAATTACAAAAAATACCCCTTCTATACCATTAACTACTGTTCAATTATCTTAGAAGCAACAAGATACTTCCAAAGGAAAAACCTATGCGATATACAATGGACCTATGGCAAAATTATATGATGAATGGCATAAAGCTTCAATACACATTACAGGTTGTTCAGGTATTTTACACAAAAGTTTTACTTCTCGAATTGAAGCAGAGAAAGCATTGGCCGAATTTAAAAATCCAGGGTTAAGACCTCAATATAAACAAGTATTGGAAGCATTAGCACCTACAACAAGTAAGATGGTTTTGTTAGGAAAGATTCCTAATATGGATCGTATCAATGCAATACCAACGAAAGCTATACAAATGGAATCTCGAAGACTGACCTCAGAAATGTTTTATGAATGTTTTCAAGCACTCAACAATTGGACAAAAGAATCTAAAATTTATCAATATTATCCTCAGAATCGTGGCAAATATGGACCAAAAGCAGTCATCCTCCCCAATGCAGACCCGCTCACTACCTATCTCTTTTTCCAAAGTGGACTTATTGACACTATTTATCTACTTCATTTAAATATCCTTTCAGAATTCCCCACTGGTTTTATTCAAGCAGTCAAGAATTATAAAGATCGCTTTGCCAAAGATAGAGAAATATTTATCAAGATTTGGAGTAGCTATCCTATTTTCACAATAGGAGATTTACAAGATGGAGAAATCAAATTAAGACGTATTGCATTCATCCAAATTGGAATCAGTAATGGATTATATCCAGGAATTGACGAATCTCCTAAACATTTATTTGATTGGGAATTAGTGAACCACTTTAATCTGCAGTGCCTTGAAGGTGTTTTTATCCAAGCCAGTTGAATTCAAGCAGATTCAACCGTTAAGATCAATTATAAAGGAAATAATCAAATCATGATTTCTTCCTACAAGACAACAATCACTTCAGATGCATTACAACTCATTCAACAGTTTATCAATCCATTTATCACCTTAAACGGTATTGTCTAAGAATTGAACAATACGTGGAAATATGCCATTTCCAAGCAATTTCAATTTTAGCCTCAGCATAAATGTACGTTTTGTAGTTCAACTAATCAAGCAAAAACATCTCAGGATTCAGAAGACAACAGATCTATTGAAGCCATTATTGAAGAATAAAGTAGCAACAATGTAACCGCATTAAGTAGTGTCGGTAGAAACCAACGAAATTGTAAATAATGTATATTCTTTTACTTTTGTCATTTCTTCTTTTTGAGTCTTTTTAGATGAATCTTCTTTTTCTTTTGTCAGATCAGTTTTACTTTACATCATGTGTAACATCCCGTTTCCAGAGAACGGGTCGGACCAGAGAAACGGGTCCAGGTGTGGTAAATTACCACATCTCATGCT